>LR756429.1:618409-654293 GCA_902729485.2 Mus minutoides
CTCGTAATGGCCCTGGCATTCCCCTGTTCTGGGGCATATAGAGTCTGTATAACCAAAGGGCCTCTCCTCCCAATGATGGCCAACTAGGCCATCTTCTTCCATATATGCAGCTAGAGACATGAGCGCAGGGGGAACTAGTTAGTTCATGTTGTTCTTACACCTAGAGGGTTGAAGACCCCTTCCGCTCCTTGGGTACTTTACAATGCCACTTTCTTGGAGTGACCACTCACTTCTTATTCATGGAATTCATTTCGAAAGCTCCCCCACTTTCAGAAGGAAAAGCCCAACCTGGCCTGAATAGTTACAGTGACACACAAATACAGCCTGACTTCCCACTAGCAGAGGTACAGGTAAGGTATGTCTAAACAGTGTTCTACATTTATGTGAACTTTCACTGTTTACAAGCAAATGAGACCTGGGTCCACTTCACACTCAGCCTCAGGTTGCCTCTTTACACAAAGCTCCACCTTGCTATGAGCTGTCAAAGCATAGCTCAAGGACTTAGGGGGCTGAAGCAGGAATATCCACGGTTTGAGGCCAGCCTGGGCTACACAGAGAATTCAAGGTTATTCCAGGATATATAATGAAGCTATATAAAACACTGTTTCATTCCCACACCTCCTGAGTCCAAGCCTCCACCCAAGGCCCGGTGAGGTGCCTGCCATTCCTCTGGTATATGGTCATGTATACATCAATGAGTCACAAACCTCATCTAGTCAGATACAGATCTGGTCCCTGATTAACTACTTAGGATGGACATTTATAGTCCCAATGATCAAGCAAGAAATGGGAAAAGATGCCAAGTAAGAGTCAGGGTAAGGCAGATGTTGGAGATAACAAATGCATTCAGCAGTCACGAGCATCAAGAAAGTGATAAAGCTTTATGTGTGCCTGAGACTGCCTTGGGGAGGCTGCGATGAAATAGGAATAGGCTGGGCCTCAAGCCCCTGCACTGTCTGAAGACTGCTGAGCAGCATTTTCAGCCTGTGAGTCGCTATCTCTAAGGGTCGAGGGGGGGGGTGTCGAAAGACCCTTTCACAGAGGTCACCTAAGACGATCAGAAAACAAAGATACCTGCATTACGATTCATAACAGCAGCAAGATCATAGTTATAAAGTAGCAACGGAGTAATTTTAAGTTTGGAGGTTCACAACAACATGAGGAGCTATGTTAAAGGGTCACAGTGTTAGGAAGGAGAACGAGAGGACATTACAGAGGACATTACAGGCAAAGGAGACCGAGAGGACATTACAGAGACAAATGGGGAAGGGACACAGGTCCCAGGAAGGCCACAAACCTCAAGTAGACAGCTCCTGTAGCCTGACTTTACCAAGTTACCTACCAGGTTCCTATGTGGCCCCCAGACTGCCTTGGGAAGGACACTGGCGTCTAATCCCTAACAAATGAGAGCCTGATCTATTTTGCCGACCACTGGTTCATTGCTTTACAGTGAAACAATCAACCAGCAGGCTAATGCACTGTTACCAGGCAGCATCTTCCTTTTCTGGAAATAAATGCACAGACACTAATTGCTCTCAAAATTTGCCAGTTGAGCATGAGATTGGAATGAGGCAGTTAAGAAGTCAATAACCGGCGACAGGAAGAGTAAGGCCCCCCACAAAGAATGGTAGGTGACACAGCCAGGGAATGGCGACAGCTCTGTCGATCCCTCTCAGGGAGAGTTTTTGGAGGTAGACTGTGGAGGAAGCCACTGGGAGGGGCACTTGTTGTGGAGGAATGCAACCCAGCCCCCCAAACTAACAAGCAGGGCAGAGGGCAGGCTGGCGGCCCTCCCACCCACTCCCTCCCTCTCTCTTTGCTCAGAGAGGCCTTCTTTGGTCAGTCTGTAAGGGGTTCACCTCCCAGAGCACAGTACAAGGTGGAAGTTAATAGAAATTAATGAGAAGACTCCTGAAAGAATGGGGCAGGGTTCCATGTAACCATAATCGTTCACCCTTTATTTTTTATTCCTAAGTTCACATGCATTGGCATTTTGCCTGCATGCATGTCTGTGTGAGGATAATGGGTCCCCTGGAACTGGAGCTCCAGAGAGTTGTGAACTTCACAAACTTCTAACTGCTTCTCCCTTCTAACTGAATAGGGCTGGCTAACTGGCCAAGTCCATACGCACAAACTAGAAACCCATATTCTGATCCCTTCTAGCTTGCTACTTAGGCAACCTGGCCCCCCAACCCCCACCCCACCCCCACAGCCCGCTTCCAAGTAGATCACCATACTGCTTGTTTCTCGAATCTCAGGCTAGGCTTGAACTCAGTATGTAGGTGTGAATGATCCTCAACTCCTGATCCTTATACCTCCACCACTTAAGTACTGGATTACAGGCATGCACCATCAAGTCTGGCACAGAAACCTACATTCTTTTTTTTTTTTTCTTTTAGATTCATTTATTATTATTCATAAGTACACTATAGCTGACTTCAGATGCACCAGAGGAAGGCATGAGATCTCATTACGGGTGGTTGTAAGCTGTGGTTGCTGGGATTTGAACTCAGCATCTTCGGAAGAGCAGTAGGATGTTCTTACCCGCTGAGCCATCTCACCAGCCCAGAAACCTACATTCTTGAGTCAAGATACTTTCTTGGTGGGGGAGGGGAGAGGGGTAGAAGACAACACTTTCAGGATGACATGACATACCACACTGGTATGGGGGAGGGGCTGCAATCAGGATATAAAGTAGATAGATAGATAAATAAATGGGGAAAAAAAGATACTTCCTTATTTGGACTTACAGCTCAAACCATTTTTTGAGTTTTTAAGGTGTACACTATGAAGCCACACTCTGAGAACTGGCAGTCGGATGTAACTTGAGAAATTAGCCTTATCCACCAAAAGCTGATTTAATTGCAATCCAGTCCCAATTGGGAAAGTGCTGACAAAGCTCCAAATACCTCCTACAAAATTTAACAGGACTCCAGACTAGTATCTGATATGCTGCTCAAATGTCAAACATCTGGATAGACAAGTCCTAGCAACCTTGAACTTCACTCAACTCCCCTGCCCACCCAAAGACAAGCATAAGGTAAGACTCACTTTTCTCTACAATCTTTAATTTCTGCAAACTTTCCAGTAACTCCCCATTTAGTATTCTGGGTAAGAAGTCCCGTATTTGCATCACTTCCGTCGTCAGCCGTTCCAGGTCCTTCTTTCTGACTTTAACAAATTCTTCTTTAGATTCCATGTGCTAAAAGAACAAGTCGATCTTAGCATTGTAGTATTTCTCTTCAGATGACTAGAACTAGCATCCCAAATCCACTTGCTCCCTTTTCTTTCATGCCTCTTACATTCATAATTGCCTCACAAATGTGTTTACATACGTGCCTGTGTGTGTGTGTGTGTGTGTGTTAAGGGTTTTGTTCGGTTTTTGAGAGGGTCTCACTGTGTAGCCTTGGCTGTTCTGGAACTATGTAGACTAAGCAGTGTGCTGGCCTCTGCCTCCCTAGTGCTGGGTTACAGTCTCTTCCACCACTCTTGGCACCTAATGTCCCTCCTGTTACACATATATGGATATAGATGTGTGTGTGTGTGTGTGTGTGTACACATGGGCTTTATATACAGAGGGCCTTGATGACGGGAACGAGGGTAATGATTCACACCCACAGTCCTAGCTTCTCAAGAGACTGAGGGTGAAATACGGCTTTGCCCAAGCGTTGGAGGCCAGCCTAAGCAAAATATCAAGACTAATTCAGTAAGAACAAATATGGTGGAAGAGGGAACGGAAATACGTAACGGAAAAACCGAACTCATATTCCTAAAAACCAAAGAAAACGCCTGCAAGTTAATGCACCCCAGGCTGAACCGCTCGGGTGGGATCCCTGCGGCCGCATTTGACTTTTGCTGACCCCTAACATTCACACCATCATACAATGGCATCCTACCGGAAGTAGGCATCAACCAGGCCCTCTCATGAAGGGACATGGGGGCAGAACCTAGATAAGTGAGTTCTCGGCTCCGGCTCCCCGGAGCCTCACGGCCTAAGGCCTGGGCTACCACTTTTTTTTTTTTTTTTTTTTTTTTTGAGACAGGGTTTCTCTGTGTAGCCCTGGCTGTCCTGGAACTCACTTTGTAGACCAGGCTGGCCTCAAACTCAGAAATCCGCCTGCCTCTGCCTCCCGAGTGCTGGGATTAAAGGCGTGCGCCACCACTTTTTAACCTGAAGGCATCCGCAGATAATTTGGAACTGCGCCTCGCCTCGTGTCTCCAGCCCTGGCCCACCCTCGTGCGCGCGGATCTTGGCCTGGTCCCCTCGGGGCTACAGGGACATCTCCTCAGGCACTGGACCCGCCCTGAGGGGAGTAATCAGCAGCAGCTCCCATATGTAGGGCACCCACTGACCCGGCAGGCCTCCTCAGTACCGGACCCGTCGCCCACGGTCGCGGCCATAACCGCTGCCTCAGCTTCCTGCGCCTGCGCAGAGGTCTGGTCTCTCTAACACGCACACACAAAAGCGCGGGAATCTAAAGATGCCCCACCATACGGAAAGCCACAAGGTTCAAATCTCGCCAATTTGCTCTTCGCTCTCGCTTTCTGGGTCCAGGGATGAGATGGACCTGGATTCTACTGTAGCTCTCCTATTTCAGTTGCGTTTCAGACTTGTTACCTGCAAAGTGAGGCCCGAGAGTCAAGCAGAATCCGTCCTTCCCTGTTTAGGGAGACCATGCTACAACCAAACCTACACACTGTGAGAAACCACGCAGGTTAAAAAAAAACCTCGTCGTCCCTTGGCCCCAAGTGCTTCTCTGCCAGCACTTGGGTGGCGGAAGCTGGAGTTCAAGACAAACTTGCTACATAGCAAGGGAAAATCTAGCCTGGGCTACATGGGGGTAAAAAAAAATCAAAATTAAATAACCAAAGCTTGGAAGAATATACTAACCTAATAATTCTCATGTTTGATGACATAGTTTTAGATGTCCCTAAAGTTAGCACAATTGTTAAAAGCCTTCTTTTATGTTGGTTTAGTATGTTCCCGCTTGTGCTGGTTTATGTCAACTTAACACAAGCTAAAGTCATAAGAGGAGGGAACCTCAGTAAAGAAAATGTCTCTATAAAATCATTGTGCCGGACGATGGTGGCGCACGCCTTTAATCCCAGCACTCAGGAGGCAGAGGATTTCTGAGTTCGAGGCCAGCCTGGTCTACAAAGTGAGTTCCAGGACAGCCAGGGCTATACAGAGAAACCCTGTCTCCAAAAACCAAAAAAAAAAAAAAAAAAAAAAAAAAAAATCAGATTGTATGCAGGCCTGTAAAGCATTCTTAGTTAGTGACTGATGGGGAGGACCCCGCCTGTTATGGGCGGGGCCATCCCTGGACTGGTGGTGCTGGGCTCTATAAGAAAACAGGCTGAGCACACTGCAAAGAGCACGGCGGCGGTAAGTAGTACCTTCCATGGCCTCTGCATCAGCTCCTGCCTCCAGGGTCCTGCCCTGGGTGAGGTCTGGTCCTGGCTTCCTTTCATAGTGAACAGTAGTATGGAATGTGAGTCAAAAACAAATAAACAAACAACAACAACAACAAAAAACCCTTTCCTCCCCGGCTTGCTTTTTGGTCCTAATGTTTGAAAATCTCACTGCTCAGAACTGTGTTTTGAATGCAGGACTTACAGAGCCAAGTAAGATCCTCAAAATTTCCCTCTACAATGGACATCCCTGCAACTGACCCAGACGTTGCGTGTGTGGATTTGCTGACTCCCCATTCAACAAGCCTGCACCTGTCTCAAGTTGTGGCGGAAGGCTTGCTGTCTTGCCACTACACACCCCTAGATTTATCCTAGGACCCTGCAGACACGGATTGCTCACCACACACCTCTGTCAGCGCCCTTGATGCTGCGGGGATGGGTTGTTCTCTCTCCTCTCCAAATCCCGCACCTGTCCTAAAAAGCTGCAAGGGTCTCCTCTCCACCTCTGCACGTGTCCCAGGACACTGGGGAGGTTGGCCATCCCCTCTATAATGCTACATCAAGACTCAAGGACCAATCCTGACGGAAACGGGGCGGGGGGTGGTTGTGGGGTCTGCCCCTGTGCTGTCGTCAGCCTCGGGCTGCCTGGATGGCGGTCTTTCTCCCAAGTCTGTCCAGGGTCTCAAGTCTGTCCAGGGAGGCCCGCGGAGTGAATGGAGGTGACAGGATCGCAGCTTCCCCGATAGACCTTTGTTAGCTGTGCTTAGACTTTAAAACTGCATCAAACCAGCCGTAGGCGTCCTGCCGGAGGAGACCTGACCGCCAACTAACCGCCCCGTCAACCGCCCTGAACCCGGACCACTCTCAGGACGCACTTCAGCAGCGCCACTACGGCGTCTACCCGTACCCTGGGGGCCACGCGGGCTCCCTGGGCGCGCGGCGGGCGGCGCGCCGGTGACGCCATCACCCGCGCGCCGCAGCCCGTACGCAGACGCAGTCCGGATCGCTCGGCGGCGGGCGGCACGCGCGCAGCCTGGGGATGCCGAAGCGTGTGCGATGGCTCCCGCCGTGCAGTCTTCCGAGTTCCAGTTCGCCCAGCGGCTGGCCTCCAGTGAGAAGGACATCCGCGACCGCGCCGCGAGGAAGCTGCGGCAGTATCTCAGCGCCAGAACGCAGAGCGACACAGGTACGGGCCTGGGTCCGCGCCGCTGCGTGCGGCGAGGGTCGCGCCAGCGGCTGCGGCTGCTATGGGCTGTGCGGCGGAGCTCCTGGCCCTGTGTCCCGGCTCACCACTGGCCCAGTTCGCCGAGGCTCGTTTGTGTTTCTCTTTGCCTTCCGGGAATGTACACCGGTGTTGTGGAAAAGTGCAGGAAAAAGTCCCTCTAAAGGAGCCTCCTGTGCTCTGTTGAGATTTTGACAAGAGGAAGCCGGCCAGGCAGACGCAAGAAAGAGCTAAGTGTGCCCTGAGCCAGAAAATTCTAAGTTGGCGCGCGAGGCATGTTGAAATAGAATTTGAACCTGGGGGCAGTGTGGCCACATCATTGGCTTTTTCGTTTGTGTTTTAGCTGCCGTGGAATGCATTGCAGGGATTTATTTAAGTGATCCAGAATAGGTTCTGTAACTCCTTGAGTGAATAAAGTCTAGACGGCAGCCTACTGTGGAGGTTTCAGGTTGCAGCCAGTTGTCTAAAGTTTGAGTTACATGTTGCTAAATCTACTTAAATTTGAAGTCTGGGGGGCCCGGAGAGATTGCTCAGCGGTTCAAGTCTCAGTACCCACGTGGCAGCTCAACCCTTTCCTGGAAAGGAGTCACCCCCTCTCACCTCTGATAATAACCGGCATGCATGTGGTGCGCATACATAGAAGCAGGCAAATCTCATACACCTAAACTAATTTTTTTAAATGGTTTTTGATTGAAATCTGCCCCAGGTGAGAGCACATACCATTCATTCCGGTATTGGAAGGCTGAGGACAGCCAGGGTCACAGAGCAAGCAAGACCTTGTCTCCCAGAAAGGAAGAGACTTTTTGAGAAGTCTGATAAAGGCGTAAAGACTAATTTTTTTTCTTAATTATTAGTGTGTGTGTGTGTGTGTGTGTGTGTGTGTGTGTGCTTATAGGCACTTATGAGGAAGTTGAGTTCCAAAAGTTACCTGTTTCTACCGTGGAATCCAGAGGTCAAACTCAGGAAGTGCGGCTTTTACCAAGCAAACTATTTGTTGCCCACTGAACCACCTTGGTCATCCTATAGGAAACCTGACAATGTGAGAGTAAACTGAATTTCTGGGGCAATCCTTAACATTAATCCTTAATGCTATGTGGGAGGGGGGACCCGGGTGGGAAGCACAGCTGCCAAGGTGGTTCAGTGGCCCAGGTGGACCTTTGCTATCCTCTACTCAGACTAGTGCTACTAGCCTGGTACTCTACCTGGCTGTCCCTTGAGAGCCTCAGTATGAACAGTGGCATCCACTCTCCCCTCCAAATACCTGTTCTCTCCTGCTGCTCCTTCCGTTTTCCTCACCACATTGCCCTGACTCTTTCTTCATCACACACACACATTGTTCCTCTGTCCTCCCGTCTTAACCAGAACTTCCTTTATTTTACCTAGATTTCTGGCCCATCCATCCCCTTAACTCCGTTGTACCCTTTCTTTGTTTGGGTCCCTACCCCAACCCCTCAGACAGGGTCTTTCTGTGTAGCCCTGGCTGTCCAAGAACTCTGTAGACCAGTCTGACTTCCGAACTCAGAGAGATAGCCTGCGAAGTGCTAGGATTAAAGTTGTGAGGCACCACTGCCTGGTTTGTTTGGTTTTGGTTTTGGTTTGGTTTGGTTTTGGATTTCTCTGTGTTACAGCCCTGGCTGTTCTGGAGACCGTGCTGGTCTCAAACTCTCAGAGATTCACCTCCCTCTATCTCCTGAGTGCTGGGGTTAAAGGTGTTCATCCAGGGCTTCTATTGTGCCTCTTTAATCTGCCCTCCACAAATGGCCCAGGTCATTTTCCTAAAGCAAATCTCATCTTACTGCTGCTTCCCCTGAAGGCCACAGTCTGTCAGATGTGGTGTCCTCACCTGCTCTTCTAATCCCTCAGTAGTCAGTTAAACTCTTCCGCCCATCACAGCAGGCACACTTTTCTCACCTCCTCCCACTTGCATTCAGGCTTGTTCTACAAAGAATCACTTCTAGAAATCCTCCTTTACTATCTCCCTGGTACCTCTTGAATTATAAACTATGTGTCCCTTTTATAGTGCTTAGATACATAGGGGGAGGGAGGGCTATTTGTTTGGAGACAGGATTTCCTGGAGCCAGGGCTGGTCTCTACTAGCTATACTGAGGATCTTGTCCCCAGCTATGTACAGATAACTTTGTTTCTGAACTCTTTGGTGTGTATCCTTTCTCTCACAAGCACTGTAAGATTCCTTTTATCTCCATGGGTAAAAGGGAGGAGCCTTAGGAGAGCCTTCAGGAGACAAAAGCAAACAGGTACAGTACACCTGGTCCAGAGGCAGCCAGAGATCATGCTTCTCTGACCCCCTGGAACAGGCCCAGAGCACTAGGGCCTGAAGCCATTGGCTCACACCAGTAGCCCAGGGTCCTTGCTGACGATTTATCTTGTTCCCCTATTCATCATCATGGACACTTTGTGGAATATCGTAGGCCTTCAAAAAATAAAATAACTGTAGAGGGACTGGAGAGATGGCTCAGCAGGTTAGAACATTTGCTCTTGGACCTGTGTGGTGGCTCAAAGCCCTCTATAACTCCAGTTCCTGGGTATCTGACACCCTTTTCTAATCTCTGCAGTCTACAGTTACCACAGACACACAAATATGCATGAAATAAACAAAAAATAACTGCAGAGACTAGGAAAATGGTTCTATCAGTAATATACTTGTCATGTGACCGTGAAGACCTGAGTTCAGGTGTTTACCATAAAAGCCAGGTGTAATCCTAGTGTGGCCATATTGATAAAATAATCTGTCCCAGAAAATTAGCTGGAGAGCTAGTGAGGGAAATACCTAACACTGACTTCCAAACTATACATATGTGCCATGCAAATAAATAAAAACTGCAGAGTAAATGTCTTAATGATCATGGGACAACGGGACTGGAGAGATAGCTCAGCAGTTAGGAACACTGGCTACTCTTCCAGAGGATCTGGGTTCAATTACCAGCAACCACATGGTTGCTCACAGCAACCACATGGACATGTCAAGAGACCCAGCACCCTCACACAGACATATATGCAGGCAAAACACCAATGGACATAGAACGTAAAAGAAAAGAAAACATTTAAAAATAATAACCATGGGACAAGAAAACTAAAGTGTGTGGCACCGCTAGGTCCCGTCATAATAGAAGCATAAGCTGCCTCACGCTTGCATCTCCCTCCTTCAGTTTGTTTTGCAACCTTACATCTTGTTGGGAAATATGACATTTTAGTCTGTCGCATTACTGTCTTGAAACGGTCAGTGTGTCCCTGGTGGCTCGTGAGTCCTGGTGTAGTCATTCACAAATGCAGCAAACACAAAGCACCATGTCCTCTTGAACGCTGTTCTTGGTATAGGGAGTAGAGCAGTGAACCAAGTAGGCAGTCCCTGCCTGTCTGAGCAGTTCTCAGCCTCAAACATTTAACACTTACCATAGAGCTATGGTGCATCTTTTGTTTTGTTTTGTTTTGTTTTCGAGACAGGGTTTCTCTGTGTAGCCCTGGCTGTCCTGGAACTCACTTTGTAGACCAGGCTGGCCTCGAACTCAGAAATCCGCCTGCCTCTGCCTCCCAAGTGCTGGGATTAAAGGCGTGGGCAACCACTGTCCGGCCTGACATTCTTTTTAGGATAGCTAAACCTAAACTGTTAGCTGTTAGAAACTAGGATATATGAAGATGTAAAATTCATCCCCAACCAGGCACTCACCTTCAACCCCAGCACTCAGGAAGCAGAGGCGGTGTGTATATCTCTGAATTTAAGGTCAGCCTGGTCTACATAGTGAGTACCAGGCCAGACAGAGATACATGGTGAAATCCTTTCAAAAAAGAAAAAAAAAATTTTTTCTTGGACAGGTATGTTAGTCACACCAGTGATTCCAGAGCTTGGGGCAGGATTTTAAGTTCCAGGCCAGCCTGGGCTACACAGAAAAACCGTCACAAAATAAAGGGCAGAGGAGGGGAAACTTAGTGATAGAGTGTTTGCCTGGAATGCTTGGGACCCTGCGTTCACTCCCAGTGTCTTTAGAAAAGAGAGCTTTGAAAGCAGCTATCCTATAAAGCTGCTTCATATCTTACCTCAGTGAGTAAAGGGATCAGGTACTCAGTGCCTTTCCATACTCTCTTAAGTTCTTTAAAAATCAGTTTCTGGCCGGGAGTGGTGGCTTAATCCCAGCACTCGGGAGGCAGATGCAGGCGGATTTCTGAGTTTGAGGACAGCTAGGGCTATACAGAGAAACCCTGTCTCGGAAAAAAAAAAAATCAGTTTCTGTTTTTACCAACTAAACTCTTAGAAGTAAAAACAGGGTTTTAATACATATTTTGGAAGTAATGATATTTAGAATGGGGTACTTGAACAGACTGGGGCTTCTTAATTTTTTTTCTAAGTCACAAACCCCTTTTACCTGAGAAACTAAGTATACAGATTTATTCATTTATAAATTAGATTTACAAACAAAACAATTACTAATGATTACATCAAAGAATTTGGGGGGGAGGCGGTTCGAGACAGGGTTTCTCTGTGTAGCCCTGGATGTCCTGGAACTCACTTTGTAGACCAGGCTGGTCTCGAACTCAGAAATCTGCCTGCCTCTGCCTCCTGAGTGCTGGGATTAAAGGCGTGCGCCACCACCGCCAGGCTCAGAATTTTATTTTTTAAACTTCTGGCACATAGAGACTTTTGCCACCTATTGAAAATGAGGACAATATTATAATATAATAATAATAATAATAAGGCCAGCCTAGGCTACCTAGCAAATGCTAGGACTACCAGAGCTACATAGTAGAGAGACTCCTGAAATTCTCTTTGTAGACCAGCCTAGCATCTAAATCACAGAGTTCCACCTGCCTCCAGCCCACTAGTGCTATGATTAAGGATGTATGCCAGCACCACTCACTACCTTGACTTTGGGGAGGGGGTGATTTTGTTTTTGTGGGTTTGCTTTTTGTTTTGTTTTGTTTTGAGACAGGGTTTTTTTTTTTTTTTTTTTTTTTTTTTTTTTTTTTTTTTTTTTTTTTTTTTTTTTTTTTTTTTTTTTTTTTTTTTTTTTTGGTTTTTCGAGACAGGGTTTCTCTGTATAGCCCTGGCTGTCCTGGAACTCACTTTGTAGACCAGGCTGGCCTCAAACTCAGAAATTCGCCTGCCTCTGCCTCCTGAGTGCTGGGCATGCGCCACCTCGCCCAGCTACCTTGACTTTTTAAACAATCTGATGCGCTACTTGTTTTGAAGCATGCTCTGAAGGAGCAGTAGAGAAACAGTGATGTCTTTGTTTCAGTACTTAAGCCATTACACTTGTCTAAAAGCAGAAACCTGTGTGCAGAGTACAAAGCTACAGTGTCACCTGCGGTTGTCAAGAATCTGAGATAAGGTGTTGCAGGCAGTGTCACTGGCTTTGTGTCATGATGACATACAAAGTACAAAATGGACATGGTCTAGCACTGCCAGCAACACCTTGGATTCATTTGTGTATTTAGTTTGAATTAATTTTGCTGTGTGTTCAGAAAGCTTTTACTATTAGCAGTTTTCTCACTGCCCCGAATTCAGAGCCCACAGCGGGTCACCACCCATGGCTTAAAAGCTGCAAGATGAGGACTGGGGGATAGCTCAGTTGAGTTTGGTTTCCAGAACCCACATTAAGAAAAAGCCAAATGTGGTAGCATATACTTGTAATCCCAGCTCCGGGGAGGCAAAGACAGGCAGATCCATGGGGCTCACTGGATGGGCCTTCTTGATGTTCTTGGGGCCAGTAAAAGACTCAAAAAACAAGGTGGATGATGTCTGTGTTATTCCTCTGTGTGCTTACAGGCATACATACACATACAAAAGGAACTGGGATAAATGGGAACAGTCAAAAAAAGAAAGTAAGGGCCAGGCGTGGTGACACACGCCTTTAATCCTAGCACTCGGGAGGAAAGAAAGTAAGTGGATCACGGTGGCATTTGCCAGTGGGACAGTACTTAGCTCTGACAGTGCTTCTCATGCTTGTGTGTGCTCTTGATTCGGTGTTAACCCTATGCTGTACTTACAGTGAGGGAAATGGGCACCTGCCGACAGTGTGCTTCAACTGGGCTCTGTTACCCTTCAGTACAAATTAGACAAGGTGCACTGTCCTTGAGTTTCCTTGTCTGTCTGCTGTCCCAGGCCCACTGTCAATCTGTTGAGATTGACTAGATTTCATTGTGGAATATACACTGTACATCCTATGGTAGTTTTGCCTGTGGTAGCTGTGAGGTGTCCAGAGATACTGGATGCACTGAATTATCTCTAACCATTGATGCCCTTAAAAGAACCAGGTTTGTGTTCGGAGTTGGTGGTATCTATCACCAACTATCTATCTATCTATGAGATAGAGTTGGCTCTATCTCAGTGGTAGAGCAGTTGATGAGTATGTGTGAGTCCCTGGCTCCAATCTCCAACATGGCAGGGTGCCTGGAGATAGTATATATTGAGATACTTTAAGTATGAAAAGTATAGATTATAGTAACACATCCAATGCATGTAGCCATATTCTTCTGAGATGTGTATAATGGTTGTATGGATAGAAGAGGTCTTCAGGAATATATAATCCAGCCAGTGGTCCCTCTGGGGACAAGCCAGGGAATTAGACATTGACTATGACTTTTGGAATTTTTGTGAATTTTTGCAAGCTGCATTTTCTTTGTGCAGGTATTTGATCTGGGGTGGGATTGAGAGTTCCAGACAGACTTGGAAGGTAAGATGATTTTAGTCAGTCACAGTCCACCCAGCACCAGTACCACACAGTTAAAGGCAAAGAGATGCCCCTGTGTGACACCTGAACCTCAGTTTCGCTGAAGAAGCTTTGCCCCACTTGGTGATCCCCATTCTTTTGTTATCCCTCTGTCTGACTGGAAAGGGTTATGTCCAGAGCCTGGGTGGTACTGTGTGTGAGGAGGTTAATTGCCCTGCTTCTGACTTAGCATGAGCCCTCATTGCTGGCATACCTCCTCCCACTGCCTCCCTCTACAGCTGTAGCCTGAAGTCCTACAGTTGGAAGGGACTAACAGTGCAGGTAGCACTGGCCTCGTGTGGAACCACGACTTTAATCCTCTGTGCTGTGGCTCATTAAAGGCTTTCCATTTGCTTTATGGAGATTTCTTCAGGCACCAAATCAAAGCCCATGATGGAACTTTGGCAACTTCCCCCACTCCCCCCCCACACCCCATTGAGGAGCATTTCACATACATGAAAAGCACCCTCTTTCACCAATGTGGTGGCCCCAAACACTTAACTGGCAGTCTGAGGTGTCACTTCCATCTCCTTTCTTCCATTGTTGGTTCAAGGGATGAGTTCAAGGCCTTTTGTGTGCTTGGCAACTGGTATGCCAGGCACATGGATTAGTTTTAGTGTCACACTCACAGATAAGGACTTGCCCCCATTGCCACCCTCCCTTGGCTGATAAACAACGCATATGTGGTGCTTCACGGGCTTGCTTGGAACATTAGCCATTAGCATGAGGTTTACTTCAGGTTTAGGGAAGGTGCAGAGGAAGGAATGTATGTAGTAGGTTTGCCACTTGTGTAGCAACTGTACATGTTAAGGAAAGAGTGTAGACTCTAAGGTGCTTGCTCTGTTTTCTTCTGCAGGAAGTTTCAGTCAAGAAGAACTCCTAAAAATATGGAAAGGACTCTTCTACTGCATGTGGGTGCAGGACAAGCCCCTTCTGCAGGTAACACAGTCCCCTCGTCATGGTCCTGGACCTTTGCCACGATGGACGCCAATCTGCTGCCATCCCCAAACAAATGGAAGTAAATGCTTCAAGGAGCCATTGTCTCAGCTCTTGTCCCCTCAGGAAGGGGCAGCGGGCACTTAGGCTGTGCTTTCAGACATATCGGACATGCTAAGTCATAGATCCCCTATTGCTCTCGTCATTTCATAGCTTCTCTGGTAGGTTTTACATGGCGTTCTTAATGTTTCTGTTTTATTTTATTTTGTTTATAATGCGTGGTCAGAAGCACAGCAGTGGGCCTAAAGAAGGTCCCAGAGGGCCTGGTGTCCAAGTAAGGTGGTCAGTGACCTGCTGAATTTCAGTTTCCGCACAAAGCAAGCAGCCAGGCCCTGTGGCTAAAGCACCATGAGATACTCTGGTACCCAGAATTCATAGGCCAGCTTTTTTTTTTTATCCCTGCCCACTGAGCTTGCCACTGATACGACTGTAGAAGTTTTGTTGTAATATCTCAAACTAGACCTACCTCAGTAGCAAGGGGTAAGGGTCACAACGCACGAGCCACAGTGTAGAGCCCTCCTGGGTAGCACTTACCTTTTATGTGAAGCCTTGCTACTTTTCTCAGGACATGTAGTGACTTGTCTCAGTTCACTGCGTTGATTCTACTGAACATATTTTGAGTGGGATAGCAGAGCAAAATATTGTAAGATTATATTCAGAAGTAGCAACAAGCAGCTTTAGTGGAGGAAGAGAACCAACAAAAGGGAACATCATTTTCAAGTCTTGGAGTTCATTCAAGACAAATAAGGAGCTCTAGGCCTCAGAGATGGGAACAGTAGCAGGAGAATGCAGGGCTTCCTCCTAGGCTCACCACTTGGTTCTGCTGAATGGAGTCTGCTGTGCCACAGGCACAACCTAGAGGAATCTGTTGGTACTCCAGCCCTCCTCTGACCAGGTCTAATAGGAGTCTCGAGTGCACACCCCATTGCACAGGCTCCAGCAAGGTGGCTCTGTGCCTTCTGGCTTTGCAGCATTTGGTGCTCCTGATGGACTCAGTTTAGTCTACATCTTAAAAACAAAGTGGTTCATGGTAGCACATATCTCTAATCCCAGAGCTTGAAGGCAGAGGCTTGCGGATTTCTGTGGGTTCAAAGCCAGCCTAGTCTACAGAGTGAATTCCAGGAAGCTGGGGATGTGTAGAAAAATCCTGTCTCCAAAAGCGGGGCAGGTGGCAGTGAGATTATTTTCCTGGAATCATCTAACTTCTTACCAGAGACACTTTCTTGAACACATAGTTTTAGCATTTTTCCAGAAACATATGACATTAGCCCAGCAGTTTAGAGTTACACATTTGCTAAAACCTCGGGTGTCAGCCACAGTCCTAGAACAAGAAGCACGGGCTTTCCCACCACAGAGGGAAGAGGATACAGCCCACAGCACCCCCATCAGTGTGACCACCTTATGACCAATGTTTTTCCCCAACCCGCCTTTGCAGGAGGAGCTAGCGAACATTATTTCCCAACTCATCCACGTTGTAAACAGCTCGGAGGCTCGTAAGTCCTGCCGTTTTCCTGGCTCTGATTTCCTTGGTAGCAGGTTTGTTAGCTTACCTGGGGAACCTAGTCAATGCTTTTCTTCTGGTCTTCTGGGAATTAGTGATATGGGAGCCTCCTGCTAGTGTTGAACAGAGATCGTATGACATTTCAGAGACTCTTCAGCTCTCCTCCACAGTCTCCACGTTCAGGTTACTCTCACACTGAGGAGCTGTGCCGCCTTTGCCAACACATACAGTAACCTGGCAAGTGCACCCTGAAGCTGGACAGCAGTCAGTTCTGTTTGACTCTCTGAATTCTGGCTGACTTACAACACCTAAGATTCTGCATTTGTTGTATAGTGAAGATTTAACATTTGTTTATAAATTGTGCTGGGCATGGTGATATATGTCTGTAATCCCAACATTCAGAAGGCTGAGGCAGGGGGTGTGAAAGTCCCAGACCAGCCTTGGAAGCAGCCAAACCCTACATTGAAAGGGAGTGTTCAAAAATCAATAAATAAGGAATCTGGATAGTAATGTGTGATGTGTCTCACCCAGACAGCATGTAACATCAGGATAGTCTGCGTGTGTCCATGAACTGTAAGGATACTCATCATCCGTATCACTAGGCTGGAGTTGGTTGGATGCAGGTGTGGTAGAAAGGCCCTTATAAAAGAAATTGTTGAACATATTTAGCCTTTGGCCAAGCCCCACCTGTCCAAGAATTCCTGCGATAGCTGTGTTTTCTGTCGCTTCCTTCTTGCTGTGCGCTCATGCAGCGGCGGAGCACTGAGAGCCTCTTGTCCCTGCAGAGTACCTGTTTATTCAGACCTTCTGGCAGACCATGAATCGAGAGTGGCAAGGGATAGACAAGCTGCAGCTGGACAAGTACTACATGGTAAGGTGGGGCCTTCCTCCTCTCAGACTCAGAGTTTACACAGAATGTTCTGTCTGAGGACCAGCAGAAAGCTGGCGTGCAGCTCAGTGCTAGTGCACTTACCTGGCACTTTTTATTTTCTTTTTGAGGGGGGATGGGGGGGGCTGGGGCTGGGGGGGCTGGGGGGGCTGGACATTTGCATGGTTGGCTGATTAGTTTTGGTTTTTCGAGACAGGGTTTCTCTGTGTAGCCCCGGCTGTCCTGAACTCACTCTGTAGACCAGGCTGGCCTCAAACTCAGAGATCCTCCTGCCTCTGCCTCCCAAGCATCCACCACCCAGCTTGCTAAGAGGTTTTGTAGATTTGTAAGCAGCAGAGTTAAGAGAAAGAAAGGCTGTTGGGGAGAAAATAACCACACCCAAGGAGATAGCTGTGAGTTTCTCAGACAGGAGAACCTTGCCTGCCCAGCCATCTTCAGACCTGGCTACTATCCAAGCAAGAAAACGATGGAAGTCCCGGCATGGTGTGGCAGAGTCGACCTGTGCCAAGGGTGTCTCTGTCCCTGTCTGCGCTGCTGGGAGTGAGGCTGAGGAGCATTGCTGTGTCTTACATTGGCTTTGTTTTCTGGGGGTTGTGGGGCAGAGTCTGTATGCTCTTGGGTACAGGCACACACCACTGTCTGGCTTAATGTTGTTAATCTAGAAGATGTAAGGATGTTGTCTCACTTTGGGGATCCAGAATTGGGGTCCTCATTCTGCCAAGATGATCACTGCTTTTTTACTTTTATTATAAAAATATGTCAACCTTTAGCTCATCCGCCTGGTCCTGAGGCAGTCCTTTGAAGTTCTCAAGCGGAATGCCTGGGAAGAAAGGTTGGTAAACTATTCACCTTGACATATGGTGACATTAAAAGCATGTCAGAGTTGCTGTGTGGCTCAGTGGTAGAGCACTTGCCTAATGGGTATTAGGCCCTAGTTGTGATCTTTAGTGCCCGCCCCCCCCCACCTTTATAGAATAATAGGGCCCTTGGATATTTTAGATAATTAGAAACATGAATTGACTGATCTACGGCTGCCATTATCTAGTGCTATGAGAAGCAAATAGATGCTGATCTCAGGGAGTTTAAATCCAGTGGAGAGCCTAAAACAGTCACTTGAAGCTGACAGAGGAACTGTTTCTTCTCTTGGGACCTCACATTGTTATGCAGTATGAGCAGTAAACTACATATTTTTGTCTGTTCTTTGAAAAGAAGGAGCTATTGGTGATAATGTCTTTAAAAAACAATTGTGTGGTTGATTTTGTTGTTCTTCTTCTTCAGCCAAATCACATTGTTTTTGGACATCCTGATGAAAGAGATCCTGAGTCCTGAGAGTCAGTCTCCTGATGGCGTGAGAGCCCACTTGATTGATGTGTACTTGGATGAGCTTACCACAGTGGGAGGGGGAGAGGTGAGGAGCAGTGCTGTCTGCCCGCCCATCAGAGGGCTGGGACTGCCATGCCTGGGGTGGCTATGGGTACTATCAGAAACAGCAGTTTCCTTGGGACTTCTCCCCTCCTGGGACCCTGTCTCAGACAGCTAGTGGACTTGTAGACAGAACTGCACACTGTACATATATCTAGAAGTCTTACCTATAAAATAGGATTGAGCCACACACAACTTCAGGAGTAGCTGAGGCAGGAAGGTCATTTGAGCCAGAAATGAAGGCCCCATGTAAAGGCTTGGTGGTATACATCTATAATCTCAGCACTGAAACAGGTAAATCTCATGTTCCAGGGCCGCCCATGCTACATAGCAAGACCCTGCCTCCTCCCCCTGCAGAAAGAGTTGGAAACAGTTTACAGGGTCCAACAGAAAAAAATAAATAAATAAAGCAGGCTATGTTGAGTATTTCCAAAGCTGTGTGGGAAAGGCAGTAGACAGCACTACACAGATTACCCAATATAAGCAGACAAAAGGCTGGAAGGAGCCGGGCGTGGTGGCGCATGCCTTTAATCCCAGCACTCGGGAGGCAGAGGCAGGTGGATTTCTGAGTTTGAGGCCAGCCTGGTCTACCAAGTGAGTTCCAGGACAGCCAGGGCTTAACAGAGAAACCCTGTCTCGAAAAATCAAAAAAAAAAAAAAAAGGCTGGAAGGAAAAGGTGCGCTTTTATAGACAGATGATTTTCTTAGTTTGGGAGTATAAACAATTTCTACTCTTCTCTTTGACATTCTGTAGTGAATGTTTTATACATATATTAAGTAAAAGAACTTATAAATGAAAAATTTTTGAGAGGAGCAGCCACGTACACTTCTACTGCATCAGTGAACGAGTGAATGAAGTCTAAACATAAAGAATGCCTTTGTCTCGTGCTCCGAGTCAGCACCCACATGGTATTCATATTTTCCTTGCCTTCCTGGAGTTAGCCAGGACCTTCTACTAGGCACGAGTGCCGCAGTTTAGATCTGACCAGTTGGTGCTTTGGGTCACTGCACTAAAACACCCAGAAAGCCAGAGCGAGGCTCTGGGGTTCCTGTGTCTGGGACTGCTTGGGCAGGCATGCGTACAGCTAATCTGACCTGTGAGGAGGGCAGGTGCTTCCTGTTCTAGAACATGTTCAGAGAAGAGAAAAGGCTATCTTCCCTTACTTTCCCTTTGTTTTATGTCTGAATTGCAGCTCTTAGCGGATCAGAACCTCAAGTTAATCGATCCATTCTGCAGAATTGCTGCCAAGACTAAGGAGTAAGTGGCTCTGGCCCACGCGTTCTCACTGCTTCCATTGGTGCCCTGGGGTGGGGTTCTGTCACGCTGTACAGTGCCAGGCAGTAGTCTAGTGTAAGGAGCACCCATTCCTACCACCCCTCACAGGCCTGAGGCCAGGCCAGCCCAGGCTACACAAGATCCTGCTCAGGCGAAAGGAAGAAGGCAGAGGTTCTGGTCCCTGTCAGCAGCGCCTGGCTGCCAATCCAGGACACTCTCCCATACCAGATACCCACCTTCTGTCTGTCTGTCTGTCTGTCCTGTGGCATGCCGTGATTCCTTGAATCTTGAGTGGACCTGCTTCAGGGGTATCTGAGTCCCTGCTAACAGTTGGTGGGCACACCAGTCCCCAGGCAGGCTCATGCACGCACACGCACTTACTGGAGTTGTTCTCCAATGTGTTTCTGCCCTCAGCCACACGCTGGTACAGACTGTAGCGAGGGGTGTTTTTGAAGTCATTGTAGATCAGTCTGCCTGTGTACCTGAAGAATCTGTGGAGGAGCGGAAAACCAAAGAGGATGGCAGTGGCTTCCCTACAAAGGAGTTGGCCTGTAGGAAAGCAGTCAGTGGAAAGAAGGCTGGTGAGAGGCTTCCTCCTACACTCTTTCCTTTCCGCTGAGTTGGTTGGCTGCCTGGGTTTTGCTCATTTCTATATACCAGTTTTGTCTGTGTGTACACTCGCGTGCATGTGTGAGTGTGTGTGTGTGTGTGCATGCTTTCATGTGGAGGCCAGATGTCAGCATTAGGAGTTAATGCTCAGCTTTCACCCTTCTATTTTGAGGTGAGGTTCCTCATTGGCCTGGAAGATGCCTAATTAGGCTTGGCTGGCTGGCTGGCTGGCTGGCTGGCTGGTGAGTCCCAGGGATACGCCTTTGCTGCCTTCCCTGTGCTGAACCCAGAAACCTACACTGCCATGCCCAGGAGTTTTTATGTGGATTCTGAGGGTTGAACCCAGGTCCCTTGTACTTGAGTGATGAAGCCTGCTGGCCCCTCTGTTCTTGGTTTTTAAGTCTTCATCAAGCACTTTGTTGGCATCTCACTGCATATAGGCCTCCCCAAAAATAAAGCAGGGTACATAAAAGACACATGCGCTCGGGGGGGGGGGGCAGGGGGTGGTGGCTGGAGAGATAGCTCAGTGGTTAAGAGCACCGACTGCTCTTCTGAAGCTCCTGAGTTCAAATCCCAGCAACCACATGGTGGCTCAAAACTAAGCATAACAAGATCTGACGCCCTCTTCTGGAGTGTCTGAGGACAGCTACAGTGTAGTTACATTTAATTAATTAATTAATTAATTAATTAAAAAGACACATCTGCACAGTTGGTCCCAACACCACTCACTCACACTAGGCCCACTTCTTTCTGTCCCTTCTAGCCATTCACCTCCTTTGTGAGGCGTTTGGCCTGTGCCTGTGAGAACTGCCGTGCAGTCAGGAGCACTTGTTCCCATGGCTCCCCTCCAGCACACAGCTTCCTTCCTGCAGGCTGGAGTCCTTTTGTGGGGATAGGGTTGTTCCATATGGAGTTGGTACTAGGGGCAAAACCTCAAGCTTTGCATATAAAATAAAGACCAGGCTTTTTAGGAGACTGATTTCAAGTATCTTCCTGGGCAATAGTCACCGGTGTTCTCCCTGGTAACAGGGATTGAACCCAGAGCCGGGAGGGACCGAGCCGCATCCTTTCTTGAATGTCAAGACTGTGCCTTTGTCTTTGGATGTGTTTTGGCAGCACTGGACGAATGCCTCAGAGACGGAGTCATTGGCAGCAGAGAAAGAGACGTCTGTGCAGCCTTGAAAGATTCGGGGTCACCTCTCCAGGTGGGAGCAGCTTTTGCTTTTTATAGAATGTGGGTTGGCCTGGGGTGGCTTGGCTAGAGAATTAGAGTCAGAGCTCATTAAGCCATAGGGCCGAAAATGTAAAGTCCTTTATAATCCCTTCTGTAATTAATGTCACCATTCTTAGAATGAGCTCGTTGGAGACACTGGAAAGAATAGGGTTTTAGGCTGGTGTGGGTTGTACACATGGATTCTCAGCACATAGGAGGGTCTCAAGTTCAAGAACAGCCTGGGTTACCTAGTACACTCCTATTTCAAACAAAAACAAAAGAAGCCAGGCATGGTGGTGCACAGTGCACACGCTCAATCCCAGCACTCAGGAGGCAGAGGTTGACAGGTCTCTGAGTTCAGGCACACCTGGGCTATGCAGAAAGATCCTATCAAAAATAAACAATGAACAATTAAGTGGGTTTTGAAAGATACTGAACCTCATTTTCTTTTTTCTTTTTTTTTTTTTTTTTTTTTTCTGAGACAGGGTTTCTCTGTGTAGCCTTGGCTGTCCTGGAACTCACTTTGTAGACCAGGCTGGCCTCAAACTCAGAAATCTGCCTGCCTCTGCCTCCCAAGTGCTGGGATTAAAGCCGTGTGCCATCACGCCCGGCTGAACCTCATTTTCTAAGCACTGTTCTTCTACATGTAACAACACCAGCCTTTAGGGTGGTTTTGGGGGGTGAGGGTTGTTTTTAAGTGGATCTTGCTGTATAGTCTAGGTGGAGTGGGGCTCACAGCAGTCCTTCTGCCCCTCCGAGTACTGGGAATACACCAGTGCACCACCATGCTGGGCTTGCAGTTTTGAGTTTTGGTTGGTTGGTTGGTTGGTTGGTTACCGGATCTTTCTTTTATGTAGCCCTGGCTACTCAAGAACTGCCATGTAAACCAGGCTGGCCTTGAACTCACAAAGATCCACCTACCTCTGCTCCCCAACTGCAGGGATTAAAAGTCTGTGCCACTCCACACATGCATACGCAATTGTGCTTTGGAAACGTAAAGACAATTGTAGAGATTGAGAACCCGGGATGAAGGTACAAGCAGAGTTCCTCGGGCAGTTCTTCCCTGTGCGGGGGAGCCCAGTGTGGAGAAGACTGCTCCCAACAACAACTAGAAGGTGACTCTCAGGCAGGCCAGGCTGTCTCACCCCTGCTTGGGTTTCCTGTCTCTTTGTGGTAGTTTGACTATAAGGCTGTTGCTGATCGGCTCCTGGAAATAGCCAACTCAAAGAGCACCCCGCCTTTCAACAGGAAGCGACTCTGCAGACTAGTCAGAAAGTAAGTAGCAAGTGAGATCCTGTGGCTACACCAGCACTCTCCCACATTTCTTTTCTTTTTTTTTTTTTTTTTTTTTTTTTAAGATTTATTTTATTTATTATATGTAAGTACACTGTAGCTGTCTTCGGACACTCCAGAAGAGGGCGCCAGATCTCGTTACAGATGGTTGTGAGCCACCATGTGGATGCTGGGATTTGAACTTATCACCTTCGGAAGAGCCATCTCACCAGCCCCACATTTCTTTTCTTATCTTAAAGATTTATTTACTGTTAGATGTGTCAGTGTCTGTCTGTGTGTGTGTGCTCTTGCAGCGGCCTGAAGAAAGTTGTACTCTGGAACTAGAGTTACAGGCAGTTGTGAGGCATCCAATGTGGGTTCCAGGAACCAAACTCAGGTCCTCTGGAACTTCTGAGCCATCTTTCTAGCCCCCACTACCTTTTTCTTTATCCTTTATCACTTTATTCATAACCACATAGCAGTAACTGGTCTGAGCTTGATCCTTTATATTATGGATGCCTTTAGAAAGGAAGTAGGAACTCGGCCCGATGGATAAAGCAGGAGGGTTAGAGTTTAAATCCTCAGTACGCATGGAAGTGGCTGGCAGGTGTGGAGGCTCATATCTAATCCCAGCACCCATGAAGTTCCAGGCAGCTAGGCAGCTCACTTGATTGGGAGGCAGAGATGGGACTCCCAGAGCAAGCTAGCTAGACTATCTAAATTGATAAGCTCTGAGTTTAAACGAGAGAGCCAGGGGAGAGTGGCTGAGGAAGATACCTGGTATCAACCTCTGACTCTACGTGCATGTGTGCTCAAGTGCAACTATGCGGACACACCAAGAATGGCTCTTAAAGAATTATTCCTCTTAAAGATGGCATCCCTGCTTTATAGCTGGGCCTCCCAAGGCCTGCCAGGGTCTTCAGTGTGGGTGCTGGGGCTGACCTGCCTGCCCCAGCGACCCAGCCCAGCCCCATGTACCTCCCTCATAGCCTCAGCTTTGGTTATTTGGTCTGATGCATAAAGAGAACCCTAGTGGCCAAACCTCCCCTGAACATAGCAGAGCATTAAGTTGTCTGCCTTCAGAAACAAGCGAGAAAGACATTGGATCTCTTGGTGTTGTGTGCCACTGTGTCCTATGCAGAGCTGGTGGAATGGAAAGCACCTTTGTCCTAGGCTTCTTCCTTCCTGACTCACCGCATCCCTAGGTGGGGCTGTCCCCTAGCCTCCCCGTGGAGGGTGAGCACTGAGTATCCGGATTCCCGTTTTATGTTCCAAACCTAAGCTGTGAACTCTGAACTTCCATGTGCTTTTTTTTTTTAACAGGTTCCAGAACCTCTGTGAAGGTAAGAAGAGTTGTTTTCACCCAGTACACACCTCACCAAGGGTAGCCCGGCCAGATCCAAGGCATGGGGTCATAGGGAAATTAATCCGTGGGTGGCCGCCCTCATTGGGTTCATCTGGCACACCTAAGCGAGTAACCTGTGAAATGCCTCCGTGCCCTTTGCACATACTTTCTGTCCGTCCGGTGCCTGCTGTGTGTGGGTAACACCCATGTGGTATTTATTTGAAATTTTATTGGTGCTCTCTACAGTTAAGGTTTTAATGGGGAAGGAAAGGCAGAAGAGGTGACTCCATGGTCAAGAGCACTGGCCACTCTTCTAGAGGACCGGGTTCATTTCCAGAACCCACTTGGTAGCTTACAACTGTCTGTAACTCCAGATCTAAGAGATCCAATCATCTGGCCTCTGTGGACCCCAGGCATATACATGATACACAACATAGAGGCCAGCAAAACTGGGCTAGGAAGATTAAAATCCTTTGTCAAAAAGAAAATCCAAGTATCTCATTTTCCTTTAGGATGCATGTCCCTAGGGTATAAGCTTGGTTAAACCTGATCGGACCAGTGAGCCAGCTCTCTTGATCCTTGTGCCCTGACTAGATGGCTCTCAGAAACCATGGGAATGTGAAGCAGTCTAGACCGAGAATCCCACCAGTCGTTGTCCAGTGTGTGTTCAGGAGCCTTTGAGTTGGGTTGGGAAAGTGGCTGGTAGTGCAGGTAATGGAGCTAAGTCAGGCTCAACAGTCTTAGCTGGATGGCTCAGGGCGGGGCCCAGGACCTGGGCTATTGCCACACATGCAGGCCTTGGAAGCTGACTGGTGTCCCTTTGGAACCTACAGGCAATGGTGCTCAAGTCAGTTTTGCTGAGGACATTTCTGCTGAGGAAAATGGTCAAGCCCTCGGTCAGAGAAGGCACAAGAGGAAAAGAAAGAAGCTTTTAGAAAAAGCTGCCTTCGAGAGGGAGAAAGGTGAGCTGCAAAGGCTCAGTGCTGAGGGAGGTCGCCCTGCTCACACTCGATTGAGAGGGGGAGGTTTGTTCTTTGAGTTAGAGCCGTCTTACATAGCCCAGGTTTCCCTCGAGCTCATGAGCGCTGGGGTGCTGTGGCAGCAGCAGCACCGCACCACAGATCCTCTGGGTTCTGTCGTTTCCTCTGCAGACACTGGTCTCCTGGTTCTCTGGGTTACAGGTGCCTGCCGCCACAGTTAGCTTTCTGGGTGGGTTCCGTAGATCCAAACTCCAGTCCTCCTCTGATGGCAAGCACTTTACCTACTAAGCCATCTGCCCAACCCACCATAGCAGCTCTGTGGTGAGACCCTGTCTCTAAAGGAGTGTGCTGAGATGGTGTGCACCTGTATTCCTGTCACTCAAGAGGAGGGCGTCAGGGTTTCTACAGCAGCCTTGGCTGGACGGCAGATTTTAGACCAGTCTGAGCTACCTGAGACCTTGTCTTAAAATCACAAAACAAAACAAAACAAAACAAAACAAAACAAAATCCTGGCTGCTGGTGGTCATGCAGGGCTTTGCATCATTGGTATGCGTTTTTGTAGGAAATACAGTCTCTCCTGCTGGTGAAGAGGACAGCGGAGGCCACATTCATAAGAAGAAAAGGAAAAGGAGGAAAAGGAGCCACTTCCAGCCCGACACT
Source organism: Mus minutoides (assembly GCA_902729485.2). Taxonomy (NCBI): domain Eukaryota; kingdom Metazoa; phylum Chordata; class Mammalia; order Rodentia; family Muridae; genus Mus; species Mus minutoides. The sequence goes on from LR756429.1 coordinate 643,929, forward strand.
CAGAACCTGGATGCTGTTGCCATGCCCAAAGTACTAAATGCGGAGAGTGAGCCTGACACTGCCCAGAGGCAGGCCCCACAAGCAAGCGTGACTGAGCCTACAGCAGAGGCTGTGTCCAGCATCGGGGAGAACAGCTCCGAGCCTACACCCATCATGCCCATACACAATAAAAGAAAACGGCCGAGAAAGAAGAAACTGAGGGCCCACAAAGAGATCTGCAAATCCACCACTTTACCTCAGGAGGACATGTCAAAGAATGACCCTGTCAGTGGGCATTCTCAGAGCTCTGCTGCCCACATTTCTTCCTCAGAAGGTGTCCAAGCCCGGAAAAGGAAACGGAAACTGGGAGCTCTCCCTGTCAGCAGTGGTGACCTAACTGTACAGAAATCAGGCACCCCAACAAGCCCAGTGGAGGGGAAGGATGGCCAGAGGTCACAAAAGAAGACAGCATCCAGCACCCTTGACCCCTATGATCCGTCCAGTCAAAAAATAGCAATCTCAAAAAAGAAGAAAACAATGAAGCTGATGTCAAACGGTGTGTTGGAGTCCAAGATCCAAGCTCTGGTAAGATGGGAAGGGCCCCGAGCTCGGGGGCTGGGCTTGAGCAGCTGTGCTCAGGGGACTTGGTTGTCCGTAGGGATAGGGCAGAGGCACACGAAGCAAGAGTCAGAATACACTGCTTTATGACTGCTCTCACCAACAAGCAATGACAGGTTCCCATCTCAGTGGCCAAGTGCAGCTGCTCCCTCCGCCCAGCGCCCTTGCTCCCCCTGTCCCCACCTGTTGTTCCTTTGCACGGGAAAGGGTAGACATGGAGCTAAGACACTGTCAGTCAGACCCGCAAAGCTGCTCTACTTCCCATCCAGCCTCTGGCAAGGGGCTCTTCCAACATTTGGGTTAATGAAAGGATTTTCTTTCTCTATGGACTTTTAGAGCTGTAAAGGACCTAAGCACTTGCCTTGTGCCCTGTCTAGGAAGCATACTGCTTTTTCCGTGCTGCACGTGTAGCAAACATGCCACAGCATGTGCTCATTGCTGTGGCCCACCAAGCCACCGAGATGGTGACTCTCTGGCTTTACAGGGAGACATCTGACCTTGTTCAGCACCAGTCCCTACACACACTGCTTTGCAGTGCCTGTGACCTGAAGCCCATCCCTGACAGGTGAGTTCATGGGCAGTCAGGATTACTGAAGGAGAGAGGAGCCCTGAGCTGGCTTGGACATCATCCCTGCCTCCAGCCCTGCCCTTGGAAGAGGCAGCTCTTTCTCCACAGCCTGATTCTCATGCTCTTGGCAACTGGTCTTGGAATTGGAATGATTGCTAATGAGTGGGGTCTAGGGAGTTACTGTCTGCTCCTGGGCTGGGGTTGCTGTGGGGCTTGCCGGAAGAAGTCATTATGCTTCAGCAAGGGAGGCCCCAAGCTCCTGCAAACAGCCAACATGGTAGCTCCACACCAGACTCACAGCCCACATAGTGTCTAATCACAAATAGAAAAATGAGTTCTCACTTAATGGCTAGACCTTGAAAGGAAGAATTATTAAGACAGTAGGCCCTGTGTTAGAACACAAAGGGAAGGAAAAGGGGGGGGGGCTTTTCTGCTGAAAAGACATGTGATCCCTGCTGGCATGGGGCAGAATTGAGATCTGTGCTCCCCTGAGCAGCAGAGCTGGTGCAGAAAACAGTGGGCTGTGGGCTAAGGAGCTCGGGTGGGCCTGCCTCCAGCACTTCCTCACCATGCGGTCCTGTGTGAGCCTGGCAGGCACATGCTGGGGTTCTTCCTCTCACCTTCTTGCTCTTCTCACAGGGAAGCAACACGACTCTGAAGAAGCCGCTGAAAACAGAGGACGATTTTGTGAAGTTTGACACTAGGTTCTTACCAAAGCCCCTGTTCTTCAGGAAAGCCAAGAACAGCTCTGCCACCCGTCCCCAAGGTTCTGCTGGCCAGGTGAGCCCTCCTCAGGGACACACAGGCAGGTGTGCTAAGGTCTGGGATGCAGGTGCTCCATTCTAACTGGTAAGAGAGGGCTCAGGGATGGCAGGTACCCACAGGTGGAATGAGGTAGCAGGCACGGGGTCCTGGGACAGGCTCGGCGCGGCTCTTACAGTGTAAAACGAGTTGGCTTCTAGGAGGGACTGTTGGGATATGCAGATAATTTGAAGTTCTTTACATGCAGTCTTGAGAGCTTTGATCTACAGTGGGGTCCCAGTGGTAGAGCATTTGCTTAGCACATATCAAGACCTTTGGGGATATCGCCAACAGAGATTTTAAATTCATATCCATTGCCCATTGAAATAAACCCCATTTTAAGCCCAATTTAGTCAATTGTATGTGAGCTGCAAGTTCAGCTTACAATAGCTTAGACATTCTAGGACTGTCCAGTAGCAGTACTTTCCACCCAGGTCTGAATACCTGAGTGTAATCCCCAAGAATGCAAGGTAAAAGACGAGAAGTGACTTCAAAACATGCCCTCTGACAGCTCAAGCACCACGTCACACCATTTACTCTAATAGTAAATAACTCTTAATTCTGGGACAAAAGAAAGGTGGTTATTGACATATAATCTTATAATTTTGGGTGATAAATTTGGGGTTCTGAACAAGCTACCCCTGTTCGATGTTCCTCACTCACTGGGAATACACACTGTCTATTTGGAAAATCTGTGCGTGCATAAAAGTAGTTTGTGAAGGTCACGGGCAGAAGTCTGGTAGAGCAGTCCATTTAGGCTACAACATGCTGCCCCATTAGCCTTTGTGTGTGTGCAGGAAAAAGACCGCAAGGGCCCTCCCCGGGTAAGTCCTGAGAAAAGTCCCAGCCAAGGCGGCTGAGCACCTGTATTACCATGGTTACTCCTCTGTTCTGCAGCTGAATAAAACACCCTCCAGTTCCAAGAAAGTCACCTTTGGATTGAACAGAAACATGACTGCAGGTGAGTGGGTGGCCTTATGTAAAACTTCCTTGGGACCAACCAGCTAGAGCTGGCTCGGGGTTCTCCAGCAACCAGAGATGTTGTCTTCTCCTGTCCTTTTCCAGTCAGTTAGGCAATGCCGAGGTCGCATTCCTCACAGATCAGATGTGGGTTGCTGAGGGAGGGAGAGATTTCAGGGAGGGAGGAGGGGGAGGAGAGAGAAAGAGAGAGAATGAGAATATGAATGTGTGTGTGTGTGTGTGTGTGTGTGTGTGTGTGTGTGTGTGTGTGTGTGTGTTTCAGTGGAATTTTTTTTTTTTTTAAAGATTTATTTATTTATTTATTATATGTAAGTACACTGTAGCTGTCTTCAGACACTCCAGAAGAGGGTATCAGATTTGTTACGGATGGTTGTGAGCCACCATGTGGTTGCTGGAATTTGAACTCGGGACCTTCAGAAGAGCAGTCGGCGCTCTTAACCACTGAGCCATCTCACCAGCCCCGAATTGTTTGTTTTTTGTTTTTGGAGACGCGATTTCTATGTAACCCTGGCTGGGCTGTGAGCTCCTCAAACTCAAAGAGCTTTACCTGCCTCTGCCTTCTGAATGTTAAGATTAAAGGTCGGGAGAGATTTCTTGGGATCTTCTTAGCCTACCAGGTGCTCTCTATCTAGTTCTGTCTCAGAGGCTAAGAAACCTTGGGGACGGGTGGCAGACTTGGTTCCTTAGCTATAGCTGCCCCAGCTATAACCACACTATCCACTACATAGTGGACCACCCTTACTGTTAGACCAAAGAAACCAAATGGCTCTTGTAAGAAGGTGTGGTTGGTTGGTTTTGAGGAGTCTAAATATATGGCTGTACCTAGCCTGGAACTCAGAGATTCACAATCCCTGGCTCTCTCTTAAGTGTTGAGTTAGCTAATGGCACATACCACTACACCCTAGTGTTTTTTTTAATTTAATTTGATTTTGTTTTTGTTTTTCAAGACAGGGCTTCTCTGTGTAGCTCTGGCTGTCCTGGAACTCACTTTGTAGACCAGGCTGGCCTCAAACTCAGAAATCCGCCTGCCTCTGCCTCCCGAGTGCTGTGATTAAAGGTGTGCACCACCACACCCGGCTAATTTAATATGAATTTAAGACCTTATTTGTGTGGACAAACACACCTCTGTTTGCATGAGTGGGCACGTATGAGTTTGGATAGCGAGAACAGACAATACCTCCAGCTAAACAGCCCAAGCTAGAGAGCTGGAAGTGAAGACAGGGCTCAGGCAGCTTGCATCACTGCTAAGCACATGCGTGGACACTGAGTAGAACTTGCTCCCCTCGATGTATCTAGGTATCTTCTGCATTTCTGGGGCCTTGGGAAATGTAAGCCAAGAGCCCTGTGTACCTGGAAGGGACAGGCATGACACCCAACTAAATAAACTGAGTAAATAGCCTCACTTTCTTCTGGGACAGAATTTAAGAAGACAGACAAGAGTATCCTGGTCAGCCCCACAGGCCTCTCCAGAGTGGCCTTTAACCCTGAGCAGAGGCCACTCCACGGAGTGCTGAAGACCCCCACGAGCTCCCCAGCCAGCACTCCTCTGTCACCCATGAGGCTACCAGCCACCACCCCAAAGAGAAGACCGAGGGCTGCGGACTTCTTCTGAGAGCCAGAAGCCCTTTCTGAAGACTGCTTTTATACTGGATGTTCTATAAATTATAACTTTTAAAGGTGGGCTTTTTAATTACTTTACAAATACCCATGAGTGGGACAGATGTTCTGAACCTGGACCACGGGCCTCTCCTGCTAGGCTTGCAGCCCACGGTGCGGTGCTGTTGGTACACGGAGCACCCTCCTCCATGCCCATTGCTGCACCACCACAGTGAATTGCACACCTTCCTGGGTGTCTGCAGTCTGTCCCTTGTGAAAGCATAGCAGCTTCAGGCCCATCTGCAGGATTAACTCCTGAAATGGAATGAGCAATAGTGCAGCTTTTCTACGGGTGACCAGCAGGAGGCTAGACAGGTGTGAGGGGGGAAAGCCACTTTTCCCCGGAGGCTTCTCCTCCTCTGCCTGGCCTGTTCCTGTCCCTGTCTTCCTACCTCTATAGCAAGCCCAAAGTGTCTTTTCAGGAGGGCCAGTATCCACCCTCCCCCACCCCACCCCAGGCTGCTGCCCACATTAGCACAGTTTTCCCAGGGCCTCCCTGACTGCACCAGCAGGATCTGGACCCCACCTCTTACCTGACCTGGAAGTTGGCTGCCCAGGAGTAAAAGCCTGTTAGCTGCCTCCGTGGGTTTTATACAGCTCTTCTAGCTTAGTGTGGAACCCAAGGAGCCGCTCAGACTTCCACCAAAGCAAATCTGGCTCCTTCTTTAGAGTGAAGCCTACGTGGCGACTGCTCTTGTTTAAGGAAACTACCTTGGGTCTGTGAGGTGGAGAGGCCTTGGGATTAAGCACAATAGGAGGCGCAGCTCCTGCCATTAGGAGCTGCAGGCTTGATGTGGCGAGCCAAGGCCCTGCATCTCAAGCACTCAGAGCTCTGTGTTTGCCTACTGTGCGCAGGATCTCCCCAAGTACATCCTACTCTGTGCACCCTGTGCTGGAGCCCTACTTTTCACACTGCTGCCCCTCAGGGGAGGACTGCAGCTCGCTCCCCCTGGGATCACAAAGCTCGGGTACCTTTGCTCCACACAGTCACGGGGTCCATTTCCAAATCTTGAACCAACTGACTCCCGAATGCCATTCCCGGAAGGAACCAAGTGGTGACTTTGTCCTCTGCCTGCTCAGTCATAAAGTATGCTTGTGTCACAGCAGGTCATGTGCAGTGTCACCTGTGGTTGCATGGTTACAGCGTGCTGAGTGTGACCGTTACAGTCAAAACTAAAACCTGTGTAGGAAGGTTAAGATCGAGGCAGCAGATGCCTAGCTTCTTATTTAAAAAGTTGAGTGCACCCAGCCATGTTCTCTGTTTTAAAGATAGGTTAATATAGCCAAGTGGGTCGTACGGCCCAGTGGTATGGCACTAGACACCAGGTAGCAGTGGTAGAAACAACCTCACACCATTTTCACGATGGCCACCCATCCTCGGGGACTGTGAGTGTCCTAAAAGCACACCTCCTACCGAAATTGCTCCCAAGATGGAGGGTGGTGAGACCTCAGGCTGGATTGACAGGTGGGTGTCGCCATGCCTGGACCAATTCCTGCACAGCACAGGAAGACTCCGCCCCATGAAGGAGTGCAGATTCTCAAGTAAAATTGCTGTTAAATTTCTTCCAAGTCCAGAGAAGCAAATCTTAGTGCAGGCGGACCGAGTTAGTGTTTGATAAGGCTATCTCCATCCTTAGTATGGATGTGGTCAGTTCTACACAATTTGGTTTCAAACTAACTTTTTTTTTCTTTTTTTTTTAATAATAATAATAATAATAATAATGTCTCAGTATGTATCGTATCCCACACTGGCCCCACACCGGTGGTCTTCCTGCCTCAGCCAGGCTACTGCTGGGACACAGCTTTCTGAACTGAAGCACAAGAAGGAGCATGGGGTGGGGGGTGGTAAGCAGTCACCCGCCTGGGAAGTGGGTCTGTGTTTTCTATAACTGCCACAGTACTGTTTGTTTACCATCAAATTGCATTGGTGTCTCCAGGGCTTGTTCGTACAAATCAAAGCCAAGACCAATTAAAAGAAATTTGTTTTTATCTTCGGATTGGTCTTTAATGTTGCCTCTGTGTATATAAAAATAGACCTCTGAGAATGACTGTCATGTCAGGGTCTAGAAAACTCAGGCGTCTGTTGTTTTTGAAAACAGGACACAGCGGGTACCTATCCCTGTTTCCCCAGAGCTAGTGGGGCTTGCTCAGCCACTCAGGCAGGTGATTGATCCTGTCCTGGGACTGCTCACTACCATTCACTGTGTCTAAAGTAGAGGATCTGGGCCCTGAGAACAATCCCCATCTTCACCCCAGGGAGAAAACACATGCACCCAGCTGTGTGGTCCAAATGTTGTAAGATCAAAACCCACTCAAAGTCAGCTAGAGGAAAAGGGTACATGGACAGGGAGGAAGACCCAGAAAGGTTTTCAGCCTACCTCAGGAGGGATTGTAGCAAATGGAGGTTGGAAGTGGCTTCTACAAGAGCCAGAGAACTCAGAAAACCAGGAGCCATTCATACACCACAAATAACAGATTAGACCTAGGATGATATACAGTACACCCAGAGCTCAGGAGATAGACCTAGCATGATATACATACAGTATACCCAGAGCTCAGGAGATAGACCTAGCATGATATACAGTACACCCAGAGCTCAGGAAATAGACCTAGCATGATATACATACAGTACACCCAGAGCTCAGGAGATAGAGGCAGACCTCTCTACATGACAAGTTCCAGGACTATGAGTGTCTCACAACCATCCATAATGAGATCTGACGCCCTCTTCTGCTGTGTCTGAAGACAGCTACAGTGTACTTATGTATAATAATCTTTGGGTTGGAGCAAGCGGGAATCCTGAGTTCAATTCCTAATAACCACAGGATGGCTCACAACCATCTGTACAGCTACAATGTACTCACATACATTAAATAAATAAATCTTTTTCTTTTTTAAAGAAATTTACTCTGAAATACGAAACAGTTATCATTTCACCATGTGATCCATGTAGAAAGTCTAGGTGATACACAGCAGACCTGTCAGTCTCAGAAAGCCACGTGTGCATCCCAGATGTGTGTCACGGGAAACCACACCCAAAGGTGAAAGGATGTTATCCAGTGACAAGCTGGGGTAGGGACAGGGAACCCTGAGGCAAAGTGTGAAGAGGTAAGAGGCATAAAGCCCGGAGCAGCAGAGGACAGAGGGCTGGCCAGGTGCAGCCCAGTCAGGAAGGCCATGGAGAGCGGTGGGACCATGCAGGAGCTAGAGTCTAGGATAGGTTCCCTGGTGGCCTCTGGGGAAGGATGGGGTGGAGGAAGAGATGGGACTGGGCCCCAGCTGGAGGAACAGCTGGACTTGAGGCTCCAGGAAGGCAGGGGAAGGGCTGCTTTTGTTGATGGAGGAGGTGACAGAGGAAAGGACACTACTAAAGTGTCAGTGTCCATCAATACATATTTTTACCCTGACAATGCCAAGGGTCACCTGGGTGCTGGGCTTGTGACCTATACCTGTAATCTCAGGACTCAAGAGCTGAGGCAGAAGGATTGCCATGAATTCCAGGCTAGTCTGGACTACTGAGTGAGGCTTGTCTCAGAAAAGAAAAAAAGAGAGGAGGGAAGTGACGAGAAAGGATAAAAGACCAAAGAGGAAGGAGAGAAGAAGAAAAAGCGACCTGGGAGTACACAGCCTTTGACCTCCCCTCCTGTTAGGCAGGACGGCCTCCTAGATGTCCTGAACCCCTACATGTGGTGGATAGCTCTCAAGAGGGACTTGAGGGTCTTGTAAACCATGGGTCTGTTTCCATAGTAACCCATCCAGAGACTCTCCACCACTAAGTCAGTCTTTCCTGGCCATGCAAAAGCAGATAGGGATGCAGGCAGGCAGCTATAGGAAGGGAGCCAGGCTGAGGTAAAAAAGCTGGCCTCACTCTCTGTGTCTAGTTGCTGGGGTTGGGGGAGACTGCCCAGCAGTCAGATATACCCACTTCTCCACAGGGACAAGGTTCACTGAGGAGGCAGATCACACTGGGTCCCTGACTTCTGCAGGAGGGAGGACCAAGCAGGGGCTGGACCACCTGCGTCTTGATGGACACAGCGCTGGCTTTCCTCCCAGGTTCAGAAAGGGCCTTTTGTTCTTGGGACTCACTGCCTTTCTACACCCAGGCTAAAAATTGCTTCAGATCTTCCTGGAGTTACTCATTGCCTGGTGACTAATGCTTTGGGGTCCATCAATCTTTAAATCCTGTTGTTATTTCTGTGTTGGGTCCCAGGAACAAAAGCTGAAGAGGTATTCAACCGGAGTGACCAGAGTCACTTTCTGCTTAAGCTGCACCTTCCAGAGGGTGGGCAGTATTGATTACACCGTATCACAGTGGCCGTGATAACGTTGGGAAGACAGTGGCCTGTCACTCATCTGACTTCCCAGAGTGCAATTTGCTCCCTAAGACAGTTGCACAAGTTGAATATGAGGAGTAGTTGGGGCCTAATATGTGATTCAAAGCCCACCATTAAAAAATTATGTATTTGCCAGATACATCTTTAATCTCAGTACCTGGGAGGCAAAGGCAGGCAGAGCTCTGTGAGTTGGAGGCCAGACTGGTCTACCTAGTGAGTTCCAAGCCTGCCAGGGATACACAGTGAGACTCTTTTTCTAAAAACTAATTAATTATTAATGTGTGTTTTCTGGTCATGCAAACACACACCTATAATCCTAGAACTCATGAACCTGAGGCAGGAGAATCATTAATTGGAGATCTGCATTGGCTATATAGGGAAATACCGACTCATAAAATGAAGCCAGGAGAATGCCTCAGTGGGTAAAGGTGCTTGCAGCTAAGCCTGACCCAAGTTCAATCCCCATGACATGCTTGGTGGAAGGAGAGAATCGACTCCCACAGATTGTCCTCTGACCTCCATGGCATTCCTAGCTTTAGCTCTGAAGGGCAAGGCCTCCTTGCCTAAGAACTCCTTCATTCCATCCCTGGCATCCATCCAGGGCACAGCCAAGTTAGTGACATTCAGAGCTTCTGTCCTGTCTCATTCTGTCCTCTGTCCATAAGGATGCCCTGCCCAGAACACGTTCCTGCCTTCATCCTGTGGAACAAACCTCATGAGAGAGATGTTTTCAGGGGGTCTAACACCTGCATCAGAGAAGGAAGGATATGCTGAACAGAGGAGGTAGAGGGAGAAGGGAGGAAGCCTACAGCATTAGTGACAGCTGAGTTGTCTCCTCCCCAGGACCTTCCACCTGCATCCCTGAGGGGTTACAAGATGCCTGTGACTCCTGGTGGGTTTCCATTTCAAGAGTCAACTGGGTTTGTCACAGACAGGGTGTCAGGCCACCCCAGCTGTTGAGGCTCTCATCATACACCTCCAACCCCAGTGAAGTCCCCTCCAGCAGGAGACTTTGGGCTTCCTTTTAGCCTTTGCAGGCCTCTGAAGCAGCTTTCTGGGTATGCAGGAATGCTGCCCTCTTACAGGCTGGAATGAACCTTAGGGCAGTCATTCCTGAAGCTTTGGAATTCCTCTAAGTTAGCTCCCACCCTGTGTCTGCTTTGATTTCATCTGATGCAAGCTCTTGGAGTTTAAAGATGTGCTTTCTTTATATGTTTTGTTTAAGACACAGTTTCTCACCAGGCAGTGATGGCGCGTGCCTTTAATCCCAGCACTTGGGAGTCAGAGGCAGGCAGATTTCTGAGTTCCTGCCAGCCTGGTCTACAGAGGGAGTTCCAGGACAGCCAGGGTACACACAAATACATAATTCAAAATAATAAAAATAAGTTGAGCCTATTCTGTCTGTCTTTAATCCCAGCACTCAGGAGG
>LR756429.1:654393-752915 GCA_902729485.2 Mus minutoides
GGTTTTTTTTTTTTTTTTTTTTTTTTTTTTTTTTTTTTTTTTGGTTTTTCGAGACAGGGTTTCTCTGTATAGCCCTGGCAGTCCTGTAACTCACTCTGTAGACCAGGCTGGCCTCGAACTCAGAAATCCGCCTGCCTCTACCTCCCGAGTGCTGGGATTAAAGGCATGTGCCACCACGCCCGGCCCTGGCATTCATTTTTTGCAACCTACTTTTAATAAGGGTTCAGCCTCTCCTCTAGCCCACCACCCAGCAGAGGTAGGTGAAGAGAAAAGTTATTAGGATGTGGAGGAGGTAGACCTGTTCAGCAGTAGTTCTTCTGGGCGAGCTTGATCTTCTTTAGCAGTAGTAAACACCAAATATGACTTAACAGTCCCCATCCTTTCAGCAAGCAGACACCAGGCAGCTGTAGTTCAATCCTGAAGAACCTGCCAAGCTCACCAGCTGGCCTGAGGCGAGGCTGCAGAAGCAGCAAGCTGCCTCAGGAACCTCACGAGCAGTTCTTGGGCGAGTTTCTCTCAATGTCAGAGTTACCACAAGTTGAGTTCAGCAACGCTATGTAAGGTGAATCAATCCATGCGGAGCAAACCAAACCGAGGCTCTGTGCTCGTCTCCCACTGTGGGGTCAGATTTATGCTCCTTCCTCCTGGGTCCTTTCATGTGTTTGCTATATGCAAACATCCTTTCATCCGTGTCTGCTTCAGGAAAACAGTCTTTCACGTGTTTGCTTCGGCAAGACAGCCTTTCACCCGTGTGTCCCAGGAAAGCATCATTTGACGTGACTAACTTTCCAAAGAAACTAGAAGTTTCCACTTCATATCACTGTGTTTGGCTCCTTGTGCTTTTGAAACTGTTTATTGATTGAGCTATCCCTCCAGCCACAGAATAAACTATTCTCTTAAAACGACAACCATGTTTTATGTTGACAGAAGTGACCACCCACTTGACACAGTGTGGGACCAGCTCTGAGGAATTTGGTCTCCTGGGATGAGCTGGTTTTATTGATACCCTGGAATTACAAAATAAATACATTCACGCGTTGAAACTTCATGCCCAGCAGTCATAGGAAGAAGCGAGGGCTACACACTTGTGAATGGAATTAGTGACTTATCAAAGGTTCCAGAAAGCTGCTTTCACCTTTGTCCTATGTAAAGACCACAGACGCACCATCTCGGAGACAGACAGACAGACTGAGCACGGGGCCTGTCCCCCTTGGGATTCCTCGCTCCCAGAGCTCTGAAGACAGGAATTTCTATTTAAATCAGTGATAGAGTCTCAAGTATGCTCTTACAGCAGCGGGAATGTACAGCATAAATACACTAATAGAACACCAGGCATACAGTACATTACAATCCTGATGGTCCTATACCGCTGAGATGGCTTGCTGACCTCCCAACTCCAGGCTACAGAAAAAGTGCATGGTAACATTTGGAATAAAAAGGGATAAGGTCAGTAGAGCTCTGAGTGGTGTTTTGTTTTGTTTTGTTTACAGTCAGGATTTCTCTGTGTAGCTCTGGCTGTCCTAGAACTAGCTCTGTAGACTAGGCTAGCCTTGAACTCAAAGGTCCACCTGCCTCAGCTTCCCTGAGTGCTGGAATTAAAAGCATGCACCAGCATCGTGTAGATTGTTTGTTGTTGTTGCTGCTGCTGCCACTACTAGTGGGTTTTTTTTAATTTTCCTTTGTTTGTTAGTTTGTTTATACCTAAAATAGGAAAGGTTGTGGGGAGGGCATAAGAGGGAAAGAGAGGTTAGTGAATTCACTTTGTATAGATGCCCTAATAGTTAACTTTGTCAAGCAGCTTTGGAGCCCCAAGAAGAACACCAAGTCACACACAGAGGTAGATCCCAAGACAGTTTCTGGCTTTGGACCTGGAGCGTTATAACTCCTAGTCAGTGATGTCACCTGTTGGACACAGGACACGCAGGTGATGCTTCCTGCTGTGTGGGACCATAGCTGACAGTTCTGTAGCCACAAGTCACATGTCACGTCCCATGTAGCTAGGCGCTCATTCCCTAGGCCTGACTAAGACAAGGCTGAAGGTCAGGGTCACAGGTCTTCAGGAGAGACAGAAATGATTCTGAGGGATACAAAGAAGCATTGAATCCCGGTTCCTGACACCCATCAGCCCTGGGGCTCCCCTCTAGGCCTGGCTGCCTCCTCCTTCCTAAGAAATCAGGCTACACCTCCTGTGCACACCAGTCTTTACCCACACACTGGTGTTCCCTGCTCCTGCCCTGGCTCTGAGCTGCTCTCCTCCAGTCTCCTGCCTCCACATTCCAACTTCTGTGTCTCCAAATTTCCCCTTTGCAAGGACAGCAGTCATGGGTTGAACACTGCAACCTAATTTAACATGACCACCAATTCCTTATCAACCGCCTCATCCTAAATGAACTCCTATACACAGGCCTGTGATATTAAGATGGGGACATCCTTTCAGGGACCCATTTAACCCTCAGTCACTGTCAACAGTGAATACCAGAGTCTGAGGTGCTGCCTTCTATCTGAAGTCCTGTCCTGAGGCCTCACCCACCAGCTTCTGCTCATGCCCACTGCCACAGAAGGGCCATCCTGGGGTGTGGAGAACACCTTATCCTGGTTGATCTGAGCAGTGATGGATCAGGAGCTCCAGCAGCTGTAGGTACATCTGCAGGGACCAAGTGAATTCCTTCCCTGTTGGCCTCAGCTGTGCCCCAGACACAGCCTAGATGAGTGGTACTCTCCTCAGTGAGGAGGCTGGAGGGAGACCTCAGACTGGATCCTCAGGTCCTTTGTCCTGGCTCATGGACTACTCTCTCCCCACAGGGGTCTTGTTTGGAAGGAACCCATTGATCTAGTTCTCCAGGGGGTGGGGCTGAGGAGTTCTATGGCCCTGGATTGCAGTGCACTGACCACAGACCACGTTCTTGTTAAGACACCAGACGTAAGGCAGGGTCCCAGTCCAGCCTTCCTCATCCTAACTGTGGTGTTTGGAAGCACCCTATTATAAAACCAAACAAACTAAAAACAGAAACAACCCTGAGGTTCAGGAACACCAGGGGAACAGACATCTTTCTAGAGTTCATTTTGCTCTACACTTGCATTTTACAGCCACATCCAGACTCTGCATTCCGAATGGGTCAGCCACTGTGATGTGCTATATTGCAACAGGGGATCAGAGAGGTGGTGGCAGGACCCTCTGTCCTCTCCTGCTTCCCTGATTGGGCTCTGGACATGGCAGGGGGACCCTCCATGTGTGGGTGAAGCCATGCCTCAGGGAAGCATTGATGGCCTGCGAGGGAAGAAGCACCATCACTGACCTGCTAGCCTGCTCCCGATGACTCCCTGAGGTAGTGTAGGTGGGGTTGCAGACAGACAAGACCCTGGAAGTTTCTGGAAAGCCTGGCTTAGCAGGCACTGGCCAGGCCTTTAGACTCCCTGCCCTCACACAGAGCTGAAGGCACAGGCTTCAGAAGACCCCACGGGTCTGAGTCACGAGAGATGGAAGACACTGCTTCTGATCTGAAACACAGAGGAAGGGCTATGTATGGTGGTTTAATAGAAATGGCCCCCATTGACCCATGTGTTTGAATGCTTGGCCCATAGGCAGTGGCACATTAGGTGTGTGGCCTTGTTGGAGATACTATGTCCTTGTTGGAGGAGGTGTGTCACTGTGGAGGCAGGCTTTGAGATCTCATATGGTCAAGCCCTGACCAGTGTGGCTCACAGTTGCTTTCGGATCAAAATGTAGAACTCTCAGCTCCTTGTGTAAGCCAGCCTCAAAGAAATGTTTTCTTTTACAAGGGTTGTCATGGCAATATTCTTTGTTAGGGTTTTACTGCTGTAAACAGACACCATGACCAAGGCAAGTCTTATAAAGGATAACATTTAATTGGGGCTGGATTACAAGTTCGGAGGTTCAGTCCATTACCATCAAGGCAGAAGCATGGCAGCATCCAGGCAGGCATGGTGCAGGAGTTGCTGACAGTACAACTTGTTCTGAAGGCTAACCAAGGAAGACTGGCTTCCAAGCAGCTAGGATGAGAGCCTTAAAGCCCATACCCACAGTGGCACACTTTCTCCAACAGGGCCACACCTCCAAATAATGCCACTTCCTGAACCAAGCAAATTTACACCACCACAGCCATGGTGTCTCTTCACAGCAATGGAACTGTAACAAGACATGCAGGATGCTTCCATGTTGTATATAGAAAAGGCAGTGATCTCTCATACTTGGTACCTTCAGAAGGAAATGACTCTGATGACCCACTTAAATTCATCTGGTTTAAAAACAAAACAAAACAACAACAAAAAAGATGTGTCCTTTAACGGAAAGCAATACAGCAATCACTGGACAGGTTCTATCTCTGCTCTGTCCCTGGCAGTCCCCACCATAGCCTCCCGTCCTCTTTGGTAATAAATGGCCAAGTAAGCATTCAGGTATCTCTTCTCCCTGCGCACCTTCTTGCCTTCAGACCCACTGATGAACTCGTCTAAAGTTTTATACTTAAGGGTGTGGGATAGTTATGATCATGGGACTCCCAAGCTCCAGTCACCACCCAAGGTCACTGTCAAAGGTCATGGAGCCCGATGGCACAAGATCTGCCACCAATGGCTGGTCTTCAGATCCTTGCAGGGAGCAGCCAGGCAGGTTCTTCGTCTCCAAGTGTCCACACTCTGTGAATCATCCTAGAAGCCTCGGGCTTGACCCTAAAGCACCAGACAGTCCCCCAAGACTGAGAAGACTGAGAGAGTGAAGAGTGAGCTGCAGGCCACCACAGTTGTGACCAAGCACCCCCTTTCCTTGCCATGCTTTCTGAGCAGTACCCGCAAGGGACCAGCAGGAGAGAAATGACCACACTAAGACAACTGCAATGAAAATATTTATTTGTGGATAGTCATAGAAGACAACAGAGCAGCACAGAACAGACACGGTTACACAGTGCTGAGAGGTGCTCGTGTCCACAAACACGCTGACGGGGGACACAGTACACAGGGCTGGGGGACTCGGGCAGGAGACCACCTGAGCCCAGAGCACGCCCCTCCTGCGCAGCAGGGACTGAGGGGCCAACTGTGCTTTGCTCTGAAGGCCAGGGGCCTCCATAGAGGGGTGGTCTCTGGGAAGGACTAGCAGGGTCGGGCCAGCCCCACAGGTGCAGCCCATCCTCCAATTGGTCCAGGTTTGCAACCCAAGGTTGAAATTCTGACAGGTTCTGTGTCAGGAATGGGCAGCTATGAAGCTAAGAGCATCCGAGATGTTGGGCCTGCGTCTCATCCTTAGAGAGCTTTGTTCATGAAGAATTCACCTCCATTCACAAAACACTGACATCACATGCCCCCTCCCCCATCATTCAGAAAATGGTCTCAGGTGTTTTGTGGGACTCACTCAAGCCTGAGCTTTGAGGGAACCTTGCTTCGGCCTTCCTGCTCTGTGGGATATGAGAAGGATGTGCTAAGCCCATGTCTCTTCTGTGTTCTGTCACACACCCCCAGGACACACCCTCCTCATGTCAGACATGACTCTGGTAGCTCAGAGGCTTCCAGAGCCCCAGTCCAGGTCACCTACATCGGCCTGCATGGGGCATTGCCTAGCCCTGCAAGGCAGGCCATGAGGTGCAGACATGGCTTTACCCAACGTCTCAGGAGACCTACTGGCTCTATAGGATGGGCAGTGAGGTATGGCCAAGGGTATACTCAAGGCTTTCTGGGAGCTTCCAGCCATGGATGTCTGAGTGGCAGGCTCTCCCCTCTGCTTCCACCCATCTGTAGCTTTGGGGCAGAGGCAGCTCTAGTTGGCTATTCAAGAGCTGATCGGGACAGGGTGGGGTTCCCATGGCATCAGGGAGACCTTTTCCACCTGGAATGTGTATCCTATTGCACAAAGACCAGAAACTGCCTGATGGGGGGGGGGGGTGCGGGAAGGATGAGGAGATGCTGGCCCAGGGGAGCTCAGTCACACGCAGGGAGGTAAACCAAGGGAGATGGAGACTCTTGTTCTGAGGAGAGTCACTGCCTGGCTCAATAGTGGGGAATCTTAAAATTATTTATTCCACTAGAAATTAAAAAAAGAAAAGAAAGGAAAAGGAGGAAGAAGGGAGGGAGGGAGGATGTAAGGAAGGAGGAAAGAAAATAATTCCAGGAGTAATGGGGGGGGGGAGGTGTGAGTGTGGGTGCCCTACTCCATAGCTATCCTGCGGCCTCAGCCTCCAGGGTACTAGATTGTAGGTGTGGATCGCCGTGCCAGGCAAAAATTTTTCATTAACATACAAAAATTAAATACTGTTAAATTTAAAATTACACATTAGATTCTGGTTTAAAGCAAATTAAACCCACAGTGCAGTGAAGGGAGAATATGACATATAAAACATTATTTTTTATATTAATTTCTCCATAGAAAGTGTCTGCAACAAGAAGAATAAACCAGAGTTAGCAAGGAAACACCGAAATTTACAAACTGTCAGTTCTGGCCATGCTGCCCACGAAATGGCTTCCAGGGATGTCAGGCTGACCTGAGGACACACTGACTCCCACTTACTGTCGGGTGTTGCCCAACGCCCAAGTCTGAGGCCTGACAGAAAGATGTACACAGTAAAAGAACAACCACCAAATCTCACAGGATGGCTGCTGTTTAATTCTGCTGGTACCAGCATCTGCCTGAGCCTCTGACGTTGCTCCGGCTCCACTCCGACCCCTGCTGGTGGATACTGAGACTGCAAGTGGACGTAGAAACCTCTCTTCTCTGGTTCTACAGGACTGGCACCTGCCAGCTATCTACAGCTGTCACAGAAAGTGTGGAAAAGCATTGGGATTGGTTGCATGCATGTCCAGCCGCACCTCCACCCCAGGGTGCATCTCTATCATTCAGTGGGTCGGGGAGTGACATTTCACTCAGATCTGGGAACCAGGTTCAAGCCTTCCCTGGCTCACCGCTTTCCCTACAGAGACCGCAGCTCTAGTGTGACCTCACACTGAACCTGACCTCCCAGAACTGCCCCTTGGAGGGACACCCATTCTTAGCATCCACTGGTGGCTCTTACGGTCAGTGTCCATCTGTCACATGGACAGACATGGCTTTCCAGGGCCTCTCAGTGCAGGTAGCTGCGTGGATGTCTAGAAGAGAGGCACCCCAGATGACAGCAATAAAAGGGGAGTACTGGGCCGCAGCACCCTCTGGAAGGTTCACCACCAAAGGCTGGGTCCACGCCTGTTCATTCAAACTCTAGTGCCCTATCTGGTCCAGGTGTTACACTGCCCCAGAAGAAAGGCTCATGGAGGGCCCAGTGCAAGCAGGTGGGCCCAGCCAGTGGTCACTGGGCATGTGAGAACTAAGGATGGCTTGATACCCCAAGTTAATGATTCCCTCAAAGGGCTGCAAGGAAGCAAAGAGACAAAACACACTTACTCCCTCCGCTCCCCTCCCCACTTTATAGACAATGCAAGGTCTGAAGTAACGGGAGCTGGGAACTCTAACTAGCAGCTGCCCAGGAACACAGCAAAGGCCTCAGTGCTGCTCTGGCCAAGCTGGCTCCTTCCAGGGCTCCTGCCTTCCTCAACAAGGACAGGAGACAGCCTGACCTCTAACAGCCTGTGCTGATCTCTTATCTCAGGTGGTGGTGCTGACATCATACTGGGAACACAGCCCCCTCCTTTCAAATTCCCATCTCCGCACAGTGAAGCCCAGAGTGCTTTCACAGAAAAAAAAAAAAAAATCAAGCCACTTTTTAAAAAGTGGGTTCTCACAAGTTAAAGAAAAGGACATTTTTTACAATCATTAACATACTGCAGAAGTGAGACAGGAGGCCCAGATTATCGCACAGGAGCAGGCAGCGACTTGAGAATCGTATGTGGGAATTCCTTCCTAGTATCTGGGAGGTTGAAGGAGATGCTTTGAGACAGAATCAAAGTCCCCAATAGGAAGTGGGTAGCACTGGGCTAATGCAGCATCCTTTCCAAAGACATTATTTCCATTACTGAACTCTGGAAAGTGAAAGTAAAAGCCAATTCTGATTGGGATACCAGGGGCCTGCCAGCTGGCAGGGCTGCAGACAGTTCTTTGGAAAGCCCATGTCCGTGCTCAAAGCACTAATTGACATCTCTTAGTCACATGCCTTAGCCACAGCCTCTGTTCCTGTCCTGTTAGCTCCAAAGCAGATAGGAGGCCAATAGAGACGACACCAAAGTTCAGGGTTAGAGGAAGTTCTCTCGGGGTGGGGGGTTGGTAGGAGGGGGCACACAGAAGTCACCCAGCTGTTAGCAAGAAAGGGTCCTCCCCACCATCAGCTCTGGGCTACAGCCAAAGAGCTAAGCCTTTCCTGGTGTAGTTGCTGGTTTAGTCCGGTACACATAAAACTGCCACACAGTTCCCCTGTGCCAGAGGGCACCTCCTCATCTCTCACACACAAGCTATTCTGGGCTCCATGCCTGCCCTTAACCTTTTCATGTGTGTGAAGTGGGAGCTCCGACTTGTGGGGTTCTTTTCTTAATTGCTCTCCACTTTAAGTTTTGGGACTGGGTCTCTCATCATTGAACTGGAGATTATAAATATGAATATGCTGGCTGGCAGGTGAGGCCCAGGGACGCTCCTGTCTCTACCTACCACCCTGCACGGCCAATTAGGTGGTGGGAATCGGAACTCACGTCCTGGTGTTCTGGTAGCAAGTATTTTGCCAGTGGGGTCACCTCTCCAGTTCAGCCTCAACAATTGCAAAGAAATAGGAAGTTTCCCCAGTGACTGGCAGTGATAGGATTTTTCTGTGTTAAGCCTCTGAGGCAGTGATAGGATTTTTCTGTGTTAAGCCTTGGGGGAAGGAGGCTGGTCCTTGGGGGAAGGAGGCTGGTCCTCACTTATAAGATGCTGTCTTTGCTTTCCTTTTTCTTGGGGCTCAGAGGTGCAACATTGGGACCAGGTTTGGACATATGTCAGGCTTCATGGCCTTACCAGAGAGCTTGCTAATCTTGTCCTGGGGTACTGATGACCAAAGTACTTTTTAAAATTACATTTAGTGTGTGTGTGTGTGTGTGTGTGTGTGTGTGTGTGTGTGTGTGTGTGTGAGAGAGAGAGAGAGAGAGAGAGAGAGAGAGAGAGAGAGAGAGTCCAGTTCTCTGCTTCCTTCAAAGCTGTAAAAGGCTTATCAACAGGTACCTCAGAATATGGGCTGGTTCAGGTCCATGTGGACCAGCATCTCCTCCATCTGGGGCATCTTAATGAGGAAAGGGTGTGGTGCTCAGAGCTCCGTGGAGACCCTATGCTTCTGGAGGAAGAGGGAGGCATAATTCACTCTCCATCTCTTCTAGCCTCCCAGGTCTCCTTGGGCTGTGGCTTCTCAGAAGATACATAGCTCAAGGACTGGGAAGCAGGGATATGGGTGTGGTAGAGAGATCATAATGTCACAAATGGAAAGTCCAAACTCACAGTCATGACTAGGAACCCTAAACTCTGGGAAACAGAGCCAGGAAATTTACCCCCCCCCCCCCCCCCCCCCAGCAGTAGACAACGGGACACATCACAGTCTCCTGCTGGGGACTAAGAGCTGCCCCTGCCATATACAATGCCAATACGCTCTGTAGAGAAGCCCTTCCAAGGAGGCAGAGAGCTAGCTGGCTTCACATCAGGGCCTCTGGCCCCTCAGCATGAGGTGGGCACAGAATCCAGAAATGAGGGTGAAGGGAGGGGAGGGGAGGGAACCTGCACTTACGTCTGCCACCAGGGGGCAGAAGCCACTTCTTACTCTCCTTCCCTGTCTGTCCAAACCCCTGTGCACTGTCCCCAGCAGCACGTGGCAGGTGCACTGCCACCTGACAGTCCTGCAGGGGCTGGGTAAGTGGCCACAAGAGCCCAGTGAGGCAAACTTCCCTGAACTTCCAAGCTGCCCTGCAGCTCAGCAGCTCAAACCCATGTTGGTCAACTTCTTAGAATTTGCTCTGAAGTTACAGGAGACCCTGCAGACACCCAAAGAGTTTGCAGATCTCCTGGAATGTTCAGGTTCCTTAAAAGGTCCCTGTCACAGTGACCACATGCTTGTGCACATGGGGTTATGAAACCTTCCTTCACAGACCAGCAGCTGCGTATGTCTGACATTCTGGGACACCCGAAGAGCGGCAGAGACACAGAAACTCTAATGCAGGAACAAGGGAAGGACCAGAATGGCAAAGAAGATATTTGGCATAATTCTTCCGATGCCAACGGTTAAGACCTAACCCGATTTTAAAGACACGCCGACATGGGCAGAGTCTATACACGATCAGGACTGTGTATACACAGGGGGCAGTGACAGCCAGTGACCAACAGAAAGGTCCAGAGGCAGCAGGCTGGCCTCCTCCAACTTCCTTCCACACACCTATGAGGCAACATGAGGCAGTCAGAGGCCCAGAGCCTTTGGGAAAAGGGACCATGGTCCGAATCACATATTTCTATGACGGCTTTGTCATTTTTTTAAAAAAATAGCACAATGGCACATTTTCACGCTAGGGACTGGCTGAGACCCGACTCTCGGGAAGGAACACGGATGTCAAATTTCAGTCATGGCTCTAAGGCAGACGTTACAGCTTTTCACAGGGATGGAAACGGACACCTCAGCTCGCTGTGTGCCCGGGGGCTAGTGTGCGTGGTCCTCACAGCACCGTGGCCTGCACGACGATCTCGGGGTCCTCGATGTCCCTTTTACTTTGGACCATCCTCAGCTCCAGCTGAGCCGGGCTGGGCTTCTGTCCTTCTCCTGCTTCAGCTGCAGAAGCATGGGGAAAGATCAGAGCAGGCAGGATGGAACCTGAGACATCCTTCCCTCTCCCACAGTTCTGAGTTCCTGCTTCAGGAGGGGGCGCCACACTGCCCCCTGCTGCCTCACTTCTAACATAGCAGGAGGCAGAGGCTGGAAGGGAGAGCTCCCCCTCCCCCCTTGCCCACCTCCAATCAGGGACTACTCCCATGGAAGACAGCACACAGACAGGTACCTTTGGCACACCGGATGGTTCTCTGCAGGACGTGTTGCATGGCAGACACAGTTTTCTCACAAGCCACCTATGGAGAGGACAGTGACACGGGGGCAATGGCCCACCTGCTGAGCATCCCTGTACAGAGGGCATCCTCAAGTATCAGCTCCCTCAGTCACCATGGAGCTGGCCTCACTGTCCCTCACGCCCACACTGAACACAGTGGGGGGCGGGGCACTGGGCTGACTGCACACAGATGTTTCTGCATCAGTCTGTATCTGAGGGTCCCCCATAGCACATGCTAGAGGCTAAGCCTATTAGGGGTGCTATAGGAGGGATGGCAGTGTCCAGAGGTGGGGCCTGGTGCAAGGTCTTTGCTTCCTAGATCCCACCGTCATGCATGGCTACAGGTCACAAAGGAACGAGGCCAGATCACCAGGGACAGATACCTCTAAAACCATGAGTAGGCAAAAACCTTCCCTCTTTATAAAGGATCTCGGGTGTTTTGTTACAGCAGTGGAGAAAGAGCCAAGCTGATGAGGCATGTTAATTATCCACTTCCCCGTGGACCGAGATGCTTCCCTGGATGCGACACCTTTGACCTTGGGACTTGTCAAATTGGGCGCACCTGGCACACAGCAGGTGCTTAATTACAGTTCCTAAGAATAATTAGTTTGAAAGACTCTAAAAAAAAGGAAAAGATCTCTGGCCCACCCCAAGTTCAAGGCCAGAGGACCCTGTCAGTTCCCAGACATTCCCTGACATGGACTGGAAGAACCAGGGCTTGTCTTGGGAGCCCCAAGGTGAGGCTCCACAGGGCGAGAGCTGCCAAAACTCTGCTGCTCTGTGCAAAGGAACTCCCACCACTGCCAATTAGACAGGACAAGCCTGGCTTGCCCTACACCTGAGGGAAGCTGGAGGAGAGCCAGTACAAGGGAAAAGGAGTGAGCATGCTAGATTTAAATTCAGAGTTTTCAAAGGACTTGACACATGAGAACCTGTTTCCCTTCTCTATTATAAAGGCAAGGAGTCAGAGATGTGGTCAGAGCGGGGTAGGAAGCTATGCAACCATGTCCCTTACAGTGAGGGACATCAACCATCTGCAGGGCTGGGACAGTCTACACTGGGTAACTGGGTAGAGACTGTTCCAACTCTGTTCTTTTTCCTTTTGTATTTGCTATTGCTGGCGCGGAACCCAGACCTTGTGTGTGCAAGGTAAGTGCTCCACTGAGCCATGAGCCCAGCCCTTGCGACTCTGCCTTCAACAGCACTGGAGGAGGACATGCTGACTGTGAGCTGCTGGGGAGTTGCTTAAAGGACCTGCTGCTTGGTCATCATGCAGCTTTTCTGATCACGGGCCAGGAGAACTCAGATGCAAGGGCATTGACTTAAGAAAACCCCAGCTCTGTCTCACCTGAGCTCTGATGTGGCTAGGGTGCACACCTAGTACTAATTTGGTCCTATCTCCACACAACGTAAGTCTACATACACAAGGGATGGACAAACAACCATAGAAAGACCTATCTCCATGACAGGAATAAGAGCAGAGGGACTACACTTCAGTATGCATTCTCAGCTTACTGCCTTTTTACCCCCAAGGTCAGTGTCTGTTAAATTAGGCATTGGCTACATAGCAGGAAACAATCTGGGCTATGCACTGGAAAATGTGGTAAGAATAATGGAATTTCGGTTTCTTAAAAACACACACAGGTTGGCAAGATGACTCAGCGGGTAGGAGTACTGACTGCTCTTCTAAAGGACCTGAGTTCAAATCCCAGCAACCACATGGTGGCTCACAACCACCCATAATGAGATCTGACGCCCTCTTCTGGTGCATCTAGAGTCAGCTACAGTGTACTAATGTATAATAATAAATAAATCTTTAAAACACACACACACACACACACACACACACACACACACTACACATGTGCATGCAGAGAGAAATATTATATGTTTTCATTTTAATCCCAGGTATGGGGTATGAGCTGCTTCAGATGGTCTGCAGCAGGTGACTATGATTTGCCTCAGGCTCTAGCAAAGGCATGGTTTTGCCAGCTGCAGATTATAGCCCCAGTTAGTGGTTGTGCTCAAAGAAACAAGAAAGAAATTAGACATTCTCTCTCTCTCTCTCTCTCTCTCTCTCTCTCTCTCTCTCTCTCTCTGTCTCCCCTATCCTTCATTCTCTCCTCTCCAGTTAGGTGGTAAAACCAGGGTCATAAAGGGTGCAAAACTGAACCTACAAAGTAGCAAAGACCAGCAACAGAAGTGGCTCCTGGCCCACCAAGGAGGAACCTGAAAGGCTGCATGATGGGCTCAGGATTTCTGTGTGAATGGTTGTGTCTGTCCTTTAATTTTTTTTTTTTTTTTGAGACAGGGTTTCTCTATGTGCCCTGGCTGTCCTGGAACTCACTTTGTAGACCAGGCTGGCCTTGAACTCAGAAATCTGCTCATCTCTGCCTCCCAAGTGCTGGGATTAAAGACGTGCGCCACCACTGCCCAGCTTACTTTTTACACTCTTGAGGTCAAAACCCAGGTCACATGCATGCACTAGACCTACATCCCGAGTTCCTGGGTACCAACTTTCAAATCCAAGCCCCTGAAGTTGTTTCCATGACATTACTTCTTCCCAAACATGGCAACAGACTGACAGGGTGGAGTCTGGGTCCATGGTCACCTCCACCCTCCTACATACTCTTGGCTTAGGCCCAGGCTCCACTAACCTACTCCTCTCTCACGGTTAGAACCATAGCACACTATCTCTCCACCAGGAGTGCCGAGGGAATGGTGGGGAGGAGCAACAGGTACAACTGACCTTGAGATTGTCCGGGTGCTTGTGTGTCCACGCCAGAAGCATGGCAGCGAAGAGGTCCCCGGTGCCCACGAAGACGGCTTCCACCTTGCGCATCTCCATCCGGATGCGCTGGGTCACCATGGAGCCGTCAGGCTTCCCTGGGGGAGGACATAAGCCAGGTCACTGGGTCTGAGACTTCTCAGCCAAACACCGGTCACCCCTACAGTAAGAACCTGTCAGCCCAACTTGTCCCCACGTCTCTGAAGTGACAGGAAGGTCAGCACTGCCCATCTTTCAGAGGGTCACACAGAGGTAGTGTGGCATCTTTCAGTAGCTCTGAAACTCGTGTGGACTGTCATAACTAACCCCCAACTGCCTCCACTGTCCCAAAGGACACACTGGTCCCTAGAAGATGACGTCAGCATGGTGTTGAACACTCAGTGTGCCAGGAACTGCCTGGCTGCATTGCCTGTCTGTGTCTACATGCATGTGTGCAGCACACAAGCATTCAGATACATAGCCCTAGACCCTTGTGCATCCAGAATGCTCACTGGAGCCAGCGGGTGTGAACTTGAGGTTCCTGACAACCAGTGGCTCAGCTCTGTACATTGTAATACTGTTCAAACAATTAACTAAGGTGCTGCTTGTATACGAAGTCACCACAGCCCAACAGATATCTACACCCTCTGGCCACCTGGGCCACAGAAGCCAGATGCAGCTGGCCTCTGGAATAGGCCACAGTAGGGGAGCTCACCAGACATGAGAACTTGCCAATTCAGGCACTGCATGGATACCAGTGCGTCCAGAGAGTGGGGGTGAGTGAGTCTGCTTATGTCCCCAGTACTCCATCCAGCCCCACCAGGTTCCACAGAGCCCTGTCCTGAGCCTGCCTTCTGTCTGTCTGACTCTCCTGGGGGGCAAGAGTAACCAGCCCCTTGTTGACCCAGTCTGAGCTTCCTCCTGTTGGGCCCCAAGCATCCTCTGAGGCCTGAATGCCAGGGGCCACATAAACAATGGGCCCAGGAGCATTCGAGAGCAGGTGGGACAGGCACTTACGTATCCTCTGGCTGCCCAGTGCGATCAGGTAGTCGCTGCCCTGTGGGGAGGGCAGGTCAGAGCTGGTGATGACCACAGTGTCAGGACCCATACAGTGCAGCAAGTCCATCACCTGCCAGCAGCAAGGGAGAGTGTCAGCATCCACACACTGGGGCTCTACCTGACAGTCAAGCTTCCCGAGGGGGCAGGGGGACAGGCCCCGGTAGGCTACTGTCTTCTCTGCAATGGAGCAGCCAGGCACGACCAGCATGCTTGATGGGCTTCTGGAGAACCTGGAACATTGCAGACCCATGGCCAAGCCTGTGCCCAGCCACCACAGTCACACCATTGAGGTTGAGAGTGCACAATATGAGGAAGCCAGAGGGTGGCACCCCAACTCCTGAGGACCTAGGAAGCTAGTCATATCCACCAATGAGGAGTGAGCTTCCCTCCGAGCTGGCTTGTATTGTTTTTCTTGTAGCTGTTTATTTATTAATTGATTGATTGATTAATTGAGACAGGATCATACTATTCAGTCCTGGCTGACCTGAACTTGTATGTAGACCATGCTGGCCTTGAACTCAAAGAGAGGTCACTGCATCTTTCTTTTAAATGCTGTGAGCCATGACAGCGGGCTCAGGCGGGTTTAAACCTGACGGATGCCACAGTCCACATCGCCATCCTCAGAGAGCACACTCTTGGGTGCCTATACAAGTGGATCAAGATGTGGACTTAGCCACTGTCCACTCACATAGGGAGATGACATACATGGAATTATATACTTCACACTGTACTCTCTAGGGCCACAGAGGGTGGACAGGACGGATTCAGTGGTATATGGAGCTGCTTGGGGGTGACACTGAAGATGCCCATCGTGGGGCTGGAGGGATGGATCAGCACTTAAAAGCACTAGCTGCTCTCACAGAGGACTCGGGGTCAGTTACTAACACCACCAGGGTGGCTCTCAACTGTCCTTAACTCCAGTTCCAAAGGTGTTTGGCTCTAAGGATACAAGACACACACATGACACACACATACACATACAGGAAAACACAGAGAAGCTACTAATAGATAAGTCTTTAGAAGATGCCTATCAGCCCTGTAGCTCACAGGCCCAGTGAGACGCTTCTGGGTGGTTCCTTCCTGCCGCCTGCTTGTTTCTGAGTAGGATGGTGTGAGTTGAAGGTAACCAGAACAGTGTTGGGACATGATGGTGACTCAGGTGGCTGGCACGCTGTGGGCTGTGGGGCTCAATAGATGAGCTCATGTCCAGAGCTCACACAGTGCCTG
The DNA here is from genome assembly GCA_902729485.2 of Mus minutoides. Classification (NCBI taxonomy): domain Eukaryota; kingdom Metazoa; phylum Chordata; class Mammalia; order Rodentia; family Muridae; genus Mus; species Mus minutoides. Next base: position 670,418 of record LR756429.1, read on the forward strand.
GCACACAGTTAGGCGCTCATCACACACACTGACTGCCCTGGGCTGATATGTGAAAAGACACACTGTTCTCTGAGGCCACAGCTGAGTGGGCCACAGACCCAGCGTCTCAGAAGGATGACCTCGTGATGGGTGTGTCACGAGGCAGCTGAAGCCATGAGCCAACACAGCACATTCACATCATAAGCTGGAGGCGGAAGGAAGGACCTCTGGGGGCCACCAGAGGTCCTCACTCACATGAGGGAGTGCACCCCACCTGCCCCTGCATTTTGGACCTTCAGTCTCCAGAGTTGAGAGAGAATACTTTTCTGGGACAGCTGCAGGTCACAGACAGGGACACATGGTGGATTGAGTATAGAGCTGACAGAGGTATCAGTCAGTGTTAAGGTGCTCATCACAGCCAGGGTCAGAACTCAGTATCCCCAGGTGCCCATGCCTTCCTGAAGATTGGGTGTCTGTCTCCTTCCCCGTGAACAGGGCAGTGTGTGAAGCTCTCCTTACCTCGAAGGCTTCTTCCTGGCTGTGGATTTTTCTGCCACTCAGCAACCTGGAACACAGACGGGAGGGGTGAGCCAGACCCTACAGTACAGCCATCCTGATGCCTGACCTACATCCCCACAGGAGCCATCATGGCATCTACTGGCCATGAGAACCAGGCAAGGCCTGTACACAAAATGAGAGGTGGGAAGGTCAAGGATGATGTGTGTGATATGGGAAATTGTATACATGGTGGTGCTCCCAACAGTGGTGAACCCTATAGAGGACCATAGTCAGAAACAGCACCTACATGCCCACTGACTTCCACCACAGCTCAGTCAGGTAACCAATATTCAAGGAACTCTTCAGGGCTGGAAAGACCAGCACTCCCCACCTGTCTGCCTCAGCCTGCTGGAAGCAGAGGGCCCTCAACTGCTGAGTCTAGCAATACCCACCAGTGAGTGGATACAGGGCTTGCAGGACCCTGCTCACAGGACAGAGAGGCCTGTGCCCTGCCAGGCAGGGCAACTGGCAGTGTTTTTTGGAAGCTGGCTCTATAGCTAATCATGTGAGCTGAGCTCAGAGAGACCTGTGGCCTGCAGCTCTACCTGAGCCTTCCCAGCCACATCAGCCCTCAGCTGGAGGTGCATGACCTCTTTGTCTCCTTGGAGCATCTGGCCAGCAGGGAGGTACTGTGGGCCAACAGGATAATGAACCAAGAACCAGAAGGGAAGAGTGCTTGTCATTCCCTAGAGGTAATGGGAACCACTCCAGGGTTAGGGTCCAGGTTTACAAGCCAGGGCGATATGATTAGTCTAGTACAGGCCAGGCTTTCTAAGGGCCACCTAGAGGCCTGAGGGGGCATATGTGGGGTTGCCAGGGCACATGTGAGACAGGCCCAGGCTCTGCAGGGCTCTCTGGGGCATCTGGTCCTTGTGGCCATGTGGTTACTTACTCAGCCTCAAACTGGTTGGGAGTGATGATGTCTGCCACGGGTACCACTCTGTCCCTGTACACAGGAAGGAGGTCCTGGGGAACATACTGGAGAGCACAGGAGACAAAGGAGGAGGCTCACTCACATGGAAGGAGCCCAGGGGGAAACAATTCCAAAGCCCAATTCCTGAGGGGACACCTGGCATTGCCACCATGAGGAAATACACAACTGAGGACCCACAGACCCGAGTCACGGGTGACATGGACAGAGAAGGGCCTGGGGCAGGACCTCAGCTCACTAGAACTAAGAAGGGAGGAAGAGAGATAGGGAGCTAAGACACAGGGCCACACAGGGTGACTTCAGGCCCTGCCAGCAGGAACCATGAGTTCTTACTCTGTAGCCCAGGCTAGAACTCATAGCAATTTTCCTATTTCTTTCCAAGTACTACACGGTTACAGGTGTGACTCACCAAGGCCACTTTAGAACTATCTTCACCTTTTGTTTATTATTAACCTCCAGGCTGAGGATGGACCCTGGGCCTTTTACTTGACAGGCTAGCATGGTCTACTACTCTAAGCTCCTTTTTTAAAAATTTGGATTCAGCCTAGCCTCAAACTTGCATGCTTCCTGCCTCAGCCTCCAAGTAACTAGGATTACAGATGCCCACTGCCTGCTTTCTGATATCTGAGTCCCACATGACAAGGAAATAACTGTTTGCTCCCATGATGCTTTGCAGCACTAGTGTGTGGTCCAGGGTTTCTTTTTTTGTTATTGTTTTGTTTTGTTTTTTTCGAGACAGGGTTTCTTTGTATAGCCCTGGTTGTCCTGGAACTCACTTTGTAGACCAGGCTGGCCTCGAACTCAGAAATCTGCCTGCCTCTGCCTCCTGAGTGCTGGGATTAAAGGCACGTGCCACCATGCCTGGTGGTCCAGGGTTTCAATCTCTGCCCTTCCAGTTAACCTGGAGCCTAAGGTCCTACCCTGATGGACACCCTGCTGACTGGCACAAACTGGAAAAGAGCTAAAGATAGATTGTGCCACCTGCAAAGCACAACTCCTAGACTTGGGTCTGATCATGGAATGAAAAAAGTTCTTATATAACCATGTTTGGTGGCTGCTAACACATCTCAGTGGCAGAGTATGTGGCTGGTATGTGAGAGGCCACGGGCTTGACCACCATGATGCCTCCCTCTGACAGAGGAGCACTGTCCTGCAGTCAGGGGCAAATGGCTAGCCCTCCTCCCTGCTAAAGCTTCCAATCAAGCGTTCTGGGAATACCATCCACAACAGGAAAAACTCGCTTCAGTGTCCACACCTGGAGGTTTACTGAACAGCTTGCCCACTGTTGACAGACTGTCTATGGCTGCCATGGGACACATGGGTAGCCTATGTAGGCACAGACGCTACATTCCTGCCTGTATAGGGCTACCCTGGTTTACCTGGGAAGGGGACCCTCACTTGGTTCAAAGCAGATGACAAACCACCTGTTTATCAGTGGCGGTGTGAGTCCACTCACCATGGAGCCTTCCCCGTTCCACTTGTCGCCCATCACAGGGTCACACACTGTGGGGACAGAACATCTGGTCAGCAGCTGCCTGCTGTGGCTTCTGACCACAGATGTGCACTGTCTGTCTTTTCTTTTCTTTTGTTTTTTTGAGACAGGGTCTCAGTGTGTAGCCCAGGATAGCCTTAGGTCCACAATCTTCCTGTCTCAGCCTCCCCACACAATATGCCCAGCTCCACACCTACCTTTTTCTCTTAACTGACAGGCAGGTTTCCATAGCGACTACCCTACCTGACATCCACATCAGCAATGCAGGGCTCTGAGCTCCCCACAGCCTCTCCCACTCTTTTTCTATTTTCCTGCTGCTTTTATGTGTTTCCATTATACTAGCCTAGATGGTGCGTGCAAGTATCTCATTTCTTAATTTTTAAGCTTTATTTGATGTATATGTGTATCTGTACCTGCAGATATGTACATGCAGTACATGTGCAGATGCCCAGGACGTCACACAAGAAGAGCATGACATTACCTGTAATGGGACTTACAGGCAGCTGTGAGCCAGAGTGGGTACCTGGAACCTAACTCTGGGCATCTGCAAGAGGAGTGTGTGCCCTTGACTGATGATGACAAGGTCTCATTTTGCTTTGGCTGGCTTTGAACTCATTATGTAGCTGGGATGACTCTGAACTTCTTTCTGACCTTCTGAGTACTGGGATTATAGGCATAAACCACATTGAGCTTCCCTGGTCCTAGGGATCGAGCTGGGGGCTTCATGTATGCTGAGCCCCATCCAAGGTTCTACCAACCAAGCCACATCCCTAGTCCCTCAATTTTTTTTTTTTTAAAGCATAACAAGACAGGCGTGGTGGTGCATGCCTTTAATCCTAGCACTTGGGAGGCAGAGGCAGGCGGATTTCTGAGTTTGAGGCCAGCCTGGTCTACAAAGTGAGTTCCAGGACAGCCAGGGCTATACAGAGAAACCTTGTCTCAAAAACCAAAAAAAAAAAAAAAAAAAAAAAAAAAAAAAGCATAATAGTCCATATAGCTACACAGGACAATGTGTTCCCTGGAAACCTATAACCTATACTTTTCTGCAAAGACAATTAGGTCCTTGGAGTAATTTCACATTTAATTCACCATCATTCACCTCTCTGTCTTAAGAACACTTTTCCTCAGGTCCCCTGGCCTGGCATCCTGCCCTCCGCCTGGCCTGCCTGAGTCTCACAGTATTATCCCAGGTTCAAGCACATTTCCTTTAGGCCACAGTCCACAGCATGGACAGAGCAATAGGCTATTGGCCTCCGGGGACGGGTCCACTGTGCACTCCTGGAGGACTGGCACTCAGGATCCAGCCTTGGACTATGAGTCTGGAAACACTGTGTACTGGCTAGTTTTGTGTCAACTTGACATGGGCTGGAGTTATCACAGAGAAAGGAGCTTCAGCTGGGGAAAAGCCTCCACGAGATCCAGCTGCAAGGCATTTTCTCAAGAGGGGAGGTCCCCTTGTGGGTGGGACCATTTCTGGGCTGGTAGTCTTGGTTCTATAGGAGAGCAGGCTGAGCAAGCCAGGGCAAGCAAGCCAGTAAAGAACATCCCTCCATGGCCTCTGCATCAGCTCCTGCTTCCTGACCTGCTTGAGTTCCAGTCCTGACTTCCTTGGTGATGAACAGCAGTATGGAAGTGTGAGCTGAATAAACTCTTTCCTCCCCAACTTGCTTCTTGGTTATGATGTTTGTGCAGGAATAGAAACCCTGACTAAGACACACTGTCTCTGCTCCATGTGGCACATGAACCCTTGTACCTGGTAGGCAGGATAGTGTCCCCCACACTATGCAGACAAACTAGATATGTCCCCACCTTCTCACCATCGCCTACAACAATTTACTCTGCTTGGGGTATCAATCCAACTTCAACCTCTTTAAGGTCAGACCTCTTGCATCTTGGGCACCCCAGGCCTTCATCCATACTATACCTTTCCCTTCTCATGCCCTCCATGTGAAACCCTAGGGTCACCCTGAAAAACTTCCCAATCTTCCTGATGACTAAGCCATAAGTCTTCTCCTTAGAGGTCTCATGAGTCAAAGAACTAATAGGTAAAGGCTAAGCAGGAAGAGAGGCGGCCAGAAGACAGGAGGCGGGGTGTTCCCTTCCCCACTAGGAGCAGCATAAAGGGGTACTAACCATACACGAGTCGAGAGTTCTGTTTCTTCAGCTCCTGCACAATGTCCACCACCATGTCCAGGAAAGACTTATCTCTCGTGTAACCTTAGGAAGAAAAAAAAAAAAATCAGGTTTATCCGCTCAAGACAGGATACATTGACCACCAGACCATCTCCATCGAGTACCATTAAATCAAGCAAGCATCTCTGTAGGGACAGGCCAGATGCTGTGGCTAGGGATACAGGATGTTCCCAACGGTCTGTACTCATGGACGGGAAGACAGGAAGATCCCAGAAGTACATGGGGGGTTTTGATGGAGGTTTGATGGATGGGAGGTTAATTGACAAGTAACTGAACTTTCAAGAAATATCTTTCAAAAAAAAATATTTATTATTTTATGTGTATGTGTGTGTGCCTATGTCCACGCACCAAGTGTGGGCACGAGTCCTCAGAAGTCAGGAGATGGTGTCAAAACTCTTGGAGCTGGCCTTCCCTATGGTTTTGAGCTATCATGTGTGTGCTGCAAACTGACCCCGGGTCCTCTGCAAGACTGGTAAGTGCTCTTAACCACGGAGCCACCTCTCTAGCTCCTGTGTCTCTTTCAAAGTTTTTATTGCGAGGCTGGAGAGAGTTCAATTCCCAGCCCTACATAACAGATCCCAACTGTCTATAACTATAGACCCACCGGATCCAATGCCATTTTCCAGTGTGCACAAAACACCTATATACATAATACAGAGCTAAATTTTCTTTTTGGAGGCAGGGTCTCACTCCAAAGCTCTGGCTCGGGCTGGAGAGCTGGCTCAGCGGGTAAGAGAATTGACTGCTCTTCCGAAGGTCCTGAGTTCAAATCCCAGCAACCACATGGTGGCTCACAACCATCTGTAACGAGATCTGACTCCCTCTTCTGGAGTGTCTGAAGACAGCTACGATGTACTTATATATAATAAATAAATCTTAAAAAAAAAAAAAAAAAAAAAAAAAAAAAAAGCTCTGGCTCGTCTACAACTCACTATGTAGACCAGGCTGCTGCCGTTGAACTCAGAGGGGCATTTTAGGTGTGTGCTACCACCACATTCAGACAAAACATGGCACTTTCAATGCTTTTAATGATTTACAGAAATCTAAGTTGGGGGGCTGCTATGATGGCTGACTGAGTGGGGATGCCTGCTGTCAAGTCTAAAAACCGGAATCAATCCCTGGAACCTACATGGTAGAAAGACCTCCACACCCATGCTGTGACACTGTGTGCGCGCAACTGTGTGAATGTGGACACACACATGCACACTTGTGCACATAAACACACAGCATGTTAAACTAATAGGTAGTAAATACAACCAGAAACATAACAGATGACTTCTGGGTGGCAGTATTGCACCCTCAACCTGGGGTGGCAGGGTGGGACGGGATGCTGATCTACAAGTGCCTCTGGATGGCACTGGTGCCTAGACACCGCAAGACCCTCTGTGAAGGAGGCATGGGCCAGGTAAAAGCCCAGTGAGGGAAATCTGAGCCTATCCCTGTTCCCAGCAGGATGGGGGACCCTGGGGATGCTTACCAGTGAGCACGTAGTCATACTTATTGACATTGTTCACCTTGAGACCCTCGTACAGCTCATGCAGTTCCTGGGACTTCAGCACCTGGCCCTTCCAATGGGCATAGCCTACGGGAAGAAAACAAGCTAAGTATGGATGGGGGAGATTAGGCTTCTCTTGTGGCCATCTCAGCTCATGACAGGCCCCTCCCCTCCTCGAGGAGACCCAGTGAGGTGGTCTTCTGAGGACTGGCCTTAGCCCCAGACTGGATGCTCTGTGCCCAGAGCCTCAGTGGGACCCCAATACCCAAAGCAACCCTGTTCCTACGCTGGGAGCTGAACATCAGTCTCCACCCTCCCAAGCCTGGTTCCTATCAAATCAATACAGGGCAATAGAGACTCACTTGGTACCCCAGAAGATAGGACATGGGTAGGAACTCATGGGCACACACAGCTGTTTATTTCTCTATTCAACAGGGTATCTCAGGACAGCCCACCCAATCCTTACCCCTGAGTCTAGTCTCCTCTATGTGTTTCTAGCCACCAAAGCCAAGTTGCTGGGTCACTGTTGCCTGACACCACTGGCAGGTAAGGGCTCATCCTGTTCCCTCCCACTCTCTCTCTCTCTCCCACAAACAAATCAAATCCCTGCCAAAAGAAGTCATGGGACAAGCAAGAGACAAGCATGAACAAGAAATAGGTCTGGTCCAGGCATACAACCTGCCCTTCTAACTGATATGACCAGGACCCCAGGCCTCTGGGACCCTTCTTGAGATGCAGTACACCTGGGCACCCACTCTACAGAAATATAGATGCCAGGCGGGGCCAACCATTGACACCCTGAATTTCACCAAAGCAAACTATGTCCATTCAGCATCTCCAGTCTTCCAGGTACACACACAGCCCCTCTAAGGTTCCCAGGTGTTTTCAGTGCCTGTGGAGCACCAGCTGGAGTACAGCATGACTGTGATCCCCCACAGCATGACAGTGATCCCTCCCAGAATGATGGTGATCCTACACAGCATGCTCCTCTGAACTGAACTCAAAACCACACTGCTCAACGTCCAAGCTCTCATTTAAACACAAGTAAGAAATAGTCCTCAAAGCAGCGGTGAGAGTCAGTGGGGTCCATGCAGTTCACTGGAGGCCCTGAAACTTCAAATGCATGGGCACGGGTGCTGAGCAGTCACTGACCATGGAGGCCCACTGTCAGCTCCTATCTGAGGCTCCTATCTTCCTCCCTGTTTAAAACCCATTACACTCAGAAGTGTGTTAAATCCAGCTTCTACAGCTGCTTGGTGACCAGCTGGGCTGCTCTGGGACACTTTGAGCTCCCAAAGTCCCCTTTGTGTTCAGAACAATGCCAGGAGAGGCACTATTAAACACCAGAGTGGCTTTGTTCTCTTGCCAGCACAGAGAACAGGGAGAGCTACACTCACCATGGATGCCAGAGGCCGCAGGTCAGGACTGTGTGGAGCACACACTTGCACCAATCAATTCAAGGGGCTTCCAAGGACAGTTCTCGTTAGCAATGAGCAGTGCTGTCTTTGGGTCCCCAGAACAAGATACACACAGAGACACAGATGCACACACACACACATATACACACAAACACACAAAACCCTTCCCCTGGTGCTGGGGCTGAATCTGGAGCCACATGGGGGCTCTCCCATGTATAAGGTATTACCATAGTGGAGAAGCACACATGCGTGCAGGTCACCAGCTAACTGCAGGAGGACATAGCGGCACTCTCTGGGACTTACCTGTTCAGCTCCCCTACCACAGCAGGTGTCATGGCTGCCAGCTTAGCAGAGGAAGAAGCTGAGGCAAAGAGAGCTTTTTTCCCACCTGTCAGCTCCAGAACAGTGGGTACGCAGATCAACATGTGTGAGGGTCTGCCCTGCACAGAGTGGCCCTGCTGGGATCCATCCCCGCCCCCCATGCCTACCTCAAGGAGTGGTGACCACTCCCCCAGGGTCAGGTTACAGGCCAAGCTCAGGTCCACCATGAAGTCTTACCTGTGTGGTTTGAAAACTGCACAGAGTTCACGGCATCAACCTCAAATCCCAAAACCTGCAGGACAAGCAGAAGAGCGTGACAGTGTCCTTCTGTGACCCCTAGAACCCAGAGAAGGGGTCCCCTCCACAGTTGGAGTCCCAGCTTGAGGAGGATAGCAAGGAGACCAGCCAGATGGTAGAGACCCCAGGCAGGACAGAAAGGTGGGAACACGAACCCCTGCCCAAGCTAGACAGATGTTTGCATTTCAGGGCCACACAAGCTTGACCACGGGTCTCCTTGGTTCAGTCACTCAGGAAAATTACCCCCTTGCCTTCATGCACTGAAGGATTTATGCAGCATCCCCAAAGAACTCACTGGTGGATAAAGAAAGCCCCCGCAAGCACCTGTCTGTCCAGTTAGCAAACAAGGCCATGTTAGTTTCCAAACCCACCCATGAGGGGATAAGAGCCAGACCCAGCAGGGCAGGTCAACTTAACCAGCCTCTACCACACCAGCCAGCAAACTCTTCCTCCTTTCTTGTCAACCAGAGAAAGAAGTTCTCACGTCAGGGCCGAGGTCCCCAAGAACAACCACATTTATTAAGCAGTTTGCCTCTCTGAATGGCCTCTCATAGCTCTTGTGGGAGTCATCCAGATGTGACAAATGGGCCTCCTGAGGCACTCTGGGCAGAGGCTGAGGCTCTATGTGGTCCGTTGTTTACCCTCAGCACACAGACAGCTTACTAAACCAAACTGAATTGCGTACCTCAGAATGTACCTAAAGCCATCACTAAGAGCAAAAGCCTTTTATTTTAAAATAAGAGGCCATGCTGGTGCAATACAGTCAATAAAGTGCTTTCCGTGTGAGCAGAAGGACCTGAATTCAATCTCTATAACAAACCAGAAGCCCTAGTTTGTGGTCTGTGGTGCTGCACAGCTTTAATCCCAACCTTTGGGAGGCAGGGGAAGGCAGATCTCTGAGTTCGAGGCCAGCCTGGTCTACCAAGAGAGTTCCAGGGTAGCCAGGGCTACACAGAGATACCCTACCCTGTCTTGAAAACCAAAACCAAAACCAAAACCAACAAGCCTAGTATGGCAGTGTTGGCCCACAAGTCCAGTGCTGGGAAGGGTTCCTGGGGCTCTGTGGCCAGCCAGCCTAGCCTAATTGGTGAACTTGAGGCTAGAGATCCTGTCTCAAAAAAAAAAAAAACAAGGAGGGGACTGAGGAGAGGGTTCAGCAGTTAGAGACGCTTCCCGTGCAATCACGCAGATCAGTGTTTAGATGCCAGCACCCTCTGTAAGAAGCTGAGTGTTATGTCTGTACACACTTGTAACCAACTCCAGCTTCTTGGGGGATCGAGCCAGGGTTGCTGGGGCTTGCTGGCTTCCAGCCTGGCTGAGAAAAAGAACAACAACAACAACAAAAAAAAACCAACAACAACAAACCAAAAAAAAAAAAAAACAACAAAAAAACAAAAAACAAAAAAAAAACCATGTGTCCCAGGTTCAGGGACACCTTGCCTTACAGGAACAGGCCAAGAGTGAGAGAGGGGGTGACTCCAGGAGACTTCATACACAGGTAAGACACATACTCAGACACCAATAAGTAAACCAATCCTTTTTAAGGGTAAACAGCTGGAGAATGGCACTCAGCGTTCATCTCTGGGCCCTCCCCCATGCACACAGGCAACCACACACATAGGGACCTTTCCTCTACATACTTAAATGAAAGAGGCAAAGGATTCTGTCTAGATGGCTCAGACCAAACAGAAGCCACTTTCAGGCATGCCCCATGGGAGGCAGAACTAGAGACTTTTCTCCTGTTGCCTTTTCTACTTCTCTGCTTCCTCACACTTAGCAGCTCTCGGGTGGTCCACCTGCCAGAGGATCTCCCTTTCTTTCTCTATCCGCCCCCAGACATACAATTCCCCATCATCAGGTGGCTATCCCTAGAACCAGAGCTCTTAGTCCGGGTCCCCATTCCCCGAAGAAAAGCCACACCCAAAATCCACTCCATAGCAACGCCAGTCCAGGACCACTGAACAAGACCCCAAGGAAACACACCCCATAATGCAGACACCACCAATAGGAAGACTGGCCATGCCGGGCATGGTGGCGCACGCCTTTAATCCCAGCATTTGGGAGGCAGAGGCAAGTGGATTTCTGAGTTTCAGGACAGCCTGGTCTACAAAGTGAGTTCAGGACAGCCAGGGCTACACAGAGAAACCCTGTCTCAAAAACCAAAAAAAAAAAAAAAAAGGAAGCCGGGCCAGAAAGAGGGCCTGCCAGGGTGTGGAAGCCAGGAGCCCAGAAGCCCAGAATAAGGAGGAACTGGCCTAGTGGCCATGACTGCCAGTGTACAGAGACAGGACCCAACAGACTCTAGAGGGACAGAGGTCAAGAGTATGAAAATTAAAGCCTAGCCGGGTGTGGTAGTGCACGCCTTTAATCCCAGCACTCGGGAAGAAACCCTGTCTCAAAAAAAAAAAAAAAAAAAAAAAAAAGTATGAAAGCCTTCTAAGACCTTTGCCCGAACTTCAGTGTAAACAGAGAGCTGAGGACTCCCCCCCACCAGAACTCCAGGACACCTAAACAAAGCAGCCCTGTGACTCTGACCCATGGACAGCCGAGGGGAGAGATGGCAGTGACCATGGAGTGACAGAAAACAGGACCCTTCGTAGCATGCCTTTAAAACCCCAGACCTGGGGTTGGTGAGATGGCTCAGTGGTTAGTTAAGCACACCGTCTGCTCTTCTCCCTGAGTTCAATTCTCATCATCCACACCGTGGTTCATGACTATCTATAATGGGTAATGTCCTCTTCTGGCATGTAAGTGTTACAGACAGAGCACCCCTATAGGTTTTTTTTTTTTATGTAATTAAATAAATTACAAAATAAAAAAAAAAAAACTGGGCTGGAGAGATGGCTCAGTGGTTAAGAGCACCGACTACTCTTCCAGAGGTTCTGAGTTCAATTCCCAGCAGCCATATGGTGGCTCACAACCATCAATAATGGGCATTGGATGCTGTGTTCTGCTATGTCTGAAGACAGTGACAGTGTACTTACATATATGAAATAAATATAGGGCTGGTGAGATGGCTCAGCGGGTTAGAGCACCTGACTGCTCTTCCGAAGGTGATGAGTTCAAATCCCAGCAACCACATGGTGGCTTACAACCACCCGTAACAAGATCTGACGCCCTCCTCTGGTGCATCTAAAGTCAGCTACAGCGTACTTATAAAGAATAATAAGAAATGAATCCTTGGACCGGAGAGACCAACCGGAGCAAGCCAGGCTGTCCGGAGCGAGCGGAGCCGAACGGGACGGCCGGAGCAAGCGGGGACGCCGGAGCTAGCAGGGCCAGAGCGAGTGGGGCCAAACGGGGACGGCCTGAACAAGCGGAGCCAGTCGGAGCGAGCGGGGCTGGCTGGAACAAGCGNAAAATGTATTAAAAAAAAAAAAAAAAAGAAATAAATATGGCCAGAGCGGGACCGGGGGAGAGACGGTGTTTAAGGACACTGACTGATCCTCTGGAGGACCCATTTAAATTCCAGCACACACATGGCACCCTCACAACTGTCCATAACTCCTAAATCTGACACTCCATAAAATGGACATACAAGCAAAACACCAAAGCACAAAAGAAAACAAACAAAATAACACCAAATCCAGTACATAGGAAGTAGCCTGGCTCACCTGCAGAACCGCCCGGACAAGGCAAGACAGCCTACGGGACAGCAAAACAGGGCACAGGGCATGAGAGGCCAGGTGAGAGAGCAACAGACATAAGAGACAAACCCTAGTTGGCACCAGGAGAATGCCTGCCCTGGAGGGGAGAAGGTGGGGTACTGGGTGCTGGGAACACGCCACACACACACACACACACACACACACACACACTCTGTGTGCCGGTGTTTGCTTTGAGCTAAGCCGCTGAGCTCAAGTGCTTTGCAGTTTGCATCCAGAAATGCATCCAGTTAAGCCAGCAGAGCAATGAGATAGAAATTAGCAGTGGTTTTAATCCAGAAATATAAAAATGGCACTTTTTTTTGCTCGCCTATCTATTCCAGACTTCTGTGCACCAATATAGATTCTGGCGTCTCAAATCCCTTAACGTTCTCATCAACTGTGATAGGCCAGGCTGGAAGCGGCGATGACACGAGTCCTGGAAACCCTGCCAAGCTGTCCTGTACTGCTGCTTCTGCATGTGTTGATAATTAATCCTTCCTTCGGAGCGGGCGCACGGATCTGAGAAATTGGCTATTTTCCGCTTCTGAATGATGGCTCTGAGCCACAACGGTAGCATTTCCATTTCAAATATGACTGTCAAAAGTGGTGTATTAATCAGTATTTCATACGTTAGTTTCAACATTTCCAGAATCCGCCTCCCAAAGTGCACATACAGAGCTCAGCCATCCTTAGCTGAGAAGACAAGGACAGGGGGCCTTGCTTCAGTTGGTGACTCTTTCTCTTTGCGCAAGTCCATCCTCTGAGAGGCTATGGCTGTGACTCTAGAGGAGCTCACGTCCTTGCAAAGTAGTGGCTCTTGGCTGAGTACTTCCAACAAGAAGACAGAGTGGGACCGGAGGCGGTGGTGGCACATGCCTTTAATCCCAGCACTTGGGAGGCAGAGGCAGGCGGATTTCTGAGTTTGAGGCCAGCCTGGTCTACAAAGTGAGTTCCAGGGCAGTCAGGGCTATACAGAGAAACCCTGTCTCGAAAACCAAAACAAACAAACAAACAAACAAAAAAACTCAGTGGAGACACAGCTCTAGCAGATGTAGGAGGTCTGGCTGACCACGTAAGATGTGATTAGTGCTGGAGACACACTGGTACTGAGCAACAGCTGTGCTGAGAACCACATCTGGCTGAGTCGGCTTGGGTCGGCCTCTCAGAGTGTCCAGCAGGAGGCAGGGCTTCCAGATCTGCTGGTGGATGAGTCTGGGAGCTGGGCAAACTGGACAGCATTATTCTGTGGAGAAGCCTCAGACTGTCCCCCGCTGTAAAGCACCCCACCACAGCCTGTTATACTTCCTCCCTCCCACTGTCAGGGCCACCAACGTCCAAGAGTGCAAAAGGCACCCAGGAAAGAGAAAGTCAAAGAGAAGCATGTCTTTCCTACTTCCTGCGGGGCCCTGGCTGCCAGATGAGGCTCCTCCCCTTATCCCTTATGCAACCCTCAGACCCCGCCCCCGCCCTGCCCCGCCTCTCCAGCAGTGACGTGTGCTGTGCTGGGGTGGCTGCTGTGGGCAGGTGATGCACATCCCAGGGGCCTCTTGCTCACCCCCATAGCTGCATCACCAAGCCTCCAGCAAAGAGGCTTGCAGAAGCAGCCTGAAGCCACGCCGCCAGATGTAGCTCATTTAAGAGCAACAGCTCAGCTAATCTCTTCTTCCAAGGGAGGCTGAGCTGCTCAGCACAGCAGGAGTGGGGCGAGCCCTGGAATATTCCAGTGTGGTTCTTCCACAGGCATCTAGGGACAGAGAGGAGTGTGGGGGTGGGGGTGGAGGACAGGCTGAGCCTCACAGGTGTCTCCAGCTCTGGACACCCAGTCGGAGGCTTGAGGCTGATGTTTAAGCCTCTCACAGATGGGAATCAGCAAGCAGGCTGGGTGAGCATCTTGGGACTGTTATCACCCTGAACAATCTAACAGTCAAAAAGTCACACATCCCTTCCTGTCTCCTACCACTGGTCTCTGATCAGCTTTCACACTCAGCCAGACCACACCCTCTGCTCTCCGTGGTGGTGAATTGCTACTAGACAGCTTGCATCACACACACACACACACACACACACACACACACACACCATCTCCTCTCCTACCCTGCTCACTCCAGGTCCTGCATCCACCCCCAGCCTGGCTCACAGCCCTTGCTGCCAGGATTGCAGTGCTAGGTAGGCATAGCCTGGGACCATGTGTAGCTGCTGAGGTCAGCCTGTGTTGGGTGGGCTGTGCTGTGGGATCCTTAGGATGACCTTGTCAGGATGGGATGCTGGTACTGATGAGAGGGAACAGGGTGACTTCTCTGGGAGTTGTCTCCTCCATAACCACCAAAGTTTCATAGTTGGGCCTTTCTTCAACACCTCCATTTCCTTTCTTTTGAGGAAACCTTGCTTGGTCCTCTTTCAGACCTCTGAGTGGGAGCGGGACTGTTTGTGACTCTCTGACAAAAGTTTTTTTTTTTTTTTTTTTTTTTTTTAAGATTTATTTATTATTATATCTAAGTACACTGTAGCTGTCTTCAGACGCACCAGAAGAGGGTGTCAGATCTCATTACGGATGGTTGTGAGCCACCATGTGGTTGCTGGGAATTGAACTCAGGACATTTGGAAGAGCATTCAGTGATCTTAACTGCTGAGCCATCTCATGGTCTTGCTTTTTTCAGAGCATACACCTCTGATTTAAGTTAAAAGCCCAGATCATCCTGATGAAGCCACCTATTTGGTAAGTTAATTTATTATACTTACAGTTTAAGTATAATAAATTAACTGCCTGCATGTATGCGTTCAGGCCAGAAGAGGGCACCAGATCTCATTGCAGATGGTTATAAGCCATCATGTAGTTGCTGGGAATTGAACTCAGGACCTCTGGAAGAGCATCCAGTGCTCTTAACCTCTGAGCCATCTCTCCAGCCCTATGGTAAGTTAATACTTAATGTCCATTGCTGCACTGGTGGCCCTCGGAGGCCACAGTCACTCTCCAGCTCACGTGTCACACATATCTGGAGTAGCTATGTAAGGTTAGCTACTTCTCAGGCTCACCAGTAGATGACCCAGGACCTGCCACCACTCTGCCCAACACACTGGAAGCCACAGCTATATGCAGAGCTTTGGGGACCTCAGTCCCTACTGCTTCCTTTCCTATATAATGGGACATATTTCTTTCTCTTTTTTAAAGATTTATTATATATATATATATGAGTACACTGTTGCTGTCATCAGAAACACCAGAGAGGGCATTAGATTCTATTACAGATAGTTGTGAGACACCATGTGGTTGCTGGGAATTAAACTCAGGACATCTAGAAGAATAGTCAGTGTTCTTAACCACTGAGCCATCTCTCCAGCCCACAACAGGACATTTTGACATCACTAAGTTTGCAGCCTTTCACTAGACCCTAATCTCGGCTGTTTTCAGATTGCTCTGAAGATAGGGTACAATCTTCTTTGAAGGCAATGGAATAGGAATACACCCTCCACTGATGTACAACACAGACTGGTGAATCATTGTGCCAAGAAGACTCTGGAGACACACACAGGAAGCTCAGGAAGCCCACAGCACATACATGTACATACACACTCACACACACACACACACACACACACACACACACACACACACACCTTTAGATAGTGATGCTTTCCTTTTGCTTATTACAGGGAAAGTGAGTTGGAGGTATAGCTTGGCTGTAGAGCAAGGGTTCTTAACCTGTGTGGGGGTTAAGACCCCTCTGGGGGGGTTACATATCAAATATCCTACAGATCATATATTTACATTATAATTCATAACAGCAGCTAAATTACAGTTATGAAGTAGAGATGAAATAATTTTATGGTTGGGGATAGCCACAACATGAAAAACTGTATTGAAAGGTTGCAGCTTTAGAAAGGTTGAGAACCTCTGCTATATGGTATATACGCTATATGTGTGAGAAAGGCCTGGGTTCTATCCTCAGTGGGTATTGGGGCCAGGTGTGGTGGCACAGGCTTTTTTGTTTGTTTGTTTGTTTGTTTGTTTGTTTGAGACAGGGTTTCTCTGTATAGCCCTGGCTGTCCTGGAACTCACTTTGTAGACCAGGCTGGCCTCGAACTCAGAAATCCACCTGCCTCTGCCTCCCAAGTGCTGGGATTAAACTCGTGCGCCACCAAGCCCGGTGTGGTACAGGCTTTTAATACCCCAGATTCTAATAGGCAGAGGCAGGGGGATCTCTGTGAGTTTGAGGCCAGCCTGGTCTACAGAGCAGGTTCCAAGATAGTCAGAGCTACACAGAGAAACAAAAACAAACAAACAAAAAAAAAAACCACAAATTAATATAATATAATATAATATAATATAAGGAAGCCAGGCATGGTGGTGTCTTTAATCCTTAACTCCTTTAACCCTTTAATCCCCACAGAGCACTGAAGGCAGAAGCAAATGATCTTTGATTTTGATGCCAGCCAGGTCTACATACTGAGGATTTGTTTTTTTTGTTTTTTGTTTTTTTTTAAAAAAAAAAAAAAACAGAGTATGGGGTCTTGGGACAAAGCTCAGTGGGAGAGCACTTGAAGAATATGCAACTGCCTGGTAGTGGTGACACATGCCTTTGCTCTCAGCACTTGGGAGGCAGAGCCAGACAGACTTTTGATCTGCAGAGCTACTTCGGGGACAGCTAGAACTACACAGAAAAACCCATCTTAGGGGAAAGAAAACAAAAACCAAAAACACACGCACAAGGTCCAAGTTCATTCCTCAGCACTACAGAACACTAGGAAGCAAGACGAGGTGGAGCCTTGGAGATGGGAGCAGGCAAGGAGATGCACTTGATTTCACACTTCTATTCCCTACAGACTAGGGTCAAAACAGCAGGAAATCCCCTCTTCCCTGAGGCAGAGCTGAGTGACAAAAGGTGAGGGCAGGAGACCAGGAGTCTGTCCCCACTGTCCCTTTACCCTCTTCCTGCTCTGCAAACCTTGAATTATTCCACCTGGTAGTCACCTCCTGTGGCTCTGGTCACATGAAACCCTTGGCCACTATAGCCTGGCCTGGGACCAGAAGCAGAAATGAAAACAGGGGCGAGGTTCTGCTGCCTCCTGGGACAGCTTGTTGATCCCAGATGCCTGTGGGAGACCGGGAGGGTGAGCCTGGGAGACTCTGCAGGGAGCATTGGGGAGCCAGGGCTGGTGGTCCATGGGTGAGACAGTCTGTGACACATGGCAGAAGCTAAAGGCAGCTCCCCAGGCACAGGCACAAGCCAGGCCCAGCATCAGAGACTCTGGAAGTCATTTGGTGCAGATCTGCAGGGGAGGCCCTGAAACATCCCCAGCCATTCCTCTGCTATGAATGGACAGCCACCTGATGATGCAACCTGTGGACACCTGGGTCAGTCCCAGGGAGGACTCCTCTGCCGGGAGGCCCTCTAGGATTAGCACTGGGACAAACTTCAGGGTCGAAGCCCAAGGCTATATCCTCCCTGCCACCTGTCTTTTTCTGTATAGCCCTGGCTGTCCTGAAACTCACTCTGTATACCAGGCTGGCCTGAACCCAGAAATCTACACAGGAGTGTAGGTCTGGAGATGAGACAGGAAGAGAGGACTTGGACTGAGAGGACTTGGTGGGTAGTGAAGAGGGGAAGACCAGTGCAGCCGCTTCAAATCCGTTCCCATGAGTGACTCTGAGCAGACTTGAGCCTAGAGAAGATCTCTAATATGTTTAGAAGAGACACGTGGCTCTTTACTCAGGGTAGTCTGAGCCCAGATGCCTGTGCGCCCTACTGGGTCTGGGATTCCACGCAGGCCGCGTGACTGGAAAGGATCTCCTGATTTCTGAGGGTCTTCAGGCTCTGGAGCTCAGTGGGAACTCTTTGGACAGCAGCTCCGGAGTGTGCCACCCATGGAGTGATCAGCACCACGGGCCAAGGAGGAAAGAACCGTGCTGGGGAGTGTGACCCAGGCTGGCCGGCTGATGCAGAGCCCGGTCTGCAAAAGGGGATGTGCGCTCACATGTTGAATTCCACTGGTCCCTTTGCCCCGAGGGGCGGGGCCTGCGTGAGGCAGCACCTTCAACCCACCCCTCGCCGCGCGGGACTCGCGGGTTAGCAGCCGTCCTGTTGAGGTCAGAGGAGGCGGGGTGCGTCCAAGCCTAGCCACTGCGCGTGCTTAAAGCTCAGAGCAGAGAGCAGAGAGACCAGCGAGCGGCCTGAGCAACCTCAGCCCGTGACACCACCTGGACCACGCGCCACTACAGCTTTCCCGGCATGGAGGGCGAATGCGGGGTGCTCTCCATCCAGAGCCACGTTGTCCGCGGCTACGTGGGCAACAGAGCGGCCGTGTTCCCTCTGCAGGTATGCGCTCCACTGCTTAAGTAGCCGGGTTGCTCGCTTGCAGGTTTGCGGGTTCGCTAAGTGGCCTTTTCTGACTGATGACCTTGGCCCCGTGCGGCCATCCTTTTGGGTCCCCATCGAGAGCTGGGTGCGCTGAGAACAGATAGTGGAGCACGCAGGCCGGGTGCGTGGACTACCCTGGGGAGCTTAGTGGGGAGGTGCAGGTGGCAGGAAGCCGCCTGTCCGGCTGTGGCGCACACCGTATCCCCTTAGGGTCCCTGTTGCTTCTGGTTGCCTGGCCAACAGTGGGCGGGGGTGGGGGTGGGGCTTCCCGAAGCGTTGAAATGCTGAGCTGGGAGAATCCTTCCGTTTGGGAGCGCGGAGAGCCTCTTGGTAGACACATTGGCTAGTGATTGCTCGCACTCTGTTGAAATCCACGTTCTTCTTCTGCCCATTCTGTGAACTTGGACCAAGGAGGAGGCTGGGCCCGCGCTTGGGTCCGACCACTCTTAGGGTGGTCTGTCATCCGCAGAGATGGGGCTGGAACCACTCTGCACCTCCCGGATGTTTGCTTCTATTCCTAAAAGACAGCACATTTTGCTAAGTTTGACTTTGGAAGCAACCTGTTAGAAGGGCTTGTAGCTTTGTCTTCCCAGAGCCTCTCTTCTGTGAGGTGTGTAATGAATGAGGCTGTCTCTGATTATTTCTGGTAGGTGGTGCTTCCTGCTTGTGACTGGTTGCCCTTGAAGGAAACCAGGCTGTCATGGGCATTAGAATGGAGGCCAGAGGCAATGTCAGGCTGACTGGAGCTTCCTTGCCTGGCCGGTCCAGCAGGAAGATTGGGCTGGCTTGGGCATCCAGGTATGGCTTCCTGCAATGTGCCTTTTTGACTGGTCACTGAGCAAAGTGGCAGGTTTCTGCATCCCTCCAGCTCATGTCCAGCCACTGTATTGACCAAGGGGCATTAGGAAGGAGCAGCTGGCTACCATGGACCCGCAGGAAGGACCTGGAAGGAAGACAGGTGGCCAGAACTGCATCTAAGGACACTCGATGGCTGTCCTGAGTCAGGCATACTTGCCAGATAGAACAATTGATTGTTATTGTACAGCATAGGAGATCAAAGTCCGTAGGCAAGGGCAGTTGCTGAGAGTTTGAGCCCCTGTTGGTTGATAAACAGTGCTTCACCCACACTGGGTTCACCAGGGGCCCCAGGGACAGTGTGCCAGGTGAAGGAAGAGTACCAGCAAGTGGAAGAGGCAAGCAACACAGGACACGGGGTACCCATTCTTGTTCTACCCAGAATGCACTGGTCTGGTGCTTCATGCTCTTAACTCTTGCTCTCTTGCTTAGGGGGCCAAGATTGGGGTAGCAAAGTCACTGAGGTAAGACTGTACTAAAGAGCAAAGGGACAGAGTCCCTGAAGCGGGGCCAGGCTGAGCTTCCTGCAGTCCTGTCTCCTCCCTCCCGCAGAGGTATGCAGGTCTCTGAGGCTCTGTGTCCTGAGTTTCTTGTCTCTTCCTTCACCTGGCACACTGTCCCTGGGTCCCCTGGTCCTCTGTCCTCTAGACTGCACCAAGGACTCAGTATCCTTATTCAGGTTGAAGATATGGGGTTCCAACTGCTCAAGGGAGGATATCTCTCCCCCTTCTCTTATTGGATCCTCACCTTTTATTGGATCTTTGTGATTTTTTCATCATGCACTCCAATCCCACTCATCATCACCCTGTACCCACCCTCTACCCTTTCACCTCTTCCCCAACTATTGGGGTCCAACCAGCGGTTCCTCACAAAACCTGGGTTCCCTGGGAGGCAGACTGGGGATCGTTAGGACTAGCTGGGAGAGAAAAAAATAAAACACTGAGTCAGTTCTCCGGTCAAAATATGTCTGCTTCTTTTTTTGTTTTTGTTTTTTTGTTTGTTTGTTTGTTTTTAGTTTTGGTTTTTGTTGTTGTTGTTGTTTTGTTTTGTTTTGTTTTTCGAGACAGGGTTTCTTTGTGTAGTTTTGGCTGTCGTGGAACTCACTCTGTAGACCAGGCTGGCCTCGAACTCAGAAATTTGGCTGCCTCTGCCTCCCAAGTGCTGGGATTAAAGACGTGTGTCACCACGCCCAGCTACATGTCTGCTTATTTTTTTTTAAGATTTATTTATTATTTATTATATCTTAAGTACACTGTAGCTGATTTTAGACACACCAGAAGAGGGCATTAGATCTCATTACAGGTGGTTGTGAGCCACCATGTGGTTGCTGGGATTTGAACTCAGGACCTTTGGAAGAACAGTCACTGCTCTTAACCGCTGAGCCATCTCTCCAGCCCTCTCTGTAAAATCTCAAGGGAAAACCCCGCCCCCCCCATCAGTTCTGCGCAGGCGCCAGGGAATTGGCGCGAAGTCTGAAGCATTGTGGAATGTCCCAGCTGGAAGCAGGGTCC
Source organism: Mus minutoides (assembly GCA_902729485.2). NCBI lineage: Eukaryota > Metazoa > Chordata > Mammalia > Rodentia > Muridae > Mus > Mus minutoides. The sequence continues at coordinate 691,471 of LR756429.1, forward strand.
CTGATGTGGCACAGCTGGCATGGCGACAGGCAGCAGCCTCCAGAGAGGGCAGGTGTAGATTAGCACAATGGAAACCAGCCTTGCCTGGAGAACCACAATGTATGTGGCTTCTTGTGGCACGCCCTCAGAGACTTCAGGTCTGAGCTCCCAGCCTTTAGCTGGCATGGGGGCGGGGGTGGGGGGTAGGGAGACCACACCCAACAGTGAAAAAAGGGGCAAACAATCTCGTTGTGGAAGCTGTAGTGTGTCCCATAGTGTATCCTTATGTCTACACTTCTTTGCTTGCAAACGTTCATTGCAATGAGTTTGTCGGGTACAGGGCCTCTGGCATCTGCTACACCATTCGTACTGGAACCTCACTGGGACTCCCCTCAGATTCCCCATTGTTGCCCTGTGTCATGGAGATCCTGTAGTTTTGATCTGTGGGATCGGCTCCATCTCACAGTCCAGCAGCTCACTGATGGGATAGATGCTAAGGTGGGCCAATTCAAAGCCCTGGAGCTGGGCCCGAAAGGTACCTGATCTGGTCAGCCCACTATACCCACACCACGGAGGTGAGCTGTTTTGCCCTGCCCTGGCTGACCCATCCAACAGAGCAGCCAGCAAAGAGGAGGGTTCTCCTGCCTTCAGCTATGGCTCTGCTGTGCTGCCCAGGATTGATGCAAGGTTGGCTCTCTCCTAGAGTGGAGCAGTTGAGGGGTGTGGCTGGCTCTTCTGCTCTCGGGCACTGGGGATGGCTCACCTACAACCCCTGTAACCAGAGCCAGCTCTAATCTGCCGCCCAGGCAAGGCGCAGGGCCCACTCTCCTGAGTGTTACAGCCTGTGAGAGACAGGGCCAGTTATTTTACTTTCATGACCCTGGGACCAGCTCTCCCACCTGCCATAGGTGGCAAGGGACAAGGGGTGGAAGGAGGGCCTCTGTCTTAGTTAGAGTCTCATTGCTGTGAAGGGACAACATGACCAAGGCAACCCTTAGAAAACATTTCATTGAGACTGGCTTACAGTTTCAGAGGTTCAGTCCATTATTATCATGGGGGGAAGCATGGCATCTTGCAGGCAGACATGGTACTAGTGGAGCCAAGAGTTCTACATCTTGATCCAAAGGCAGCCGAAGAAGTCTATTCCTCAGGCAGCCAGGGGGAGGTGTTCTTCTGCACTGGGTGGAGCTTGAGCAACACTAGGAAACCTCAAAGCCCATCTACGCAGTGGCACATTGGCTCTGCTCCAACAAGGCCACATCTATTCCATCCCCCAAAAGGCCACACCTCCTAATAGTGACACTTCCTGTGGGCCAAGCATTGATACACATGAGTCTCTGGGGGCAAATGTATTCATACCACCACAGCATCTCTTCCCTTATCCCAGCCACCGCCCAGCCGACCCGGGCAGGACCAGCTTTCCTGTGCTCATGCTCTGAGGGTTGGCTCACCTGCAGCCCCCACATCTAGGGCATGCTCTACTATGCTGCCCACTGGGGGTACAGGGTCCACGCTCCAGAGTTCTGCAGCAGGTAAGGGTCAGGGGAGGGGTATTGAGAGGTGCTTAAGGACCTAGGGAATCCATCCTGGTCCTGCCCTGTCTTACCCTCAGTTGTCTCCTGGAAAAAGCAGCCCCTTATGTAGCTTAACTGAGGACAGCGCTGAGGCTGACAAGGCATAGCCCACTCACAGGCCAGCTGCTTTGAGCGGCTGTGAGATCCCATGGGTGGGCGCCTACTACCTCCACTCACTCTGGGACATTCTGGGGGTAGTGTGCAGGACACCCTGTGGTAGGATGACCCTAGACCAGAGCAGGGGTCCCTCTGAGGCAGTGGCCTCTAGGGGTGAGCTAAGACCACATTGAGCAACTCATTTGGGGTCAGGAATGCTGTTTTTGGCAGCTCCCCACCCCCAAGCTCAGTCACTCCCAGTTGTCTGAGCCAGATGTGAGAACTGGCCTGCAGGGAAACAAGGAGGTGGTGGGCATCCCAGAGCTTGTATTTGGGTTACCGAGTCTGAGTGATCTGGCAACATCCCATGCAGACAAGGTCGTCCTAAGGATCCCACAGTGAGCTCAGCACAGCCCACTGCCCTTAGGGCTTCACTGTGCAGCCCACCCAACACAGGCAGACCTCAGCAGCTACACATGGTCCCTGGCTATGCCTGCCTAGCACTGTAATCCTGGCAGCGAGGGCTGTGAGCCAGGCTGGGGGTGGATGCAGGACCTGGAGTGAGCAGGGTAGGAGAGGAGATGCTGTGTGTGATGCAAGCTGTCCAGTTATTAGCAATTCACCACGGAGAGCAGAGGGTGTGGTCTGGCTGAGTGGGAAGGCTGATCAGACCAGTGGTGGGGAGGCGGGAAGGGATGTGTGACTTTTGACTGTTAGATTGCTCAGGGTGACAACATGCTTGCCCAGCCGGCTTGCTGATTCCCATCAGTAAGAGGCTTAAGCACCAGCCTGGGAACACCTGTGAGGCTCAGCTTGTCCGCCACCCCCACCCTCCTCTCTGTCCCTAGATGCCTGTGGAAGAACCACACTGGAATATTCCAGAGCTCGCCCCACTCCTGCTGTGCTGAGCGGCTCTGCCTCCCTTGGAAGAGATTAGCTGAGCTGTCACTCTAAATGCGCTGTGCCAGGCTGCGAGGCTTCAGGCTGCCTGAGCCTCTTTGCTGGAGGCTTGGTGATGCGGCAGTGGGGGCGGGCAAGAGCCCCCCGGGATGTGCATCACCTGCCCACCGGCAGCCATGCCAGCACAGCACGCGTCACTGCTGGAGAGGAGAGGGCGTGGCGTGGGCGTGGTCTGAGGGTTGGGCATGGGCGGGGTCTGAGGGTTGCTTGAGGGGGCAGGGGGAGGAGCCTCGTCTGGCAGCTATGGGCAGCAGGAAGTAGGAAAAGCAACCTTCCCTTGTTTTTTTTTTTTTTTTTTTTTTTAAATTTCTTTTTCCTGGGTGCCTTTTACACTCATGGACGTTGGTGGCCCTGACAGTGGGAGGGAGGAAGTATAACAGGCTGTGGTGGGGTGCTTTACTTCGGGGGACAGTCTACGGCTTCTCCACAGAATAATGCTGACCAGTTTGCCCAGCCCCCAGACTCATCCATCAGTAAGTAGGTCTGGAAGCCCTGCCTCCTGCTGGACACTCTGAGAGGCCTACCCAAGCAACACCTCAGCCAGATGTGGTTCTCAGCACAGCTGTCGCTCAGTACCAGTGTGTCTCCAGCACTAGTCAGTGCTTATGTGGTCAGCCAGACCTACATCTACTAGAGCTGTGTCTCCACTGAGTTTTGTAACAATAGGAGCTTTCTCTAGTATACAGCTTGGCTGAGACATTCAGGTCGTCTGTAGTGGATGTGAGTCTGGTGGTGGAGGTTCATGAACAGCATCAGAATCAGCACACCAGACACAGAGGCAGGTGGACTTCTGAGTTCATGGCCAGCCTGAGCTACAAAGAGCAATCTTGTCTCAAAACAACTAACCACACCAAAAAAAATTTTTTTAAAGTGCTGCTGGAGAAGTCACGGGGGGGGGGGGCATTGGATAGAGGCACCGTCTGCCACCCTCCGGTCCTGCTCTGTCTTCCTCTTGGAAGTACTCAGCCACTATTTTGCAGGGAAGTGAGTCTCTCAGAGGATGGAGTATGGCAAAGAGAAAGAAAGAGTGACCACCTGAAGCAAGGTCCCGCCCTTGCCTTCTCGGCTGAGGATGGCTGCGCTTTGTATGTGCACTTGGGGAGGCAGATTCTGGAAATGTTGAAACTAACGTGTGAAATACTGATTAATACACCACTTTTGACAGTCAGATTTGAAATGGAAATGCTGCCGTAGTGGCTCAGAGCCATCATTTAGAAGCAGAAAATAGCCAATTTCTCACATTCATGTGCCCGCTCCGAAGGATTAATTATCAACACATGCAGAAGCAGCGGTACAGGACAGCTTGGCAGGGTTTCCGGGACGTGTGTCATCGCTGCTTCCAGCCTGGCCCATCACAGTTGATTAGAATTTTAAGGGATGTGAGACCCTGGAACCTATATTGGTGCACGGAAGTCTGGAATAGATAGGTGAGCAAAAAAAATATGCCATTTTTATTATATATATATATATATATATATATTTGGTTTTTCAAGACAGGGTTTCTCTGTATAGCCCTGGCTGTCCTGGAACTCACTCTGTAGACCAGGCTGGCCTCGAACTCAGAAATCCACCTGCCCCTGCCTCCCGAGTGCTGGGATTAAAGGCGTGTGCCACCACACCCGGCTTATACTTTATATTTTATATTTCTAGATTAAAACCACTGCTGATTTCCGATTTCCATCACATTGCTCTGGTGGTAATGCGGGTTTAACTGGATGCTTCTCTGGATGCAAACTGCAAAGCACTTGAGCTCAGTGTGTGTGTGTGTGTGTGTGTGTGTGTGTGTGTGTGTGTGTGGCGTGTTCCTAGCACCCACTACCCCACCTTCTCCCCTCCAGGGCAGTCATTCTCTGGTGCCGCCTAGGGTTTGTCTCTTATGTCTGTTGCTCTCTCTCCTGGGCTCTCATTCTCTGTGCACCTGTTTTGCTGTCCCTTAGGCTGTCTTGCTTTGTCCGGGCAGTTCTGCAGGTGAGCCAGGCTGCTTCCTATGTACTGGGTTTGGTGTTGTTTTGTGTGTTTTCTTTTGTGAGTTCCAGGACAGTCAAGGCTACATAGAGAAACCCTGTCACAAAAAACAACAACACCGGGCATGGTACCGCATGCCTTTAATCCCAGCACTTGGGGGGCAGAGGCAGGAGGATTTCTGAGTTCGAGGCCAGCCTGGTCTTCAAAGTGAGTTCCAGGACAGCCAGGGTTATAAAGAGAAACCCTGTCTCAAAAAACCAAAAAAAAAGAAAAACCAAAAAAAAAAAAAAAAAAAAAAAAAAAAAACCAAAAAAAAAAAAAAACAAAAAAAAAAACCAACAATAATGTTAATAATAATAAATTTTTTAAAGAAAAAAGTAAGTTCTCAAAATAACACTATTGAGTTTTGTAGGGTTTTTTCCTTTTGATTTGTTTGTCTGTTTTTGTTTTGTTTGAGTCCCTTTATTGGTTCCAACCCAAGATCCAAAAATTGAAACCACCTAATATGATGATCACTTTTGTCACAATGACAGAACTTACAAATCACCTGGGAACAGAAGTTGTCTACATCGAGTTGACCTGAAAGGATGTCTTTAGGAGATATATAATTATAATTAAGTCAAATTGATGTGGGAAGCTACTGCCTACTGTGGGTGGCATCATTCCCCAAACAAGGGTTTCTATATTTTGGTTTTTTTTTGTTTTTGGGGGTTTTTTTTGTTTGTTTGTTTTTTTGAGACAGGGTTTCTCTGAATAGCTCTGGCTGTCCTCGAACTCAGAAATCCGCCTGCCTCTGCCTACCAAGTGCTGGGATTAAAGGCTTATGCCACCATCGCCCGGCAAACAAGGGTTTCTAAACTGTTTAAGAGTGTAACGATCCGGGCTGGTGAGATGGCTCAGCCGATTAGAGCACCCGACTGCTCTTCCGAAGGTGATGAGTTCAAATCCCAGCAACCACATGGTGGCTTACAACCACCCGTAACAAGATCTGACGCCCTCCTCTGGTGCGTCTGAAGTCAGCTACAGCATGCTTATGAAGAATAATAAGAAATGAATCCTTGGACTGGAGAGACCAACCAGAGCAAGTGAGGCTGTCTGGCGAGCGGAGCCGAACGGGGACGGCCAAAGCAAGCAGGGACGGCCGGAGCTAGCGGGGCCAACCGGAGCAAGCGGAGCTGATCAGAGCGAGCCGGGCCGGCTGGAACGAGCGGGGGCCGTACGTGGGCGGCCGGGAGCGAGTGGGGCTGGCCGGAGCGAGCAGAGCCGGCGGGAGCGAGCGGGGTTGACCGGAACAAGGAAAAAAATATATAATTAAAAACAAAAACAAAAACAAAAAACAAACACAAAGAGTGTAACGATCCAGCTCAATACAAGGAAGCAAGCATACATCCACTCATGTCTTTCTCTCTGCTCTTGACTGTGGTGTGATGTGGTTAACTATTTTAAGTTCCTGCCTCTTCTTCACAATGTTGGACTGTAACCTGGAATTTTTAGTTAGGAAAAAGTCCCTCTGTCCCCTAAGTTTCTTTTCTGTTAGGTATTTGCTTAAAGCAACAGAAATGAAGCTAGATACCTGACCAAAAAAAGGAGTCAAGGGTGGACTGGCAAAGCACATGGCCTCTGCCCCAAGATCGGAATTCAGGTTAGCCCTGTAGCGGGCAGAGGCCCAGAAACCCCCCACTTTGGACCTTGCACAGAAACCAGACACTTGGGTATTAACTATTCCTTTATTAGGTGGTGAGGGTACTGGGAAGGTGAAGTTTGTACAGTGCAGGACCTGGGAATTCAGCTACAATGGACTGTGACCAGGTGCCATATTATAAAAACAGCCTAAAAACATTTCTATTAGGCAGGCAGAGCCAAGGGAACAACAGGAAGAGGGAGAGCCACTCCCACCTTCTGCCCAGTATTTACAATTAGAAGCGGAATGCATACAAAATACATCTCCCCCGACGTGCCCTCCCCGCCCCTGGCCCTAAAAGGTGAGCCAGGCTCTGGGAGGTGGGCCTGGAGAAGAGACTTTGAGCAGACAAGACCCCTTTCCCAGTGAGTCTACAAGTCTTATCTGGAATGCAGTGAAGTGTGAGGAAGGGGATGGGGAGGGGAAGGAGGCTCCCAAATGTCCCCTGACCCCAGGGGAGGGTGTGCCCAAGGCTGGCTACTTGGTACATACCAGGGCCACATACTCAGTACGTGGAGCCCTAGTCATATCTGTGTACTCGGTACACAGAGTCCGGATTGGCCAAACGGGCCCACAGACTCAGCCCCACGGGGGCGCTGGAGGAATTTGCAGGGGCGGGGTGGGGGGAGGGAGCAACTCCATATATATATTTTGTAAAAAATAATAATAATAATAAGTTTGTTTAAATGAATTTGTCTCTATACAAAATGTAAAAAAGAAAAAAAATAATAACTCACTCTTGTCAGAGTGTGAGAAAAAGAAGCAAGAAGAGGGAGGAAAGGAAAGGCAGGGAGAGGATCAAAGGGAGGTCCCAGACCCCTTAGGGGGCCAAGGTGGTGGGAGGTCAGCCCCTACCCATTATAAATAAAGGAAGACTGGGGGTCTGGGCTGGTGACCAACTTGGTCACACTACAAGACAGAGAGGTGCAGGAAGGCTAGAACAGAGATAAAGGGATGAGAGTAAGATTAAAAAGGAGGAAGAAAGAAGTCCTAGAGGAGTGTCACTTCAGCACCCCTCCAAAATCCAAGAACTTAGGCCATCACCTGCCTCTTGGGGGTAACTTCTGGCTGGGGCCCCAGCTGAGTCTGGGACTGAGGGAGGGAGGGAACAGATATGGGGTGTGGCTGAGCCGGCAGGGCTCCAGAGGCTGTGGCACTGGTAGCAGTCGCTGGGCTAGGTGTTGAGTCAGACCAGTCTGAGAGGGAGGGAGGGGATGGGCTGGCCCAGTGCTCTGGGGACTCAGGAGACGGGGTCAAATAAGGATGCTCACTGGGAACCCGCAGGAAGCGGGCCTTGGCAGGGCTACTGCGGGTTCCTGCGGCAGGATATTCCTCTCCATGTCCTGGAGCAGCCAGGTAGGATGGGGGCCGCTCTTGGGGAGAAACTGGGGCTCCTGGGTTGAGCAACTGAGGTCCCGGAGCCAGGGGCAGCAGAAATGAGGGCCCTGGAGGGGCAGGTGGAGGCAGCCTGGCCCAGTCGAGGGGAACAGCTACAGGATTGAGCAGACCAAAGCTGAGCACACAGCCCCCAGGAGGCTGGCGCCCCAGAGGACCCGCCCGACTTGCACCTAGCTGTGCCAAGGACACTGCGGTGGCCGTGGTGGCATAGGGGCCCTCCAAGGGGAAGCCTCCAGGGGAAGCAGGGGGCCCACTGAAAGGCCGTGGTGAGTCCAGCGAGTCCACCGGTGACAGTGTGACAGAGCTGTCTGCCAGGGGTCCTGGACAGGCTAGTGTCAGCTTCTTGCCCCGACCACGAGTTCCCTGTGGCCCCAGCCCGGTCTTGCCAGGTGGCCTCCTGTTCTTCTTGGTCCCAGACTGCACCGCTTTGAGGCCAGGAAGGAAGGCCCCTGGTGGGCAGAGCAATGGCCCTAAGCCATGGGGACCAGAGGGACTGCGAGGGCCACTGGGCTGGTCCAGCAACCGCACAATGTCCTGGTGCAGCCTTTCCTGGGCCACGTCCCGGGGCAGCCTGTCCAAGTGATCTGTGATCTCCCGGTTGGCGAGATGATCCAGCAGCAGCTTGGTAGCCTCATAGCTGCCCTCCCGAGCGGCCAAAAACAGCGGCGTCTCCTCCTGAGGTGGGGGAGAGGCAGAACCCACGGAGGTCAGTCACTCTGGCCAACACCTAGCTTTCTAATCTCTAGGGCAGCCTGAGAACTTAGAGTTGATACCCTGGAAATAGATGGACCTGAGTTTGGATTCCAGCTCTGTTGAAGAAACAAGCTCTCCCTGTAGCATGTCCCTGTAGTAGGCACATGAGGCCAGGACTTACCTTCGGCACAAAACTTAAAGGGGCATCAAAACTTCCAGTCATCAAAATAAACTGCATGGTGATGTAATGAGTTATAAAAGATTAAAAAGCGAGTTGTTGGGGTTTTGGTGGTCATGCACACCTTCAGTCCTACCATCCAGGACACAAAGGCAAAATGGACTCTTGAGTTCTAGTTCTAGGCTAGCCTGGTCTACAAAGTGAGTCCTTGTCTTAAAAAAAATAAAGGAAGGAAGGAAGGAAGGAAGGAAGGAAGGAAGGAAGGAAGGGAGGGAGGGAAAGAGAGAGAGAGAGAGAGAGAGAGAGAGAGAGAGAGAGAGAGAGAACCTGAGCCTATAATCCCAGCACTTGAGAGGCTAAGGCAGAAGACTCACCGAGAGTTTGAGGTCAGCTTTTGCTAAATTAACCAGTAAGACAAGGGCTCCAAAAGAGAAGGAAACAATGTAAGGACTGGCAAGACGACACAGTGGGTAACCACACTTGTCACTCAGCCTGGTGACTTCAGTGCCATCCCTGGTACCCACACGGGCAGCTCACAACTGCCTGTGGCTTCAGCTCTATGGGGATTCAACACCCTCTTCTTGCTTCAAGGGTACCTGCAACTCATGTTCACATACCTACACGCACACACTATTTAAAAATAAAATATATCATTGAAAAAAAAAAAAAAAGCCAGGCACGAGAGCATATACCAGCATTTAGGTAGCAGAAATAGGAGAATTGTGAGTTCAAGGCCAACCTGGGGTAGGAAGTCAGTCTCAAAAAGAAAGAAAGAAGGAAGGAAGAAAAGTAGGCTTGCTCAAGCTCAGCTAGAGTACATGCTGCTGCTTCCCCTGTCACAATGGGGACAACTGCGTTTGATGTCACACAGCGACTTCAACAGTTTGCTCTCACAGCCTTCAGGCCAGATTCCCACTCCTGAGTGCTGACTGCAAGATGGATGCCCCTAAAGGGCTTATCCCTCCCTGACTCTGCCTTGTCACATTCAGGGGCTGTAGCACTGTAGGCCCCCAATGGCTCACCTTGCTGTCCTGCATGTCCTTGTTGGCTCCATTTTTCAGCAGAGCCAAAGTGGCCTCCACGTTGTTCACTGCTGCAGCCCAGTGTAAGGCAGATTTCCCTGTAAGGAGATAAACGTCAGCGTTAGCCTTGTGTCAGGTTCTCCATTACAGAACAGGGAGAAATGTGTAGAAAATGGCCTGGCAAGGACTAGAGAGATGGCTCAGCAGTTAAGAGCACTGACTGCGCTTCCAGAGGTCCTGAGTTCAAATCCCAGCAACCACATGGTGGCTCACAACCATCAGTAATGGGATCTGTATATATATGTGAAGTCTAATAACAGTGAGAAAATGATAATCTAGGGGCTTAGGTGTGCAGCTGAGCACTGGAATGCTGAGTAGCATCCAGAAGAGCCTGTGTTTGATCTCCGGCACCACCAAAATAAATTCCAAATAATTATTTCCTCAAGGAAGATCTACTACCAATAAACAAGTGAAAAGTTAGTCAAGTTCATTTCCCACCAGGGAAATGCAAACTGAAGCCACAAATGTTCATGTGGGTGCAGCATAACACGTAGAAAAGAGAACAAGAAAGGCCAAATGCATGGGAAGAGGGAGGACCGAGTGCAGGCACTGGACAGGTGTGAATGACGACAAAGACTTAGGTGTTCTTCTAGTTCTGATTATGCCATGGACTATACATGGACTAACAAACATATAGTCAATATACTCAACAAAAATATAGAATTGAGGCCAATTCTAACTGTATATAAATTCATTAAGTGATATAGACTTTGGGTCTGGTTAATTTGGATATATGATTTTTTTTTTTTTTTTTTTTTGGTTTTTCGAGACAGGGCTTCTCTGTGTAGCCCTGGCTGTCCTGGAGCTCACTTTGTAGACCAGGCTAGCCTCGAACTCAGAAATCTGCCTGCCTCTGCCTCCCGAGTGCTGGGATTAAAGGTGAGCGCCACCACGCCCGGCATATGATTTTTTTTTAATATTTATTTTATGTATGAGCACTCTACTTGCATGTACACCTGCGTGCCAGAAGAGGCCATTAGATTCCATTACAGATGGTTGTGAGCCACCATGTGGTTCCTGGGAATTGAACTCAGGACCTCTGGAAGAGCAGTCAGTGCTCTTAACTGCTGAGCCATCTTTCCAGCCCTTAAATTTTTTTTTTTTATTATTTATATGTATGTGGGTGGTTATGTGCATGTGCATGTGACTGTAGTGCCCAAGGAAGCCAGAGGGGACATTATATCTTTCAGGATCTGGAGCTACAGGAAGTTATAAAAGCCACTATGTGTATGCTGAGACCTGAACTCAGATCCTCTATAAGCAGTTAGTGCTCTTAACTCCTGAGCCATGTCTCCAACATGATATGCGGTATTTTCACTTATTTGCATGTTTTTTTAATATAATAAAGCTTTTTAAAATATAGAATATTTAGAACATGTGCTGGACTTGTAGATAAGTCAGTAGAGTGCTTGCCGGGCATGCATGGAGCTGTGGACTTAATCCCTGGCACCCCGGTTGTGGTGGCACCCCCAGCACTTGGGACCTAGATCACAATCCATCACTCAGTAAAGTAAGGCAGTAACCTGAAGGCAGGTTCAACAACATTAGCTCCAACTAAGGAGCTCACTTCCCAGCCAAAGCACAGCCGAAACCATGCAGGATGGTGGTGCCAGCCAGCTCACATGCAGGTTCATCCTTAGCTAACCTTCCTGTATAGCTCAGGATCATATGCCCCAGAACACTGCTGCCCACAGTGGGCTGAACCCTCCTATATCAGCCAACAATCAAGACAATCACACTTCTCAGAGACTCTAGGCTATGTCAAGTTGACGCTAAGACTATGAAAATTTTTGTTTTTAATATCTTTTCTTGTGTATATATGTATATACAAGACTATATTTTTGTTGAGACATAATTTACAATTAATCTGTTTTTACAACATTTCCATCACTTTAATTACCCATCGTTGATCAGTCTCCTCCCATCCCAAGCTTTAGGCAGTTGTTAATATGATATGATTTTAGTCTTTATATTCTAGATTGCCTGTTATGGGTGGGCTTTTCCTTTTAAGATTTATTTTTATAGGTTTTTTTATTTTATTTTATTTTATTTTGGGGGGGGGGGGGTTTCGAGACAGGGTTTCTCTGTATAGCCCTGGCTGTCCTGGAACTCACTTTGTAGACCAGGCTGGCCTCGAACTCAGAAATCCACCTGCCTCTGCTTCCCGAGTGCTGGGATTAAAGGCGTGCGCCACCACGCCCGGCTTTTTTTTTTTTTGGTTTTTTGAGACAGGGTTTCTCTGTATAGCCCTGGCTGTCCTGGAGCTCACTTTGTAGACCAGGCTGGCCTCGAACTTAGGTCTCTGCCTCTGCCTCCCAAGTGCTGGGATTAAAGGCGTGCACCACCACGCCCAGCTATTTTTATAGTTTTTAATTATGTGTATATGTTTGTTTGCGAAGGGGAGGTGCATATGAGTGCAGCATCCAGAAGAGGGCATCAGATTCCCTGGAACTAGAGTTACAGGTAGTTGTGGGTAGCCCAGCCTAGGTGGTAAGAACTCCTGTCAGTTCCTCTGCAGGATCACCATGGGCTTTTAACTGCTGCTGCTGCTGCTGCTGTTGTTGTTAAGACAAGGTCTCAGAGGCTGGAGAAATGGCTTGGCGGTTAAATGGTTAGCCTCTGCCAGAGGTCCTGAGTTCAATTCTCAGGAACCACATCGTGGCTCACAAACATCTGTAGTGGGATCCAATGCCCTCTTCTGGTGTGTTTGAGAACAGCTATGGTATATTCATATACATAAAATAAATATTTTTTAAATAGTTAAAAAACAAAACAACAAAACAAAGACAAGGACTCAAGTATCCTGGGCTGGCCTGTAACTCACTGTGCAGCTGAAGACAAACTTCTGATCCTCCTGACTGCAGATGGGTCCTGATCACTGGGACCACAGGCCTGCCTAATATTAACATGCCTGATTTTTTTATTTTTATTTTTATTTATTTTTATTATTTATTTATTTATTTTCGGTTTTTCGAGACAGGGTTTCTCTGGCTGTCCTGGAATTCACTTTGTAGACCAGGATGGCCTCGAACTCAGAAATCCGCCTGCCTCTGCCTCCCGAGTGCTGGGATTAAAGGCGTGCACCACCATGCCCGGCAACATGCCTAATTTTATGTGGTGGTAGAGAATGAACCTAGCAGGATTACTTCACCAACTGAGTTGTATCCCTGGCCCAATATTGTAAACATTGGATGAACTAAAGAAAACAGCTCTTCACTGGTCCAAGCCAGTTTTCAAGTGGCCATCAGCCACAAGAGGCCAGTAGCAGCCAAACCAAACTAGGCCAACCAATACTTCTTCCAATCCTCAGAGAAAGCTCTAGTGACCAGCACGGAGCCACAGTCACTCTCAGCTGGCAGGATTCTAATGCACAAAGAGCTACGTGTAGCTACCGTATCCTTCAGCGGAACTCTGGTGCAGGCAGCTGTCCAATTGTATTAACTGGTTGCCCAAGTTTTCCTTCTGTAACTTTGTCTCCATTCGGCTGTTTGTTATCAGCCTGGGACTTATGTTCTGGATCTTTGCCAACTCTTAAGTTCTATCATGACCCCTTGGATGGACCCTCTTCTGGGGCACTCTGACGGCTGCTCCTCTCGTCCCATTTCTGTCAGCCTTAAAGAAGTTACAGGGAGATCAACACCCCAGGCCCCTAAGAGCAGTTTGGATGACATCTAAGAGGGGATAATGGGCCATGAATGATCCATGAACGATCTCTCATCTTGCCACTCTGGACTGAAACAGCTGAACTGAAGCCTTCAGTGAACTTCTCTGTGTCACAGCTGGACGAAAGCCTTCTTTGCATCTGTGAACTCTGTGTCACCAGCTCAGATCAGCGTAACACCCTCTAGGAGCAGGTCAACTCCTTGATGGATCTGGTACTCAACAACTCAAAAGGACTAGCTCTGACTGCTGCCCTCCTTGATCGGGGCATGCATGGGGTGCACAGACATACATGCAGGCAAAACACCCTACATATAAAATAAACATAAATAGACTATTTTTAAAGGTATCCCAAGCCGGGCAGTGGTGGTGCATGCCTGTAATCCCAGCACTTGGGAGGCAGAGGCAGGCGGATTTCTGAGTTCGAGGCCAGCCTGGGCTACAGAGTGAGTTCCAGGACATCCAGGACTGCACAGAGAAACCCTGTCTTGAAAAACCAAAAAAAAAAAACAAAAAAAACAAAACAAAACCAAAAAAAAACAAGGTATCCCAATAGAGCCTGTCAATTATCTGTCCAGGAGTCTGCCATTGTCCCGCCAAAAAATGAGTCACCTGAAGACATGCTAAGGACAGGAGAGGACTAATTATCCCCTTAATGACATATTGTATTTTCCCTTCCTGGGAGTCTCTCCCTCAAAGCAGCTGCCTGCAGGACATCCATGAGGCAGGCAGCACATTGGAGCTGCCACTATGCACCCTGCCAGCTTTTCTGAATAATTTTTTCTTTTTCTGTGTATACATGGTACAGTGTGTGTGTGTGTGTGTGTGTGTGTGTGTGTGTGTGTGTGTCTGGAATTACAGGTGGCCATCACACCCACTTAGCATTTACACAGGTTTCTGAAGATCCGAACTCAGGTCTTCGCCCTTGCATAGCAAATGCATTGGCCACCACGCCCCTTTTCTTTCTTCTCAATTCCTTTTCTTTCAGATCCTGCCTAAAGCCTGGACATGAGCCCACACTTGTCCTCGGAAGCTCACCCCAGCTCACCCCAGCTGGCACCAGGCTGCGGCTTTCCAGCCACAGCTCAAAAGATATGAATGCATCTTCTCCATCTCTCTCTTCCAGGGAGACTGACAGCTTGCTTATCTGTTGCTTTTCTATCAAACTCTAACTGTGTTTGAGCTTCCTCCTGAGACCATTTCTAAATCCTTTTGTTGTTGAAACAAAGGCCCACCCAGGAAAGAAGCCCACTCTATACTCAATAACATTGTAAAGGTAGGATGCTCCTGGGGGGATGCTGCCCCACCTGCCAGAGTGCACAGCACTGACCTTCATCCAACACACAGACCAAGAATTACCCAACCATAGATGTCAATGCTGATGAAGTTGAGAACCAAGGCTACGTCAAACAAATGTGTGTAAGTGTCTTAAGAGTGTCTACAGCTGTGAGGCCTGTGGATACAAGAACCCCTGCTGTGACCCTGGCTCATGCCATACCCAAGCCAAGCAGGCCACTACCAGGCAGCTGTCCCCACAGATCACCACATGTAAGTTTACCCCACTGTCTAGCAGGTAGCAGGAGAGTCTGTTTCCTTAACAAAGCATCTAGACAGACTCCGTCCTTCCAGGTGCAGCACACTAAGAAGCAAGCTAGTGTGCTTGGTCGGTGTGGGCACAGCATGAGCTTTTATCCCCAGTTGGTGATGAAGTCCTGTTGGGGGATATTTCTGTGCACTGTGTATTCAGGTGCTGATTTCTGTTCCCAGAGATCTAGTTACAGTCCAGACTTTGGTCTAACTTGGTATTTTGTAAAACAATGTTCTCCATCACCTCCTGATTGGTTAAATAAAGAGCTGAATAGCCTATAGCTGGGCAGGAGGGCAAAAGGTGGCATTTCTGTGCCTGGCAGAAAAAGAGGGTCTCAGGGGAGATACAAAAAAAAGGTGGCAGAGGAAGCCTAGGATGGCAGGTAATGGGCCACGTGGCTGGGAAGCAGCCCAAGGCCAGCATAGTCAGGTTAAAATAGCTGAGTGTCTACCCAGCCATAGTGCCTGAAGCATTTAATAAATATAAAAGTGTCTGTGTCATTATTCGAGAACAAGGAGGGGCATAGAAAAGCCCCATACTTCTATAGTTTCCTCGTCACAGAGTGGGGGAAATTTGCCAGCTATTCATCTAACAAAAAATCAATAATCTGAATATATAAAGAACTTAAAATATTATACACCTAAAGAATAAATAACACAATTAATAAGCAAACCAATTAGCTAGACAACTTTCATCCAAGCAAAGGTGGATCCCTGTGAGTTTGAGGTCAACTTGATCTACATAGCAAGTTCCAGGCCACCCAGGACTACATAGTAAGACCTTGTCTTAGACAAAACAATGTCATCAACAATAACAACAAAAAACAAACAAACAAACAAAAGCCCTTATAATTCATTTTTAGCCATAGAAATATTACAAAATACAAAAAGTACATACATATAAACCAAACTAAACTGAGATGGTGGTGGTGCACATCTTTATCCCAGCACTTAGGAGGCAGATACTTGTAGAGGGTGGTTATCTCTGAATTTAAGGCCAGCCTGGTCTACAGAGTGAGTTCTAGGAAAGCCAGGGCTACACAGAGTAACCCTGTCTCAAAACAAAACAAAAAAATAAAAATAGGGGGGCTGGAGAGATGGCTCAGAGGTTAAGAGCAATGGCTGCTCTTCCAGAGGTCCTGAGTTCGATTCCCAGAAACCACATGGTGGCTCACAACCATCTGTAATGGGATATGGTGCCCTCTTCTGGCCTGCAGGATACATGAAGGCAGAATGCTGTATATATAATAAATAAATGTTTAAAAAAATAATAAAATAAAAAATAAAAACAGACAAAAACTATACTTAGATGCTACCAGAATGGCTTCAATCATGAAAACAGCCAAAAAAGAGAAAAAGAAAGAAAGAATACAAATACTTGAGAAAGGGATTTTCATGCACTATTAATGATAAAGTAACTAGTATAGTAAGTAGCCAGTATAGAGAATGCTATGGAGGGTCCTCAAACTAAATGTAGAACTACCCTAGGGGGTTGGAGAGATGGCTCAGTGGTTAAGAGCACTGACTGCTCTTCCAAAGGTCCTGAGTTCAAATCCTAGGAACCACATGATGGCTCACAACCATCCGTAATGAGATCTGATGCCCTCTTCTGAAATGTCTGAAGACAGCTACAGTGTACTTACATATAATAAATAAATAATTCTTAAAACAAACAAACAAAAAGAACTACCCTAAGTCCAGGTAGGACACTCCTGTGCCCCTAAGTCTATACTTGAGGGCTGAGTCAGCATACAATAAGAGATGTCTGCATGCCCATGCCAACTGTGGCACCCACATTGCTATTCCCAGCCAGTACACTATGGAGTCAGCCTAGGTGCCCATCTACACTGCATACAATGGAGTTACTCAGCCTATGTGCGCACCCATACTGCATACAATGGATACTCAACCAAAACAAAGAAAGAAATTGAGCTGGATGTGATGACGAATGCCTAACTTGGGAAACAGAGGCAGGAGGGTCCAGATTTCAAGGTCGTTGACTACACAGTAAGTTGGAGGTGAGTCTAGCTTCTATGAGACCCTTTCTCAAAAGTCAGGGGAGGCAAATTAAACAATTTTCAAGAAATTGATTGAACTGAAGATCATCACAGTAAGTGAAATAAGTCAGACTCAAAGACAAGCACTTAAGGTTTGATCAACTATTTGGACGCTAGAAAGAAGCCGGGGAGGAAGGGGAGGAAGAGGAGTATCACAATGTGAAAGTGGGGGAACGGGGTCAAGGAGATGGGGAGGGGAGGAGAAGGGAGTCTACATCTTTTCTGAACTAGAACACCCTGTGGGTCCTGTTCCATCCGTTTGGGAGCCCTGGCATGCACACCTTGCTGTCAAAAGGTGTGACTTCACATTAAGAGGGCAGCCGCACCACAGGCCCCACCCATACCTCCGCAGCACTTACCAAGCTCATCCACTGCATTGACATCGGCGTGGCTGGCGATGAGCTCTTCCACCATGCCCTCCACTGCCAGGCGGGCTGCCAGGATCAGTGCAGTAGAGCCATCTGCCATTCGGGCATCCAGGTCAGTGGAGCGGTTCCTGATGAGAATCTAACAACAACAACAAAAGCCATGGCGGGACATTATGCCAAGGGAGGAGTATACCACACCCTGAGCCCCAAACACCGCAGCTTTGGAACCCAAGGAGCTACGGATATTTCCTGACTTAGAATGAGTTGCTATTCCTGCTAAGCACATTGTAAATAAAAAATATGCTCATTCAAAATGGATTTAAATAACAGTATGATATGGAAAGGCAGAGAGATGGCTCAGGGGACAAGCACCTGACTTCAGAGCCCAAAGTACATGTAAAAGCCAGGTTTGGTTATGTGTGCCCCAGGGCTGTGTGGGAGAAGACAAGAGGATCAAGAGAGCTTTCTGGCCACCAGCTTAACTCCAGGCTCCCTGATGGGCTCTTTCTCAAAAGGTTGGGTGGAACACGATAGAGCAGAACATCCAGCAGCCTCCTCTAGCTTCAGCAAGCTGGGCAATGTACATACTCAGGTGCACATATGCCACACAAAAACACACACAACCAATCAGCATAACACACACACACACACACACACACACACACACACACACCAAATAAATGTAATTTTAATGATACTTAAAAAAAAATCTATCCAGTGTTAGTGGTGCATGCCTTTAATCCTAGCACTCCAGAGGCAGAGGCAAGTGGATCTCTCTGAGTACAAGGCCAGCCTGGTTTATGGAGTGAGTTCCAGCATAGCCAGGACTACACAGAAACCCTGTCCTGAAAAAAAAAAAAAAATCTAGGTGAGATACTAGCTATTCCTATTTCCAAATGACAAAAGCCTTGATAGACAGACCGGGGCTCCAATCTAGGTGTCTGATCCCCTCCCAGCAGCTCTTCAGTCTGAAGAAACAGGCCTGTCTCACCTGGAAGACACCCTGGGCATCAGCTGTCACTGCGGTGTGCAGAGGGGTGCGGCCCGAATGATCCTGGGCGTTGGTGTCCGCCCCAGCATCCAGGAGACGCTTGGCTGCATCCGCTCGAGCGTAGCGGGCAGCCAAATGTAGGGCCGTCTCACCAGTGCGGTCAGTCCGTGCCCCAAGCTGGGCCCCTTGACAGATCAGATCTGAGATAATGCTGGCTGATGTGTCATCCGTCTCATCCTCCTCAGCTGGCATCGGCTCCAGGGCTCCCCCACAGAAGGAGGCCAGCATAAGTGGGGTGAAGCCATCTGCAGGAACCAGTAGTGTGTCACAGGCATAAGGGTCTTCCTGGGGCAAATGTCAGGGGCACTGTGACACACAGCACCACAGACGGAGGTAAATTCTCCCAACTGCAAAGCCACCCCACGAAGATTACATGATGGACCGCAAAAAGCAATCCCAGGATGCCAAGCACTTGGAATAAAGGGGAAGGGTACCACCTTTTCCATAGTTCTCCTTCTCACAAATTCTTACCCAATGGTAAGCTCTACTTAGACTACATGGGGACTGGTTTATCTGCATATTATAGGCCCTAGCCACATTGATTGGCCCAAGAATAAGTACGTGGTTCTAGTTCACCACGTCAGAACTAATCTGAGACTCTCCTGACAAGCTGTATGGCTGAAACTAGGGGTCTAGAGCGGTGAGGAGGGATTGAGCATCCAGGATCCAGGAGCTTGATGGATAAAGAAGCTACAGAGAAACTGGACAGCATGAATGAGATCCCTAGGACCAAGATAGGAGATAACCAACTCCAGTAAGGCGTCCTCTGACTTCCAAGTATACTAATACACACAAATAAATGTGATTTTTAAATAAATCCCAGGTGGATGTGATGGCATACACATTTAATTCCAGCACTTGGGGCACAGAGGCAGGAGGATCTCTTTGACTTCACAAACTCATCTACATTATGAGTTCCAGGATAGCCAGAGCTATATAGTAAAATCTTATATAAAAGGATAACAAGAAAAAGGAAGAGGAAGAGGAAGAAGAAGAGGAAGAAGAAGGAAGAGGAGGAGAAAGAGGAAGAGAAAGAGAAAGAGAAAGAGAAGGGAAAGGGAAAGAGAAAGAGAAAGAGAAAGAGAAAGAGAAAGAGAAAGAGAAAGAGAAAGAGAAAGAGAAAGAGAAAGAGAAAGAGAAAGAGAAAGAGCCAGGCAGTGGCTGTGCTGGAACAAGCCTTTAATCCCAGTACTCGGGAGGATGAGGTAAGCGGAGCTCTATGGGTTTGGAGCCAGCTTGGTCTACAAAGTGAGTTCCAGGACAGCCAGGGCTACACAGAGAAACCCTGTCTCGAAAAACAAAGAGAAAAAGAAAAAGAAAGAAAGAAAAAAGAGAGCTGGGCGTGGTGGCGCACGCCTTTAATCCCAGCACTCGGGAGGCAGAGGCAGGCGGATTTCTGAGTTCGAGGCCAGCCTGGTCTACAGAGTGAGTTCCAGGACAGCCAGGGCTATACAGAGAAACCTTGTCTCAAAAAACCAAAAAAAAAAAAAAAAAAAAAAAAAAAAAAAAAAAAAAGAAAGAAAAGAAGGAAATCTTAATCTCATAAAAGCAAGAGTCCAGGGTCCACACAGCCTCAGGGTTCTCAGTTGCAGCCAGCCCACCTTCTGCTTCACCTTACATGGGGTTCCAATCACTTAGAACACACGCAGCAGGCCCAGAGGCCCAGATGCTCCCAGAACCCCCGCATGGGACCCAGCAGGTAGGACCAACGAGGGCCTCTTTGGGAGGGCACTCACCAGGCCCTCGGACGTTGACATCCACTCCGTCTGCATCTGCATCTCCCTGAGGAGGAGTCAGCGCCGTGGCTGGTGCCACACGGATATCAGCAGCAACCAGGTGGTGTTGGGTCCACTGGCGACAGTCTTCCGGTTCCTCTGCACCCATGCCCGGCTCCTCTACCTGGAGGGACACAGATACAGGCTGTCACCTCCTATTTGCTGTGGGAGAGGCAGTAACAAAAAAGGGTTCCCACCGGTGTTGCTGATAAAGCTGTATGAGGTGTAGGAGACCAAGGACAACCTGCTGTCTCAAAAAAATAAAACAGAGTTGGGGAGAGAGCTCGGCAGGTAAGCGTACTTGCAGATTAAATGTGCTTCTCCACACATTGCCATGGCACACACACCAACATGTACACATATACTCAAAAATAAATATTTAGCTGGGTGGCAGTGGGGCACGCCTTTAATCTCAGGACTCAAGAGACAGAAGTAGGCAGATCTCTGAGTTTGAGGCCAGCCTGGTCTACAGAGTGAGTTCCTGGGCAGCCAAGACTACACAGAGAAACCCTGTCTCAAAAAAAAAAAAAAAACAAACAAACAGCCGGGCTTGGTGGCACACACCTTTAATCCCAGCACTCAGGAGGCAGAGGCAGGCAGATTTCTGAGTTCGAGGCCAGCCTGGTCTACAAAGCGAGTTCCAGGACAGCCAGGGCTATACAGAGAAACCCTGTCTCGAAAAAAACCAAACCAAACCAAAACAAAAAAAAAACAAATATTTTTTCAAAGAAAAAAGATATTTTCAGTTAAATTATCAAAACAAGAGATAACTTGTCACTAAGCCCAATGACCTGAGTTTGATCTCTGGAATCCATACAGTGGAAAGAGAATAACTCCCACAGTTGTGCTCTGATCCCTGCCCCCCATAATGTAGCTCACATGGCCCACACACAAAATAAATAAATAATAAGTGAATGCAAATTTTTAAATTAACAAACTACAGCTGTCATGGTGGCACACTCCTGTCATTTAGTGCTCTTGAAGCCGAGGCAGGATACATAGTCAAAAGCACTGTTCCTCTTTTTGTTACTGTTGTTATTGTGTCATTTTTTTGAGACAGGGTTTCTCTGTGTAGCCCTGGTTGTCCTGGAACTCACTCTGTAGACCAGGCTGGCCTTGAACTCAGAAATCCACCTGCCTCTGCCTCCCAAGTGCTGGGATTAAAGGTGTGCGCCACCACTCTCAGGCACTATCCATCTTCTTTTATGAGACAGGGTTCTTCTAACTAAGAACTTGCCAAGAAGGCTAGGCTAGTGAACCAGCCAGGAGTTTGCTCTCGCCAGCTCTCCAGCACTGGGACTACCTGTGTACCACAAGACGCCAGGTTTTCTTTTCTTTCTTTACCGACTGAGCCATCTGAAACTGAAGATCACAGCCCAAATAAATGGGCGTGGCTCCTAAAGATAGATGGAACCCTAAGACCAGCTGGGGACACTTTCAGGCTGGGGACGCTGGACAAGGAACAGAAAAGGGATCACTCTGTGGACCAGGGTGTTCCCCTTAGGACAATGGTTCTCACTCTTCTTAATGCTGCGACAGTTTAATATAGTTCCTCATGTTGTGGTGACCCGTCCCCCCAACCATAAAATTATTTTCACTGCTATTTCATAACTGTAATTTTGCTACTATTATGAATCATAATGTAAAAACCTGTGTTTTTCAGTGGTCTTAGGTAACCTCTGTGGAAGGGTTGTTCACCGCCTCCCCAACCCCCACAGGGTTCACAACCCACAGGTTAAGAGCCGCTGCTCTAGGGTGACCCTAGGCAGACCTGGGAGCAGGAATGTGTGTGAGGAGGAACCATATGAAGAAGGGGACCTCCCACCCTCCCAGGAAACCCATGGTAAATCTCTATTCCTCCAACACAGCAACACAGCCACATTAAGGAGAAAGTGAGGTCACACAGATGTGGAAATTGTCTGGGGCTGAGGCAATAGGGAGAAGAGAGACTTCCCTGGGCTCTCCAGCTGACTAGGGAATCCCAACTTGGAACCCTGAAGGAAAGAGTCAGAGAAGCAGGCAATACCTTCAGTCTCTTGGCCTCTGGACATTCTGAGTCATTCAAGTCTGTGACCACCTCCCCCATCAGACTCTCACCCTTGGCCATGTTCCTTGGGGAAAACAAGAAGAAAAAGACGTGAGAAAGTACACTGGAGAACTCTGGCCCGGGAGGAGGATTTAGGGTTCAGTTCAAGCAGAGGTCATAGAGGCAGGTAAGGGGTCAGGAACTGAGGAGGGGTCCTGGGTTGTTGACAAAGATTCCAATGACGGATAGGAGGATAGAGATGAAGCTGCAGGAATCATGTCAGGTGGCAATCAAAATGTCTTCTCTTTCCATCTGTGAGTGCAGGTGTGTGTTTCGGGTGCACAGGTCTGAGGTTGATAAAGAGGAATCTCTCCTCAGTCTTGGTCATTGAGGCAGGGTCTCGCTGATAGGACTAGATTCACTAGTCAGCTTGCTCTAGGGACCAGGACTCCATCTTCCAAGTCAGGCTGCCGGGCCCACTGAGCATTTAAGGATTTTATGGCATTTATACAGGTTCTAGGGACCCAAACAATGGTCTTCACACCTGCTCTGCACCTCACATCTGAGGTGGCCAGAATCTTAAGGTGAACTCAGAGTCGAGAGTGGCACACACAACGGGACATGGATACATGAGGCTAGAGAGACAAACTGCAGGGGCAAAGGAAGTTTCCTCTCATAACTCTGATAAAGGACTTATCAAAGCTCATGGAAGAGGAGTTACTCTCTCGTGACAAATGAGATAGCCATGATGAGGAGTCAGGAGTCATGGTGTCATAGGGAAGGGTTAAGACCAGAATATGGCTATAGGTATTGAGGAATAAGTCAAGTTGAAGGCTTGGGATTGAGGGTCGCAAGGGAATTAACACAGGATTGGGTGGAAACAGGGGGTCTGAGGTGAAGTCAAAGGTACAGGTGGATTGAAGCCAGAGATGATCCAGGAATCATCAAGGATATCGTTGTGGTCAGGGACAGGTTGAAATGACAAGTCTTGAGGCCAGCAGTCATGCAGGAGTAAGGATGAATTTTGTGAGGTTAGTTCAGGATGGCGTCGGGGAAAGATATGAGTCAGGAAATGTATAGAAATAGAAAACCAAGTCAAGGGATAGGGGTTGGGGCAATCCCCAGGGATCATGGGGTCATAGGTCAAGAGGATTAACAATGAAGGCCCAGATGGAGTCTGTAGTTAAGGTTAGGTTGGGGTCAGAGGTTGGAATATGACCGAGGTGGGTACGGTCCAGAGCTTACAAGGGCCCCACAGTTGGGGATGTAGAGCACGTGAGGTTCTTACTTCATGCCCAGCGCGTCTTGTCCCACAGGCTCCCTCCGGCCCTTGTGGCCAGCAGCTATGTCCTTGTGTAATGCAAAACCCTCAGGGAACCAGAGGGTGCTGTGCTCTCGCTTGCGCCTGGCAACCATGACACCCAGGATGAAGATGACGAGTAGAAAGACAGCCCCTGCCACCAGCAGTGGCAGCAGTGGCAGGCTCTGCTCTGGGGGCTCCAGCGGCTCTCCTGTAGGACGGAAGCCGCAGAGATGAGCCTTCAGCCAAGTAGCAGGGCAGGAACGAGCAAGCAGATTTCAGTCATGGGCCATGCTCAGCTGTAGTCAGGGCTGTCGCCATGGAGCCGGACTACAAGTAAGGTTTCAGTTTTAAGTGGCTCTCACTCATGGGGTTGGCTTAGCTATGCGACAGTGTCTTAGTCAGGGTTTCTATTCCTGCACAAACATCATGACCAAGAAGCAAGTTGGGGAGGAAAGGGTTTATTCGGCTTACAGTTCCATACTGCTGTTTATCACCAAGGAAGTCAGGACTGGAAGGAACTCAAGCAGGTCAGAAAGCAGGAGCTGATACAGAGGCCATGGAGGGATGTTCTTTACTGGCTTGCTTGAGTTCCTTCCAGTCCTGACTTCCTTGGTGATAAACAGCAGTATGGAACTGTAAGCCGAATAAACCCTTTCCTCCCCAACTTGCTTCTTGGTCATGATGTTTGTGCAGGAATAGAAACCCTGACTAAGACAAATTGGTACCAGCAGAGTGGGGTATTCCTGTGACAACCTGACCATGTTTTGGGGAGGTCTGTGGAAGGACTTTGGAACTTTGGGTCAGAAGATACATTCTGTGTTAAGAGCTCTGTGNAGGGGAAGCAAGCCAGTAAAGAACATCCCTCCATGGCTTCTGTATCAGCTCCTGCTTTCTGATCTGCTTGAGTTCCAGTCCTGACTTCCTTTGGTGGTGAACAGCAGTATGGAAGTGTAAGCCAAATAAACCCTTTCCTCCCCAACTTGCTTCTTGGTCATGATGTTTGTGCAGGAATAGAAACCCTGACTAAGACAGACAGCTTCAGCCAGAAGATGGGGCTTTACTCACAGGGCTTCAACCATACTATAGGATTCAACCATCTCTGGGGCTACATGCTCTAATGTACTACCCTCTCTTCTTCCCAGCTCACCTCGCACATCCCGAAGTGGGTATGGGAAATCAAGTCGCTCCACCGCTGACAAGGCTCCCAGGTAGTCAGCGGCGCTCTGGGCATCAGGGAAGCAGTGGTCATTCTCAGCTGACTGCAGACAGAGGCGGTTGTCAATCTCCAGCATCACTACAGAGCTGTGGGAACAGAGCAGAGGGACCCAAAGGCTCAACACTCGTCTATAGCCTCCTAGACACCCGACCTCCTCAGAGAGCCACATCTGTCTCCGCTCTCCGTGTCTCTACCACCCACCCAGCTCTCAGCTGGCATCCAACTCCACTGTCTCTCCCAACAGATCTTATTGGTCCCAGTGTCCCGAAGCTGTGAATTCAATAATGTCTTCATTTGCCTTGGTGTCGCCCTTTGCTGGGATGGTGTACCATGACACAGTTTCTCTAAAAGCTTGCTTTTTCTCCTCTATCCTTCTTTGTGGTATTGGAGATGAACTCGGGGCCTTGAACATACAAGGTAGGTTCTCTACCACTGAGCCACATCCTCTACTGTCCCTCAATCCTTAGGTCTCTGGATGTCCTTAGATTCCTTCTTCATTTCCTTCTCTCCTGCTTCCTCGACTCTCCCTTCTTTCCTTCCAATGGCCTCCAATACCCAGTTGTCTTGTATGCATCTTCAGCCCTCAGTCATCTCCTGGAGTTCCTCCCCATACCTCAAGACCCCCTAAGAATAGCAAGCTCCAAGGTGGCCCCTGCTTAGCCCTATGTCCTCATCACTAAGCCACTTTAGCCAAGAAAGGGGCCATGTGTCACCTCCCCCATCTGCTTGACTTCCTCCTGCATCCAATAAGAGCCCACAAACAACAGCTTCTCTAAAGCTCGGCCCTCCTTTCCTTGTCAGGGCCAATCGCATCTCTAAAGCTCAGCCCTCCTTTCCTTGTCAGGGCCAATCGCATCTCTAAAGCTCAGCCCTCCTTTCCTTGTCAGGGCTAATTGCATCTCTAAAGCTCAGCCCTCCTTTCCTTGTCAGGGCCAATCGCATCTCTAAAGCTCAGCTCTCCTTTCCTTGTCAGGGGCCAATCTTCAGGCCCTGGTCCACCCTCAACAAAGGCCTCTCCCACTTCAGGTCCCCCCTACCAGGTCACCAATGAGCAAGTTCTACAACTTTCATGAGATGAGGGGGAAGGGGAAAGAAGAGAGTGGGGAGGAAAGAGAGTGAGTGTCAGGGGTGAGAGCATATGCCTGTAATCCTAGTACTTGGGAGGGCTGAGTAGGAGAAACATGAGGTCAAAGCCAACCTGGGCTACAGATTGAATTTCAGGCCAATGTCTATAAAACACAAACAAAGCAAACAAAAAGAAGAAAACAACAAACAAGCCAGCGAAATGGCTCACGGGCAACAACGTGCTCATCACGCAAGCCTGACATCCTGATGGGAAGAGAGAAATGACTTCACACTGTTGTCCTCTAACCTCGACAGGCATGCGGCGTCATGGCACTTGGGGACCTACACGCACACATCATACACACAAGTAGGTGCTGTCACCTGCATTTGAAGAGTAAAATCTCAGCGCTGCAGGGAGGCTCCCTGTAGTGTACACAGGATGAACCCCACCCATAGCAAAGATGTCAATCCGACAGACACTGAAAAACCTGTGGAAGACACCTTGCCAAGAGCGCTCTGGACTAAGAAGCGTGAAACAGACGGTCTGGATCACGGGTGCCCTAACCGCTCTACCCAGCCCTGAGCCACAGTCACTTACCCGATCACTTCAGGACCCAGCTCGCGACGGACCCGGGATTCAGAGCCAGGGCTTGGCCGGTGATAGGGGAAGACCATGGCCTGGCCACGTGCGTCCAAGCGGAAGCGCAGTGAGGTGCGCAGAATAGCGCTGAGTCGCTGCAGAAAGTCGGCACTGGAGCGCAGCAACTCTTCAGGAGGCAGAAGAACTGTGAGGACCAGAACCCCTCGGGCCAAAAGGGCCGGGACCTCGCTGGCACAGTCCAGCCCATCCCAGCCACATTCTTCAGTGTTGCAGCCCTGGTCACAACGACCATCTGCAAAGTGGTCGGCGCAGTACTTCTCATAAACTGGGCTAGGGACAGAGAACACAAAGTCAGAGATTCTTCGGGTCACCTAAATGCACACACAGAGAATAGCAGTAGTGGACAGTGCTGGTATGGGGTTGGGCGGTTGGGTGGGAGATGTTCTTGCATATGCTTTCTGCAAATGCAGTAGTTGGCTACATAACCACAAGTTCTGTGTTCTTAATTTGAAATAATTGGGACTAAAACTATTTCAGAGTTCAAATTAGAGTTTTAGAGTATTTGCACATATGCTTAAATATTATATATGCAAATAAATGCAATGAGATATCTTTCTATAAACATTTTAAGATAAAATCTCATGTATCTCAAGCTGGCCTCAAATTCCCTGTGTTAGTCAGACAGGCTGGCATATACCTCTAATCCCAGTACTCCAGAGGCAGAGACAAGGATATCTCTGTGAGTTCAGGGCCAGCCTGATTTACACAGCCAATTCTAGCCAGGAATTGTGAAACCCTATTTTTAAAAAAGAAAACAAAACTATGTAGCTGAGGGTGACCTTGAACTTATTATCCTCCTGCTCCACCTGCTGAGAGCCAGGATTACAAGCGCACAGCACCTCTCACAGTTGAGGTGGTGCTGGGGACCCAAGCCTGGCTCTGTGGATGTTAGGCAAGCATTCCATCAAGTGAGCTTCGTCCCCAGCCCTCTATACAGAATTTATATAAGGCACCTCAGAGTTGAGGCCCAAGTGTAAAGACAAAAATACACATACCCAAAAGTAACTATATATTTTTAGTGTGCCTGCCTTTGGTGGTTGTTTTATTTCCATGTTGGGGGATTGAACCAAGGGCCTCATGCCATCTAGGAAGGTGCTCTGCCACTACAGCCCAACCTGTGTCTGAACTGTGACTGTAACTTATCAATGAGGCAAAGGATGGAATTTTCCACTGTGGCATCATGCCCATGCCCCACATGACTCAGGGATTCAGGTTTGGGATTTGGGATGCTCGACCAGTATCACTATTGTATGCTATTGACTGAGCACCTGCTGCGGGCTCTGTTTTGCTTTGTTTGTTTGTGTTTGTTTGTTTTTGTTTTGAGACAGGGTATCACTGTGTGGCCTTGGCTGGCCTAGAACTCGCTATGTAGATCATGCTGGCCTTGAATCCCTACAGAGACCTGCCTGTCTATGCCTCTAAAATGCTGGCATTAAATGTGTGAGCAACTAGACCCAGTTTAATTTTTAAAAATTTAAGAAAGACAGATTAGTGCTTGCTTCGGCAGCACATATACTAAAAAATGGAACGATACAGAGAAGATTAGCATGGCCCCTGTGCAAGGATGACATGCAAATTCGTGAAGCGTTCCATAAAAAAAAAAAAAAAAAGAAAAGACAGAAAGACAGATTAACAAGTCCTAAGTGTGGACAGATGGGATGTGTAACTGCAGGCAGACAGAAGCAAATGGGCAAGATATGTAGGTGAAAATATAAATGGGCAGAGATGAGGCACATGGTGGAAACAGGCGGATGAAGCCACCAGTGCCCTGGTGGTAGCAGCTGGAAGGGACAGCCCATCAGACGATCCAAAAACAGACTGACAGACAAACTGGGACAGATGTGGCTCACTGACAGTGCCACATATAGATGGACAGAAGAACAGAGTCGGGGGCTCACTTGCAGGTGCGGTCGCGGCCACCAGAGTAGCAGTCAAAGTTGTCATAGAGGCAGGCTGGAGAGCTGCAGGCCGGGTCGCACCGGCTGTTGTTGAAGAGACGCCAGCACTGCAGTGCCTCACACTGCCTCCAGGGGTCGTCCACGTTCAGCGAGCAGTCACCGCCATCCCAGCCACAGCCTGGGCTGTTGCACTCACGATCGCAGTTCTGGTCCCCTCTCTTGGCCTGGCAGGCCGCTCGCGGGCACCGTGGCTCCTCGGGGACCTCAGGGGCTGCGGAAGGGGTCTCACAACGCGGCCCGCCCCAGCCCGGAGCGCATACACAGCGGAAGAAAGGGACACTCTGTACAGGTAGGCACGAGCCCCCATGCAGACAAGGGGCAGAGGCGCAGCTGGCGTTAGTAGCTCCTGTGTGTGACGCCCTAGAATCCCAGCAGGAGGGCCCGGACAGCCCGGGAGGACAAGCGCAGCGTGGTCCACGGGCTGTCTGCTGGCATGGGATACCCACTGGGCACTGCAGCTCTCGGCAAGAGCGTGCCACCCGCTCACAACGCAGACCCCAGAATGGCTAATGGTGAAGTGAGGAGAGAGAAAGAGAAAAAATTGGTAGTGAGAAGAAACAAGAGGGTGGAAAAGAGAGAAAAGAATGGAGGTCAAGACTTGAGAAATGATGATCCCCCCCACACACACACACCTCTCCAATTCCAGCTACCTCCCCTTTCCTCTACTGACCTCATTTTGAAGATAAGCCATTCCTTCCCAGGAGGCAACAAAGCCAAGTCACAATTTCACTAAAGTTCCACTCCAAACCATAATTCAGCATCTCAGAACCTCTTTTCCTTCTACTTTTCCCGTATAGACATATGCTTCCCTAAAGCCACGGGCCTTTTCTTTCCCCCAGGGTTCCACTCCTACCAATCACACCTACCTGGACACAGTGACAGGTGAAGGTCAGCCCACCTCCACGGCCTAGGCTGGGACGGCACTGGCCTCTATGCTGACAGGGCTGGGACTCACAGGGGGACAGAGCAATCTGACAGCGAGGCCCTGAGCAAACAGATGCAGGAGGGTCAACTACAAAGGCAGACCCACATCAGGTTTCTGGCCAGGATCTCTGTCATCCTTACCTGTGAAGCCAGGATGGCAGATGCAGCGGAAATGCCCACCTGGATCTTGTAGGCAGTCCCGGGTATGGGCTGCATGGCAGGCACCCGGGCGACACTCATTGATGTCTGCCTCACAGTGCAGACCTGTGTATCCTGGGGGACAGTTACAGCGGAAGCCACCCACCAGGTCCACACAGGTGCCATTGTGTAGGCACCGGACTCCTGAGTCCAAAGATGGGCCTGGGTCACAGTCATCCTCATTGATCTCACAGAGAACTCCTAGGGTATAGGAGAGTGGTCAGTGGA
Organism: Mus minutoides; assembly: GCA_902729485.2. Classification (NCBI taxonomy): domain Eukaryota; kingdom Metazoa; phylum Chordata; class Mammalia; order Rodentia; family Muridae; genus Mus; species Mus minutoides. The sequence continues at coordinate 721,154 of LR756429.1, forward strand.
GGTTAGAAACGCAGCCTCTTACCCTGCCCCCAATCCTGGCCTTAACATACCCAGTGTGCCAGGAGGACAGGAACAGAGATAGCGGGCCACAAGATCGATACAGGAGCCTCCGTTCTGGCAGGGCTGGGAAGCACACTCATCTACATTATCCTCACAACTGTCACCAGCATAGCCAGCTGGACACTGTATTGAGGCAAGAAAGGAATTCACTCAGCCCCGAGGGACACAGACATGCCTCGGCATACCTGTGAGCACACAGAATCTCACCACAAAAGGACACACGTAGACATCCAACACAAAGCCAGTGTAGGGGCAGACTTACCCAGTACAAGGAAACACACTATGCTTGTTATTTGTGTGTGTGTGTGTGAACTTGAACCAAACCTAGACATATCTGGGAAGAGGGAATCTTGCTTGAGAAACTGCCTCCTTCAGATTGGCCTATAGCATGTCTGTGGGGTCATTTTTTGACTGCTGATTGATGTGGGAGGACCCAGACCACTCCAGGTGATGCCATCCCCAGGCGGGTGGGCCTGAGCTGTATAAGGAAGCAAGCTGGTAAGCAGCACGCTTCTATGGTCTCTGCTTCAGTTCTGGCCTATAGTTCCCCGCCTTGGGCTTCTTTCACAGCTTCCCTCAATGATGGACAGTAACCTGTAAGCTGAAGTAAATCCTTTCCTCCCTCAAGTTGCTTTTGGTCAGGGTGAGACTGGGGAGGCCATGAGGGAGATATGCTCATGAGAACATGCAGGAAAAATACCCGGGTACCCCAGACCACATGTCCAGACACAATGGTAAGTCACTCACACCCAGAGAGAGACACAGAACTGGAGACAGAAACTCACATGCCCCAAGCTGCAGAGATGGTTCAGTGGGTAAGAGCGCTTGCTGCACACGCGTGAAGATTTGAGTTCAAATCCTCAGTACCTACTTAAAAAGCTAGGTGTGGTCTTCTATGTGTGTCACCCAGGTGTGGGGTGAGAGAGGCAGGAAGATCACTGGGGTTCACCATCTACAGCCTAACTTGAGGTTCAGTGAGAGAACGGCAAGGGAACGAAGTACAGTGAGAGAGGGGACACTCGATGTCTGCCCCTGACCTCTGCATATACACTCCTGTGCGCACACACAGTGCACACACACAGGCATATATCCATAAGAGAGAGAGAGAGAGAGAAAGAGAGAGAGAGAGAGAGAGAGAGAGAGAGAGAGAGAGAGAGAGAGAGAGAAAGGACTGCTAAGCCAGGCCTGCTTGCTCACTTCTTTAATCCTAGCACTCCCGAGGCTGAGGTAGGCAGATCTCTAAAAGTTTAAGCCACCAGAGCTACATACTGAGAATCTGTCTCAAAATAGAAAGAAAGAAAGAAAGAAAGAAAGAAAGAAAGAAAGAAAGAAAGAAGAAAAGAAGGAAGGAAAGAAGGAAGGAAAAGGAAAAGAGAAAGAAAAGGAGGAAAGAAAAGACATGCAGATAAGTATTATGATGCATGCCTGTTATCTAACACTCACTATAGAGCCAGAGGCAGAAGGATTGCTGTGATTTGGAAGCCAGCTTGGACTACATACCAAATTCCAGGACAGCCAGAGCTTCATAACGAGACCATGTCTCAAAAAACTAACCAAAAAAAAAAAAAAAATCTACAACAGCCATGCAGACTATGGATGAAGCTGAGTGATACAGACTGCTTACCTACTACACATCCCTAAACATCCCTGTTCTCCCACTGAGAGAGAGGGAGAGGGAGGGGAAGGGGGAGGAGGAAGAGAGAGAGAGAGAGAGAGAGAGAGAGAGGAAGGACCCACACCAGGACACAGAAACACAGACAAGCATGATTCTCTTTCCTCTCCCCGAGATGCACTTACCTCACACACATAGCCCCCCATGTAACCACGGCAGGTGCCCCCATGCTGGCAAGGCTGGGTTGTGCAGGGATCCACCTCGTGTTCACAGTGACTCCCCGTGCGGCCCTCCGGACACACACAGTAGTGGGAGCGGCCCTTGTCTATGCACCGTCCACCTTCCTGACACAGCTGCTCCAACCTCACCCCTGAGAAGCAGAGGGTGACATCAGACTAAGAGGTGGCCATGCCACCTTTCCTATTCCGGCCACATCACACATTCATCCAACATCCCTGCCGGCATCAATCCCTAGTGTCTCATCCACATTCCAAAGGGCTGTCAGGCGACTTGTCAGCTAACCTGGTCTCTTTCCACAGCACCACTTTGATGACTCTGTCAGCTCAGTCACACACACACACACACACCCAGCTGTCTCACTGTGACGGATGCAGTCACATTCTGGCCAGTTATTCCAGTCACACACATACTGAGCCACACACCTCATTAGTCCCATATGTTGTATGGCGTTCTCATTCAGCTCATACCACCCTTCAGCCCCACATGCACCACATGCTCCCCTCACCCATCTGGGCTGCGGCCTCCGGGCAGGGCAGGCTTTGTATGTCGCACAGGCGGCCACTCCATCCGGGCGGACAAATGCAGTAAGCCCCAGTCTGGACACAGCGACCCCCATTCTGACAGGGTGCCTGGCTGCACCAGTCCACGGGGTTCTGCAAAAGAAATCTTCAAGGTCAGTGCTGGGAGAGACCCTAGAAACCAGATGGCCTTATCCCTTCAGGATGTCCCCCCCACAGGTTCCCCCTTGTTTCTGGACTCTTCCTCCAAAGACCTCAGACACCACCCACCTGACACTGACTCCCAGTGAAGCCCTCCCGGCAGGTGCATTCAAATCCTGGATGGGTGGGGTGGCAGATGCCCCCATGCAGACAGGGTCGGGAGAAGCAGGGGTCAGCCTCGTATTGGCAGTGTGTGCCTGTGTAGCCGGGGCGACACAGACAGCTGAAGGAGTTCACGCCATCCACACAGGTCCCTCCATTGAAGCAGGAACTGGAGAGCAGGACAAGATGGTCAAGACGTTAAAGACCACCCCAATCCTTCTAGAACTAAGTGCTTCCCAATTTCAGACCCTTGCTATCCTCAACAAGCCGGCGCACTGTGAAGGTCTAACCCGGCTCCTTTGCCTATGGACCCTGCCTCAGTCTAGGCCTCAAAAGAACCTCCAAGCAGCCTTACCCATTCCTCAGCCATGTGCCCGCATCATCCCAGCCCTCCAGCAGAAGCAAGTCCAGGACGCCCTCTCTGGCCCCTGAGTCTCCAGCCCGTGCTCCACCCACCTGGGGCTGCAGTCCGGCAAGTCAATCTCACAGTGGAAGCCTCCATAACCAGGTGGACAGGCACAGGTGAAGGAGGCCACGTGGTCAGTACAGGTGCCAGGGCCACAGGGGCTGCTCAGACATTCGTCCACATCTCGGGCACAGCGAGGACCAGCAAAGCCGTCGAGGCAAGAACAGGAAAAGGAGCCCACACCATCCTGGCAGGAGCCACCATGGAGACACGGGTCTGTAGTGAGCGGGAAAGAAATCTGGTCGCTGCCCATGCCCACATCCGCCTGGCCTGGCCCAACTATGCTTTACACACAGGAGACTCAGGAAGAAGCCAGAGGGGACAGTCCTTTTTGTTTGCTTGCTTGTTTTTGAAATAGTCTTACTATGTAGCCATGATTAGCCTGGAGTTCAATATGTAGATGAGGCTGGCCTTGAACTCAGAGATGAGCCTGCACTCTGCCTTCTGAGTGCAGAAATTAAAGGTGTGTGTGTGTGTCCTACCCTACAAGGGACACTCTTGGTCAGAGATCAAAGTTAGTCCCCTTTTGTGGTCAACCTCCCTCTATAAGATGTCCTCTGACCACCACGTAAATGCCATGGCTCACGTGTGCAACACATAGACGAATAAATACATGTAAAAAATATTCTTTTACCAGGACAGCCAGGGCTATACAGAGAAACCCTGCCCCGAAAAACAAAACAAAAAACAAAACAAAACAAAAATCTTTTAAAAAAGCCCCTTTGAGCTATAGGATTGAAGTTCAAAATCTGTGGGTTCAACCAGTAGGTGGACAATAGTGAAAATCAGAGATTACCTAAGGGCAGAACATGCACACTATTTTCTTGTTATTTTATTAACAATAGAGTATAGCAAACATATACATGCTATGTACATCGTACTTGGTATGTCAAGCCATTTAGATGGACCGGCAAGATGGCTTTAGCAGGTAAAGGTACTTGCCCACACAGGACTGCCTGCCTGAGCTCAATCCGTGCAACCCGCATGGTGGAAGAAGAAAATCAACTCCTGCAAGCTGTCCTCTGGCCTCCAGTCTAATGTAGCGTGTGCACCCCCCCCCCATTCTCTCTCACCCTCCCTCCTCCCTCCCTCCTCCCTCCAGTTAAATTAAAAATGAACTCTGGGTTGATGATAGGTCTCAGCATGGGTAAAGCCATCAGGCCCAACATCCTGAGTCGGAACACCAGATCCCACAAGGTAGAAGGACTATACTGTCCTATGACCTCCACACATGGTACATACACGCTCACACAACATGCACACAATAACAAGTAAATGTAAACATTTGAAAATAAAAAAGTTATTTAGAGATGATTTAAATAATCTGGGAGGAGAGACAGAGGTTATTTGCAAACATTAAGCCATCCAACAATAAGGGACTTAAACACCCGCAGAGTCTGTAATCCATGGAGACTGGACCAACCTCGAAGTACCAAACAACACTTGTAGAGCTACTGCCTGCTCTGATTCATAAGCCCAGCACAGGCCTGTGGTGACCAGTGTAGCTACTACTAGCCACACGAGGCTAATAGGCCCTTGATATCACTGCCAGTCCAAATAAGATAAGCTGCAAATGTAAAATACATTTAGCAAAATTTAAATTTGTGAAGGCTTATATGTGAAAATGAAAATGGTTTCTATATTGGCTTAAATAAGACATTTTTTTTAAACTTTTTATTCCATTTTTGGGTTATTGTTATTTATTCTCTCTCTCTCTCTCTCTCTCCCTCTGTGTGTGTGTGTGTGTGTGTGTGTGTGTGTGTACATAGCAGGCATGTAGAGGTCAGAAGACAACTTGCAGGACTGACGTAGGTTCATCAGGCTTAGAGGCAGTGCCTTTCCCTGCAGAGTCATCCCAGCAGCCCATCGCCCATGTATATAGTGGTGCTGGGATGGAAGTAAGGCCCTCATGAATGAGCGGAGTAATAGTTGTCAGGAGAGTCAGGAACCAGCAACACAGTGCCAGGATGTGGTATGATGTGATGGGTGGGTTCCCCGGGGAAGGAAGTGCCCCAAAGATCCCTGCACTTACTGGGGTCACAGTCGTCAATGTCTTGATCACAGAAGGGGCCAGTGTATCCCCCATGGCAGATGCACCTGAAACTCCCTGGCAGGTTGGTGCAGGTACCATGGGGGCCGCAGGGTGAGGCACCGGCACACTCATCCACATCCTGCTGGCATCGTGGACCTGGAGGTGAGAGGGGAAGCCATTGAGGTTACAGGGGAAGAGTGGGGTCTGAGGATGCCTGCAGCTCAAGAACCTGCTGGTGGAGGCAAGGAAAGCAAAGGCCAGCAGCTATCCCTGGGCGTTTGGAACATGCCACTCCTGAAATATATTCTGCCTATCTCTTTAGATGTTGAATAGACACTCTGAAGTCACCCGATCAAAAATGTCATCAAATCTCAGGTATCCCAGTATCCTCAGCCCCATATGGCTTCCCTCTTCTCCTGAGCTGGCTCAGATGGGCTATGAATGTCTGGATCCAGCTGTCTTTTCCCAGAATGAAGCAACTTCAAAGGCAGGGCAGGGTTGAGTCCTCTCTGGGCTCCCTGGCATTGCCCAACATGTAGCAAAGTGCAGAAGAAGACAAAGAGGGGAAGAGGAAGAGGAGGAGAAAGAAGAGAGAGGGGAGAAGAGAAGAAGAGGAGGACATTGGTGTACCTTGCCAGCCTGGGGGACAGGAACAGACAGTCAGCCGGTCAGGGCCAGACTCACAGTGGCCTCCGTGCTCACAGAGGCTTGGAGTGCAGGGGGACAGCACCTCACACTGATGGCCTGTAGGGGGCAGACAGTTTAGATAGTCTTGAAACTCACGGTTCCCAACTCCCCCATCCCTGGAGTCCCCACCCTGATATTTAGAAAAGACAAAAAAAGAGAGAGGTTAAAGGAATGAAGAAAGGAAGAAGGAAGGAAATGCAGACGGGGCTGGAAAGACGGTTCAGTAGTTAAGAGCATCTCATGCCCAATCATGAGGACCAGAACTCGGATCCTCCCACCTCTATAACAAGTAACCCCAGCTGCAAGTTGAAAGAAAACAGGAGCATCACAGGGACTCACTGGCTTCCAGCCTATCCGAGAAAGCACAAAGCCCAGGGTCAGGGAGAGGCCCTGCACACCTCAGAGGAATAAGTAGAGAGTGGTAAAAGATGACACATATGCCTTCTTCTGGCTCTGGCCTCCACACACAGGCGTATGTAACAGAGACACACACAGAGCATATGTAACAGACACACACACAGGCATACGTAACAGAGACACACACAGGCATACGTAACAGACACACACACAGGCGTATGTAACAGACACACACACAGGCATACGTAACAGAGACACACACAGGCGTATGTAACAGACACACACACAGGCATACGTAACAGAGACACACACAGGCATACGTAACAGAGACACACACAGAGCATACGTAACAGACACACACAGAGCATACGTAACAGAGACACACAGAACAAAAGGTACTAAGCAAAGCTTTAAAAACAAAAAAAGCGGAAAAGAAACATAAGGAACAAGGGTGTCGGGTGCCCTGGGGGAGGAATATGGGGACACACACCCTGGAATCCAGGGGCACAGGTGCAGCGGAAGCCTATTCCGTCACTGGTGCAGGTGCCACCAGCCTGGCAGGGCTGGGACTCACAGGCATCTGGAGCCAGGCTCTGGCTACAGCGAGGACCACTCCACCCGGGCTCACAAACACAGCGGAACCTGGTGGGGGAGGCAGTGCGGTGTGACGGCTGGCTGGAGACAGCAGAAGAGGGGTCGGGAGTTGGGAAAGGGCCTCACCCGCCTGGTGCATCATGGCAGACTCCATGACTACAGGGCTTGTGGGCACAGGGATGGTTCGCAGGTAGGCAAAGTGGAGGCAGGGAGCCAGGTGGACAGAGGCAGTGGAAGCCATTTTCCCCATCCACACAGGAGCCACCCTCTCCACATGGGCTGGATGCACACTCATTGATCTCCACGTTGCAGAGGGGCCCTGGGGAGCATACAGGAAACTTCATTCCAGAACAAAGACAGTGGTGCCAACTGAAGGAAAGGGACATCCTGTTCTCTATCACACAGCTGATCCTGACCTCACTCTGCTGACAGAACGACGGCCCCATGCCAGTGAAGAAACAAGCTCAGGATAGTACAAGGTGGGGTTCCCCACCCCACTCTGTGTGTGTGTGTGTGTGTGTGTGTGTGTGTGCGCGCGCGCGCGCGCGCGCGCATGTACCTGTCTCCCTTCCTCCCTCCCTCTCTCCATCTCCTCTTTCTCTCTCTGCTTTTTAAAAAAGATTATTTATTTATTTATTTATTTAGTATGAGTGCTTGCATGTATGTTAGTGAATCATGGTGCATTCCTGGTGCCCATGAAAGCCAGCGGAGGATGTCAGATTCCTGGAACTGGAGTTATAAGCAGTTGTGAGAACATGGAGAGTTGTGAGAACATGGAGAGGTCAAACTTGTGCCTACCTTAGAGCCTTCTATATTCTAGGGTCTTTGGTGCAGAAAGGTTCTCTGCATGCTACCCAAAGAGAAACATACACACCAACCCAATCTTATAGCCCTTTGATCTACAGTGGTGTCCTGCCTCTAGATCTGCTGGTGCTGTGGTGGCACAGAGCTTGCAGCAGTAACCAACCAATATCTGATGTGACTTAAGGCCCACTCCACGAGACAGAACCCATACCCAGTATTGCTTCAGTGACCAAGAACCTGCTCTGGGCTAGGGTAGGACCAGCCTTAAGGGGAAAAAAAGTAAGGATAAAATGAGTCCTAACACCTCAAAGACCAGTGCCTTGTTCAGCCAGCGTTACAGCAGCTTCCTCCTGCAGCTGATGGGAACAAATACAAAGACCCACACCTAGACTGTACGCAGAGAGCGAGAGACTAAGAAACCTAAGGGGTATCTCCTTCAAATCCCTTCCCTGATGAAGAAGAGGCAGAAGGAGACTGGGAGCCAGAGAGGATGGAGGAAATCAAGAAAATAAGGCCCTCAGCCAGGCGTGGTGGCGCACGCCTTTAATCCCAGCACTTGGGAGGCAGAGGCAGGCGGATTTCTGAGTTCGAGGCCAGCCTGGTCTACAGAGTGAGTTCCAGGACAGCCAGGGCTACACAGAGAAACCCTGTCTCGAAAAAAAAAAAAAAAAAAAAAAAAACCTATACACTTGTAAGCCAGCGTGTTAATGCTGGGAACTAAACCGGAGTCCTCTGCAAGAGCAGCAAGTGCTTGAAACTGCTGAGCCCTCTCTCCAGCCCTCTCTATATGTTGTTTTATTTTGAAACATGATTTTGCTATGCAGTCCTGGCTGGCCTAGTGCTCACTATGATACCCAGGCTAGCTTCAAACATGCACTGATACTCTAGCCTAGGCCTTCTGATTCAGACATGCACTGATCCTCTAGCCTTGGCCTTCTGATTCAGACATGCACTGATCCTCTACCCTTGGCCTTCTGATTTAGACATGTACTGATCCTCTAGCCTTGGCCTTCTGATTCAGACATGCACTGATCCTCTACCCTTGGCCTTCTGAGTATTGGAGATAATCTTGATAAAGGGAAGAAAGGGACTTAACTGGGTGAAAAAGCATACGTGCCCCCAAGCCTGACGACCCTCAAGCCTGACTACCTGAGTGGGATCCCTGAGACCTTTATAGTAGGAGAGAACTGACTCCACCCAGATGTTCTCTGACCTCCAGACATACACAAAATAAATGAAATGTAATATTTTCTTTTTCTTTTTTAAAATAAAGTGAGGACACCCAAGAGACTTGTGTCTTAATCCCTTATCTTACCAGGCCCCCCACTACATGGCAGCCACCTACCCACCTGTGAATCCAGGCTGACAGACACAGTCATAACGGTTGATGCCATCGCGGCAAACTCCAAAGGTACAGGGGTTACTGGCGCAGTCATCAATGTTGACTTCACAGTTCACACCTACAGGGAGGGAGGAAGTATGGCAGGAGTACCTACTATTGTCAAGCACCACTTACAAACTCACCACAGACACCCACACACCCCATGGACTGTTATAGCCCAGCCCCAGAACCCCACCTGTGGTTCCGGGAGGACAGCGGCAGAGGTACTTGTCCACCAAGTCTAGACATTTGCCCCCATATCGACAGGGCTGGCTGCGGCACTCATCCACCTGGCTCTCACAGCGTATGCCCGTGTAGCCTGGGGCACAAGCACACGAGAAGCTAGCAATGCCATCGACACAGCGCCCGTGGTGGCAGGGATCCGGAGAGCAGTCATCCACGTTTCGCTCACACAAAGTGCCCTCAAAGCCTGCAAGAACGGGAGGTCAGGGCCTGCCCACTTCTCCATGGCTGTGGTCTCAGCCCAATTCCAGCTCAGCTCTCAGACCTCACCCCTACTCCCTTCCGTTCCGCCCAGCTCCAAGCTCTGTCCCTGACCCAGAACCTCCCACTTTAGATCTCACAGCTAGTTTTACCCTGAATCTTGCCAAGACCTCTGCCTATCTCCAACACCAGTGTCACTGGCCGGATCTGGCCTAGCTGAGGCCATCCCCAAGTCTGTTATTGGTCCTTGACAGCCATCGGCCCACCAGCCCACCTTCTGGCTCTTGCCACAGTCTCACGGTCCGCCCTCACCCTCTGCACAGCGACACTCATAGCCGTCAGGCTGGTCCACACACTTGGCACCGTTCCGGCAGGGAGTGCTTGCACACTCATCCACATCCAGCTGACACGTGGACCCACTGAATCCTGGAAGTGAGTAGTGGATGAAAGGTGACACAAACAGTTAAAGCAGGCAGCCTGCCTTATTTGGGTGGGAAACCCCCTTGGCTTTGTTTTAAATTGATTTCAATACAGACTAGCCCAGAGAGATGGCTCAGAAGATAAACCTGCTTGCCAGCCAAGTTTGACCATCTGAGTTCAATTCCCAAAATGTACATAACATAGTAGAAGGAGAGAACCCACACACACAAAATAAGTAATTAAGTAACTAATTACTTTCTTTAAAGTTCCACATCGTCATAACCTGACATACCAGGCTCCCTGTCCCAGGGTTCTCACCTGATGGGCAGGTGCAGCTGAAGCCATTGACTCTATCCTTGCAGACACCACCATTGACACATGGGCTGCTCTGACATTCGTCGATGTCCACCTCACAGTAGGTCCCTGTGAAGCCTGAAGGGAATGGGATGAGGGCCTGGAAAGTTCCCTCAGGAGGCCTCGTCACTTGGTTTTGGGGCTTTGATTTGGTTGTGGGTTTGTTGAGATAAATTCTTACTATGGCCTTGAGGCTGGCCTCAAACTAATGATGCTCCTGCCTCAGCTGCTCAAGTGCTGGGATAACAAGCATGCACAAACATATTGATCCTCCTGCCTCAGCTGCCCAAGCGCTGGGATAACAGGCGTGCACAACACCTTCAGGCTTAGATTTAGTTTCAAGCAAGCTGGACCCTCACCCAGCTGTGGCCCCTCATGGACTAAGGTTTATGAAGCTCCCCTTTGAGATTATCTGGTAAAATTCTGCTCTGGCCCTGCACCTACCTTATCGAGGGTTACAAGGTTTCATCCTAAGCACACATAACTCTCTCTCTCTCTCTCTCTCTCTCTCTCTCTCTCTCTCTCTCTCTCTCTCTGTAGCTGGGAAGCTTCACTTTAAACCCAGTCATGGTCCAGCAAGATGGCGCAAATAAGGATGCTTGCTGCCAAGCCTGACAAGTTGGAACCCTCGTGGTTAAAGTGCACGAGGCCCAGAGGCACATGCCATTAGATCCAGGATTTGGGAAGCAGAGGCAGGTGGATCTCTGTGAGCTCAAGGACAGCCTGATCTTCACAGTGAGTTCCAGACAGTCTTACTGTGCTACTTTAGCTCGTTTGAAATGTCTTTTGTTTATTTGTTTGTTTAGTTTTGTTTATTTGCATGTGTGTGTGTGTGTGTGTGTGTGTGTGTGTGTCCCAAACACATGGGTATCCTCAGAGGCCAAAAGAGCATTTAGATCTCCTGGAGCTAGATAGTTGTGCACTGCCCCATATGGGTACTGAGAACCAAGCTCAGCCCTCTAGAAAGCAGGAAGGACTGTTAACCACTAAGCTATTTTTCTATCCCTATTTTATTTTATTTATTTTGAGACAGGGTCTCACTTTATAATCCTAGTCATCCTAGAACTTACCATGTAGACCAAACTGGCCTCAAACTCACAGAGATAAGCCTATCTCTGCCTCACAGGTGCTGGGATTTCAGTCATGTGCCTCTATGCCCAGCATTTTTTTTTCCAAGTAAATAACAATAAACCAAGTTTTATCCCAGGCCCCAGCCTTCATGACCCACCCAAGCCATACCCACCACCCACCTGCCATGCAGATGCAAGTAAACTGGCCAATTCGGTCAAGACATGTGGCCTGGTTGCGGCAGGGCCCAGACAGACACTCATTGACATCAGTCTCACAGCGAGGTCCAGTATAGCCACGGCCACACTGGCACAAGAATGAGCCCTGTGTATTCACACACCGACCCAGATGTTCACAGGGGTTGGCACCTGCAAAAAGTGGGGGTATGGGGGAGAAGACACAGCCAGTGTGGGCTTGGCCAGCCATGGCCCCACCCCTCCCTATTTTCAGGCTCCTTTCCAGAAGGTACTCTTCTCACCAATAGAGCACTCATCCACATCCTGGTCACACGCCCCTCCAGTGAAGCCAGGTGGACAGGTGCAGATGGCCCGACCACTCACAGGGTTTGTGTCACAGATAGCATCCTCATGGCAGGGGTTGCTAACACATGCATCATCCAGATGACACAAGAGGCCTGAGAAAAGGTAAGCAGAAATGAAGAGCTGATCCTCAGGGTGGCCCAAAGTTCCCCCAGACCTAGTGTTTGAGGAAGAAGACTGGTACTGGTAATGGATCCTCAGGACCGTGAGCATACAAAGAATGAATAACAAATAACATCACTCAGCTTCACTTCCAGCTCCTTGCGTTATCCTCACCATCATCACCATCACCACCATCATCACCATCACCACCATCATCACCATCACCACCATCACCACCATCATCACCATCATCACCATCACCACCATCACCATCATCACCATCACCACCACCATCATCATCATCATCACCATCATCACCACCATCATCATCATCATCACTATCACCACCACCATCATCATCACCATCACCACTATCATTACTAATGTACTTATCTGGGGAGTGTGTGCATGTCATAGTGCATGTGAAGAAGCCAGAGGAAACTTGGTTGGCTTTCTCCTTCTACCAGTGGGTTCCCCTGATAGAAGTAGGCTTGCCAGGCCAACTTAGCGAGCGCCTTTACGTACTGAGCACCCTGTTGGGATGGCCCTTGCTTCCTGTTTCTTATGTATATTAACCAGCACTGTATTAGTATCTGTTCTTAATTTTTAAGCCATTTATTATTATTATTTATTATTATTATTATTATTTTGATTTTTCGAGACAGGGTTTCTCTGTATAGCCCTGGCTGTCCTGGAACTCACTTTGTAGACCAGGCTGGCCTCGAACTCAGAAATCTACCTGCCTCTGCCTCCCAAGTGCTGGGATTAAAGGCGTGTGCCACCACACCCGGCCTTATTATTATTATTATGTTTTGTTTTGTTCGAGACAGGTTTTCTCTGTATAGCTCTGGCTGTCCTGGAAAAGCCATTTATTATGAATCAATGAAACATACAGGACATTTCACATTGGAATATTGGTTCAGTATTATCTGTTAATCTGCTTCTTCGATACCATCTGAAAATAACTTAGAAACATTTTACAAACAAGGCACTAGGGCCCGAAGAGGTGCTCAGCGGCTAAGAAGGTGCCTGCTCTTCCAGAAGACCTAAGTTCGATTCCCAGCACCTACACGGCAGTTCACAACCATCAGTAACTCCAATCTCAGGAGACCTGATGAATTTTTCTGGCCTCTCAGCATACCAGTCATGCATGTAGCATGACATAATATAACATACGTAAATGCAGCCAAAACACACGCACATTTTTTTTAATATTTTAAAAGATGATAAATGAAGACTCTAGTCAGGCACAGTAACAAAATTCCTTAATCCCACTGCTCAGAACACAGAAGCCCAAGGATCCTTTCTTGTGAGTTTGAGGCTAGCCTGATATACAAATAGTGACACCATGTCTCAACACAACAACAACAATAAACTCAAGGTACTTGTCACCTAGCCTGACAACCAGAGCCTGACCACCCCCCACCAAAATAGGACGTAAGGAACAAACAGACCTTTGCGACTTCCAGAGTTTTGATGCCTTTTTCCCAGTTAGACCTCTCAATCGTTCTCCAATTCCAACAATCTCTGCCTTGACTATGCACCAGCCTCCTCATAGGACAGAGGCTCAGGCTCCTTTCCAAACCCAGGATCCAGCATACCCTTCCTCCTCCCTCTTTCCTTTCTTTCTTCCATCTTCTCTCCTCTTTCTTTTCTTCCTTTGTGCTAAGGATTAAACTCAGAGTCTGCGCACACTAAGCCCACACTCTGCGCACACTAAGCCCACACTCTGCGCACACTAAGCCCACACTCTGCGCACACTAAGCCCACACTCTGCCAAGAAGAACCCTCCCCGCCCCCAATCTTTCTAACACTCAAATCAGAGTTTCGTTCTGAAACCATTTGGTTGAAAGAAAATGGCCCCTCACCTGTCTTCCCCATAGGGCAGGCACAGTAGAAAGAGGCCACGCGGTCATGGCAGGTGGCCCCATGGAAACACACAGCTGTCGCACAGTCATCGATATTCTGACTGCAGCTCTCACCCGTCCAGCCGTTGACACATACACAGCTGTGGCCACCCAGTAGATTGAAGCAGGTACCCCCATTGTGGCAGGCATTGGGCTGCAGCTGACACTCATCCACATCTTCTGTACAGAACTGGCCTAGGGCACAAAGACGTGCGAGTCTAAGTTGCCCGAGTGCCCGCCTGAGGTCAGCCACCCCATTCCCTGCAGCCCTGATGCCCACCTGTCCACTCCGGAGGGCACTGGCAGTTGTAAGTATTGACACCATCCACACATGTTCCCCCATTGAGACACCGATGTCCAGGACAGTCATCCACATTGACTTCACAGTTCTGGCCCTCGAAGCCTCGTAGAGGAGGACAAGGTCACAATGGTCACTGGGAGGCTAGCCTATTGTCCCCAGCTGCCTTCCCTGGGTACTGCTTACTTACCAGGAAGGCAAGCACAGTCATATGTGACATCACTGCTCTGCCTACAGGTGCCACCATTACGACATGGGGAAGGGGCACAGGGTACTACGGGGTTCTCACACAGCAGCCCTGTATAACCAAGAGGACACTGGCAGTGGAAGGATCCAGGTGTATTGAGGCAGGTGCCACCATGGCGGCAAGTCGCACCAGATCGGCACTCATCTATGTCACTTTGGCAGCTTCGACCCTGGTAGCCAGGTGGGCAGGCACAGGCAAACCGGCCATCCGGCCCCACCGAGCAGGAGGCACCATGAGCACAGGGGCCGCTGAAGCAGGGGTCTGGCTGGGAGCAGTCTGGGCCTGGAAAAACCAGGAGAGGGTGAGCTTGGGACGGACCACATTCTCGCCTACCACGGGTTCCCATTCCAGACACACCCCTTCACCTCGGAAGCCACGGAGACAACGACAGGAGAACCGGGCGGTGCCCGCCACCACTGAACTCTGGCAAACGCCTCGGCCAGCACAAGGCCCTGAGTGGCAAGGGTCTTCCAGCTGGCACCGTTCACCCACCCATCCTGGCAGGCACCTGTGGGAAGATGTGTGGTCGGCATGGTTTAAAGGATGGCATTGCCAGACAGATAACACAAGATGCATTCATCAAACACCCCTGTCACATAAACTGTCAGACACATCCATTTACTCTTCCTTCCTTCCTTCCTTTCTTTTAGGCAGGGTCTCACTACATATCCCTGGCTAGCCTGGAATTCACAATAATTTACTTGCCTCTGCCTCTCTGCCTCTCTGCCTCTCTGCCTCTCTGCCTCTCTGCCTCTCTGCCTCTCCCCCTGCCTCTGCCCCTGCCTCTTGCCTCTGCCTCTCTGCCTCTGCCTCTGCCTCTGCCTCTGCCTCTGCCTCTGCCTCTGCCTCTGCCTCTGCCTCTGCCTCTGCCTCTGCCTCTGCCTCTGCCTCTGCCTCTGCCTCTGCCCCTGCCTCTGCCCCTGCCTCTGCCTCTGCCCCTGCCTCTCTTCCTCTGCCTCTCTGCCTCTGCCTCTCTGCCTCTAGCACTGGGTTTAAAGGCGAGTGTCACCATTCCCAGCCATCCCCATTTATTCTGACAACAAATATTATTGACAACTACTACATGCACAGCAGCAAGCAAAACAAAAGTGATTCTTACCCTTTTGGTCCTCATAGCCAGGTCAGGCAAAGAAAACACGGACAAGTAACACATTAATACAAACATGCCAAAAACAGCTTGTATACACCACACGCTCGTAAAGGATGTGGTACACTGAAGAACACGCCCGTGTCCCAGAAGCTGTGACTATCACTTTATTTCTTTTTAAAGGAGATGTGCCAGGCAAGGTGGTTCACACGAACCTGGCATTCCGAGGAAAAAGCAAGAGGATGAGGAGTTCAAAGTCAGCCTTGGCCACATAGCAAATTTGAAGCTAGCCTTGACTGCATGAGACGCTGTCTCAAGATCAATACATATATTTTAAACAAATGACAAGAGGATTTAGAATATAGCTCAGTGGTACTGCACTTGCCTAGGATGCATAAAGCCCTAGATTCAATTCTCAGCACAAGAAAAAGGAAGAGAAGAAGAATTTTTGCCAATGTAATTGTGAAGAATACCAAGACAAGTTCACTTTGTATTTCAAGCCGTTTTTTAAAAGATTTATTTTACTTTTATGTGGATAAGTGTTTTCCACGCATATATGTATGTACATGCTGTGTGTGCCTGATGCCCATGGAGGTCTGAAGAGGGCGTCGGCATTAAGGATGGTTGTGAGCTATCAGGCGGATTCCAGGGACCAAATCCAAGTCCTCTGAAAGAATAATACATGCTTTTAACTGTGGAGCCATTTTCAGCCCCTATTTATTGTATGCATGTGTGGTTGTGTGTGTGCACCTGAGTACAGTGTCCTTCCTCAGAGGCCAAAACTCCTGGAGCTGGAGTTACAGGTGAGTAACCACAGAAGAGCTGGGGATCAAACTGCTCTAAACCATTGAGTCATGCCACCAGCCCCAACATATAGTATCTTTACAAGAGAAAAGCCAGGGATGAGGGCTGGTGAGATGGCTCAGCGGGTAAGAGCACCCGACTGCTCTTCCGAAGGTGATGAGTTCAAATCCCAGAAACCACATGGTGGCTTACAACCACCCATAATGAGATCTGACGCCCTCCTCTGGTGTGTCTGAAGTCAGCTATAGTGTACTTATGAATAATAATAAATGAATCCTTGGACCGGAGCGAGCAGGGCCGGCCGGAGCGAGGGAGAAAAAAGAAAAGAAAAGAAAAGAAAAGCCAGAGATATGACCCAGTGGTAGTTCTTGTATGTGTAGGGGCCTGGGTTCCTTCTCCAGGACACGGGAGAGAGACAAATAGAAACTAAAGAGAGAAGAAAGGTCATGTGCAAACAAAGGCAGAGAGTAGGGTAGGGCAGCCATAAGCCTGAGCCAATCAGAAACTGGACAAGACATAAGAAAGTCTCCCCCTGGATGGTCAGTAAAGAAAGCCAGTTCTGGCAACGCCTTAATTTCAGACTTCCAGCCTCCAGGATTTTCCAGAGCACATTTCTGTTGTTTTAAGCCACCCTGTTTGTGGTAATCTGGTACAGCAACCACAGGAAACTCACAAGCAGCCTAAGGGTGATAGAATGAGTGGGTGTTATATTTTCAAACAATAAAAAAGGCAAAAAAGGGTGAGCCAAAGGGTGATGTGGGGAAGGACATTCCAGGTACTGGGAACAACAAATGAACAGCCTCAGACTCCATGAGGCAGACCCACCCAGAAAGACCCAGAAACCGCACAGATACATACAACTGGGCATACTGGCCTGGCAAACACAGATAGACACGACGCCACAGCCTCCCACGCGAATATGGGAAACTCTCACTCACATGGAGAGGCAGAAGATAGCCACAAATCATAAACTCATTTCTCCCATGACCATGCAACCCTCCTCTCATGGATCGGGTGGGACTTGGCATGGGCTCCTCGGCCCTCAATCTGGACCGAGGGCCTGCAGCCCCTTCCCCAAACCCATCAAGATAGTCCTGAGTAGGGGCTGGTGAGATGGCTCAGCAGGTAAGAGCACCCGACTGCTCTTCCGAAGGTGATAAGTTCAAATCCCAGCATCCACATAGTGGCTCACAACCATCCGTAACGAGATCTAGCGCCCTCTTCTGGAGTGTCTGAAGACAGCTGCAGTGTACTTACATATAATAAATAAAAATAAATCTAAAAAAAAAAAGATAGTCCTGAGTAGCCGAACAGTGGTGCCACACGCCTTTAATCCCAGCACTCGGGAGGCAGATGCAGTCGGGTTTCTGAGTTCGAGGACAGCCTGGTCTACAAAGTGAGTTCCAGGACAGCCAGGACTACACAGAGAAACCCTGTCTCGAAACAAAAACAAAAACAAAGTCCTGAGTGCTAGAAAATAAAAACTGAAAGATGACTTAAGTTTGTAACCTTTCCAGGACAGAGGTGAGGAGGGCTAAGGAAGGGGACTGGAGTAGTTAAAGGATCCTGGCTATGCAAGACACACCTTACATCACCCCTACCTCAACCCTCCTCTCCTCTACCCTACCCTACCCTTCCGGCTCAGTCTAGTCTCAAACACCAAGGGCAGAACTCAAAGCAGGTGACTCATTTCTTAGCGTCACCCTACAATACCCCCGCCCCGAATTCCGTTCCTAGATAAACGTGTCGAAGCTTAACCCTGCAAGGGTGTGGTTGACGTTCGAACCTGGGAGGTGATGCTCTCAGCCCCCTACCCAAAGTCCTGCAAGGCGGCGACGATGACACGTCAGGAGGGGGCGCTGCGTGCAGAGCGCTGGGGACCACGGGTATCATCGCCAAGCTGGGAGCGGCACCCTCCCTGCGCCGCAGGCGGGTTCCCACGCTCTGCGCCTCGCGCCCCCGCCGACCGGTCGGGCCGGTTCCAGCCCCGGCCCCACCTCGCGGCCTTAGCTTTAGGGGAGACGTAGCGGGGCGGGAGGGGGAGACGGGGGAGCAGCTTCCAAGGAGGGAACGGACTAGCAACACAGACAAGGACCAAGCGACGGAGAACTCCGAAGCCTTCTCCCCGGGCGGAAGACTGGCGGGGAGTGGGGGTGAAAGTGTCATTGGGGCGGGGGCGGTCACTCCTAAGAGGACTGCAGGATTTGAGAAACTGAAGGAGTGGGTTGGGATGAGAGGAACATAGGCTGACGTCCCCCCAAATCGCTATTCTGGAGCCTTGAGCAAGCTCCACTCCGCGCGATCCGGGCTCCCGGAGGCCGCGTGAGCCGGTGATTCACCTGTCGAGGGGCGGGGCAGCCTCAGGCGTATTCACCTGTCGGCAGCAGTCCAGGCATGTAGTTCCACTGCGCAGGCGCCCCGCCCCACGCCTCAGTCAAGCGCCTGCTTCTAAGTAAGGACACACTCTGCCCTCCCAACCCTCAACCCCAGGATGCCCCTCGGCCAGTGACCCCCCCCCCCCGAATAAAGCTAAATGGGATTCCAGCCATTGGATTTTAAAGTTTTTTTTTTCTATATCGGAAGTCATCCTGGCCCCACCTAGCTTGAGGCTGATCCACTGGCTAGCCCACACGGTATTGAGTAAATGAACACACTGATGAACGAACTAATTAATAGCTGCTGGATAGACTGCTATTACTATTAAAAAGAAAACAAGACCAATAAGCCCACAGACCTTGAGGTCCGTTCCCTCCATCCCAGGGCTTTGTATATACTGGGCAAACACCACTGAACATCTCCAGTAGTCAAAAGGTTTCAAAAGTTTCTCTTATTTTTAATATAGTTTTAATTTTTATTACATTATCTGTGTGTGTGTATGTATTCATGCAGAGGCCAGAGAACAACTTGCCAAGATTACTTCTCTCTTTCCATCTTTTGGATCCCCAGGATTTAACTCAGGTTGTCCAGTTTGGCGGCAAGCGCCTTTACCCACTAAGCTCTCAGCTGCCCCAGCCCCCTTTAGAAAACATTAAGACCACCTCACTCTGTGAGAGCCCAACCTGCCCTGGAACTCTATGGAATGACCTCCTGCTTCTGCTGGGAAATACAAGCGTAAGCCCAGTTAGAGGTTCTTTTCAAATCTTTACAGTCAACCTCATGAATGAAAAGCTATTGTAGATGCAAAAGTGGCTGGGAAGGTCCCCAGCACTTGCTCGAGATGTGACAGAATCTAGAGTTCTGTCTGCCTCTGGTAGCTCATTCCCAAACCCTCCTCTTCTTCCCTAATTTTCTGCATTTCCCAAATAATTCTTGGGTCCCTTCCTGCACAGTCACAGGCCAGGGAAAGCACTCCTGTTTCACAGATGCAGTGAGGTTCAGAAAAGAGAAATGACTAACCAAAGGTCACACAAACTAGAACACCATAAAACAGGGCTCTAAAATAAGTCTCCTGTGTGCCTCCTGGGGAGGGCATGGATACCATCACTGTCAAGCCACTGTCATTGGCCTTGGAAATCAATTTTTTATTCCAGAACTAACTGGTTAAGTCTCAGACACTTAGCAAGATGATGTGGGATTTGAACCCAAGCCAGAGAGACACCAGAGCTTCTGCTCTTAAAGCTGTCTGATTCCCTATGGGGAAACACAAGAGGTTACTGAAGCCACACACGTGAAGGAAGTGATACCAGCATCCCCCAGAAGACTCAGAGGCAGAGGAAGAGGACCTATTCCCTCCCACACAGGGCCCACTGATGGCGCTGGGCCAGACACTCACAGGCAAGCAGCCTCCAGGGAGGGCTGCTGGTGGGTGCACCGACCTCCATTTGCACATGGGCTTCCATCCAGACAAGGGGGTGCTGTGTGGGGGCAAAAGAAGGTGGGGAGGTCAGACAGGCACACAGAACCCCAAATCATAAGGACAGACCCTCCTCTCCTGTCTGCCAGGCAACAGCTGCACCGGGCTAGGAGGATATCTGTGTGGGTACTAAGAGGCCCCCTATCTACAGTTCCCACGGCCCCCCACCCCAGCCCCAGCTGTTGGGGCTGCAGCTGTCCCTGCCAGCTCAAGCCCTGGGAACCACAAGGCAGGGGTGAGAAGGAGGAGTTGACTTGTGCCAGATGTGTGGGCTCAGGAAGTTGCCTTGACTAGGATGTGCACAACAGAGAAAAGGCAGAGGGTAGGAAGTGAAGATGCTGAGGGGTAAAGGGGGTCTGCAGCTTCAAGCCCATGTCTTGGGTAGATGGAGGAGGCAGGCAGTGTTGAGCCTGCGTCTACTGTAGTCCCTGCTATCTCTTGAAAAAGTAGGCAAAGCATACACCTAGGAGGAACCGACAGCAGCCATAGAGAGATGGTTTGGGGTACTAGATGGATAGGCTATGGAGTGTAAGGGAGAGAACTCGTGCAAGACATGTGCCGCCCTGTCCAGTGTCCCCATCCCTCAGGGATGTATCCCACTTTGGGTGTGGTAGTCTTGCTAGATGGTGAGAGGTGTGCCCAGGTCTGAGCTGGTGGAGAATTATGTGTTCAGACAGGTGTGGGCCCCTGTAGAAGTTTTGTTCCTCAGAGAGAGAAGGAAAGGGGATTGGGGGAGAATTGAGAAACAGGGACAGACAGAAACTGAAAGGAGAAAACAAAAGAAAACAAAAAACAAAAACAAAAAACAAAAACCAGACAGTAAAAGGATGAATTAAGAATGAAGGACCTATTCAATTTTGTGACATCACACTAGAAGCTGTATGGGTGGGGGGGGAAGACACAACCATGTGAGCCGTGTGTGTGTGTGTGTGTGTGTGTGTGTGTGTGTGTACATATGCCTGTGAGTTTGTGTGACAGTCTATGTGAGTATTAGGCCACTATATAACTAATAGTGACTAATGGTGCATGTGCTTGATACCATGCTGGTATCTTCAAACAGCATAGCCTTGTGCACCATGTGCACATGAGCCGCATGCACTGTGCATCCATCTATATAAACAGCAGCATTCAAGCACACAGCTGTGTGGCCACTGGTGTACCTGTATGGGTCATGGATTGGCAGCTATAAATGTGACCTTGAGCATGAATGCCTAGCAGGTCTTGGGTGACCTATGCCTGAATGCACATCAACATGTGAGCAGCAAACACATAGGTATGTCTTGTGTGTGTGCCAAGTGTGCATCTATGGCTGTACTAAACCTGTGCACATGCATTTTTTTCCCTTTCTATGTGTGACAGGCCATGAGTCTGCGCTGGCCCCGCGGGGGCGGTGGCTCCTGCCCAGTCCTGCCTAGTTGAGCCTAGAGGCTAAGCTAGGGACGCCACTCTCTATGCAACTCTCACCCGGCCCAGCACTGAGTCCCACCATAGGCGCCCTAGAACCTCTGGCCACAGCCAACGGCCTATGCCCCTCCCCCGCTGATCAGGCCTCCCGGGGCAGGGGTGGGGGCGCCCCCTCAGTCCCCGCTCAGGCCCTCCGTGGGTCCCGCTTTGTCTGGCAAAGAAAGCGTGAGGCCGGCCGGGGGGAGGGGGTGTCTAGACGGCGAAGCCATTGTCCCGAGCGGGGGAGGGGAGCTCAGAGTGGAGGAAGAGGGGAGGGGGGCCCCAGGCATGCTGGGGAGGGGCTCCGGCCACAGGGAGGGGGCCCAGAAGCCGGAGATGAGCACGTGGACCTCGCCCCTTCTCCTCCCGGCACAGAGGCGGGGTCCCGAGACTGCGGGATCCCGGTGGACTGAAGAGGGATCGGGCGGCACGCGGGGGAGGGGGCGCGGGCTCCGCAAGGGCTCCAGCTCCTGCTTCTCGCGCTCCAGCGCCGGGTCTTGCAGCTCTCCAACATGAGACGTTTTCTCCGAGTTCAGAACTCCGAGAACTCCGCGCCCCCTCCTTGTCCCCCCCCCCGCCCCCCTTCACGGCCCGCCCGGGATAGGAGAGGCGCTTTTGTGCAAGGGGGTCCTAGGCCTTGGGGGTCCTTGAGCCCCCATCCTAACCTTCCCAGGACTTCAGGCAGAAGTAGGATGGGGTGAGCCTGAAACTTTTGGTACACCTCGCCTCCGAATTTTAGCCCCAGATTCCCACAACTCCAGCTCCTAGTCTTGGATTCCTGATTCATTCAAGGGTCTCGATTCCTTGGGCCTCTAGGATTCTGCCTTCCCATCATGAATCTGTGCGAACCCCATGACTGTTACACACCCCCAGCTGCTGCACCACTGCCCCGGCTTTAATTCTAGGGTGGCAGGTCCTCTAAATTCCAAAATTAGGAGAATATATATGTATATATAATTTTTTTTTTTGCTTCCCCGCCCCTGCAGCCCCAGTCCCACCCTCCGAGTCCCTGATCCCTCACCTGCAGCCCCCAGCCCCGCTAGCAGCAGCAGCAGGGGCAGCGCCCGCATGGGCGGTGGTGGCGGTGGCAGGGCCATCAGGCGACGACGGCGGCGGCGGCCCCGGGCCCCCAGCCCCATGGCGGCGGGCCACGACCCTCCCTCCTCCCTCCTCCCTCTTTCCCAGGGCTCCGGGCACGTCCCGGGCCAGCCTCCGCGCCGCCAACTTCGCCGAAGTGAGGCTGTCGGACTGCCCCGCCCCCAGGCCTGGGCGGCTCGCCCCGCCCCGGGGCCGGCTCTGAGCGCCCCCGCCCCCTGCCCCGCCTCCTGGGGTCCGACCCTTCTACCCGCCAAGCCTGGGACTTGCAGACCTTGGTCCACTCAGGTCTGCCACGAGAGATGCGGGCTTAACCTGCGTGACGTGACAGGTATCCAGCTCATGAGCAGACCCATCCTTATCCTCCAAGACACAACTAAAGCCAGGGCTCACACACACAGTCATGACACAAATGCAAACACCCCGGACTCCAAACCCTCTAAACCTGGGTGTAGAGAGGCCAATGAACAAAAGTAGCCGCACCCACGAAAACCATGTAGAAGTTTCATGGGGACACTAAACATCAATCACCTCAAAACTCAGGCTCCAACTGTGCCACAAACCCGGGGCAGCATTTACAATCTGGCCAGGAGTTTCGTGGATATGAGTCTCATGTGCCTGTGTGGAGCTCTACTACAATGTGATGATCACAAAGGTCTACTGAAGAGGGAAAGGTGCTTGCTGCCAATCACGGACACCCGAGTTCAATTCCTGGGCCTCCCATGCTAAAGTAAAAAACCAACACATACATTATCTTCTGACTGCCACATGTACCCGGTGATACATGCACTCCTACACACACTGTGCTCGAATGCTTGCACACACACACACACACACACACACACACACACACACACACGATTACGTGCGCAAGAAATAAAATACGTTGTAAAAAATCCACACCAGCTCCTAGCACATCCCACACTCTACACGGTTTTACATTTCGTTGCTATTCACTGAGTTTTACATCCAGGAGACCTGCAAAGGCTTCTGAACGCTCCCTCTGTCTGGAGTGAGGATGGAAGCTCTAGAGGTGCATTCAGGGGAAATCTCAAGAGGTGGGTGAAGGGTGCTGTTCTTGGACATCTCCGTCACTAGGAGACCAAAGGACTGGAAAGAGGACCCGCATAATCCTGGATGGGCATACACAGACACTCCTGCCGTGGGAGGAGAGAACCAACTTTCACAAGTTGTCCTTTTGATGTCTACATTGGAGAGTTCCCATCTCCCCTCCCTCGGAACTGGATGCCTAATCAATAAGTGTATTTTTGTTAATTGGGGAAGGTGTCATGGTGCACACCGTCTCCAGAGGCAAAGGCAGATAGATCTCTGAATTCAAGGCCATCCTGGTCTACATAGGAAATTCCAGGACAGTCATGAATACACTTTTAAAGATTTGTGTGTGTGTGTGTGTGTGTGTGTGTGTGTGTGTGCACGCTAGTGTGAGTACTTGCATATGCAGAGGCCAGGGAAGGCACTGCACCCCTCAAAGCTGGAGTTATGGTCATTTGTGGAATACCCAGCTTGTTACTTGAGACAATGGGCATCTGAAATCGGACACTCCTAATGCTGCTGCACCTCTCTTAACAACGGAACAGTCTTGCAGGCCCACTTCGTTGTTGTCCTACTTTGGGGGCTTCTCCTTTTCAGGCAGAGTCTCATGCAACCCAGACTGGCCTTGAACTTACTGAAACCATAATGACCTAGAAGTCCCGATCTTTCTGGCTTTGCCTCCCCAGTGCTAGGATTACGGGTGTGGGCTTCCATACCTGATTTTTGTGACACTGGGTTTCCAGTGTGTAAGGGAGACACTCCACCATGTAACCACAACCCCAGTCCTCACCCAGGTTTATACTCAAAGTTTTTTGGTTATTCTGAATAACATCCCTTATAGCTTCTTTGTGGACCGAGGACTGGGTCCCAGATCTTCACCTCTGCCTTAGTTTGAGGTCAGTTGTTTGAAAGAGTGCCTCTCGGACGAATGACCTGCAAGTTCTACAAGATTAACTTTATGCGTCTTTGGCAGAATCCCTGCATCCTTCCCAGGGCATATTATCAGGGTACCTGCCATCTTTTCCTAGTATCGGTGGTATTAAACTTTCACAGCTTGGGCTGAGTTGGTGAAGTTTTCTTCCTCTTATCTCAATATTCTGTTTATTTATTCTGCAGTGCTTCGACGATGCCTAGGGCCTTGAGGATGTTGACCAACTACTCTACCAAATCAGCCACTCCCCTTGTTTTGACACAGGGTCTTTGCATGCAGCTCGGACTCCCCTTGAATTCACTAATACTGAGACTGTAAGCATGTGCTGCCAAGCACGGTGTGGTGGTTTGAATAGGAATAGCCTCCTATTCATGCATTTGAGTGCTTGGTTCATAAGGAGTGACATCATTAGGAGATGTGGCCTTGTTGGTTTGAGGAAGTGTGTCACTGTGGGGCCATTTTTGAGGTCTCCTATGCTCATGCTTTGTCCGTAGTATGCAGTCTTCTTCTGCTGCCTTCAACTCAAGATGTAGAACTCTCGGGCTGGTGAGATGGCTCAGCGGGTAAGAGCACCCGACTGCTCTTCCGAAGGTGATAAGTTCAAATCCCAGCATCCACATGGTGGCTCACAACCATCCGTATCGAGATCTGGCGCCCTCTTCTGGAGTGTCTGAAGACAGCTACAGTGTACTTACATATAATAAATAAAATAAATCTTTAAAAAAAAAAAAGATGTAGAACTCTCAGCGGGGTGAGGGTATAGGGGACTTTCAGGATAGCATTTGAACTGTAAATGAAGAATATATATATATATATATCTCCTGGCTGGCCAGGGACTAGCTGTGCAGATCAGACTGGCCTCCAACACACAGAGATCCAACTGCTTCGGCCTCCTGAGTACTGGGTTTAAAACTGTCCATCACCACACCTGATCCTTCATTATTTTTAAGTTGAGGTATAATTTACATTATATAACTTTACATATTTGAGATTTTGATGTTTGCAATTCAGTGCCACTTAATCTATTCTCAGTTGTGAGTAATTATGACCTCTCTAGCTTCCAGACATTCCATTATCCTAGAAAAGGGATCTTGTTCCTATCCCTGCCACCAGCTCCCTGAATTTGTGGCTTTGCTTGCTCTGGACATGTATTTTCTATAGTTGTATTTGTTCCTAGGGTTGCGGGGCATGCACAGCATCTGTGTGGAGGTTAGAGGACCTCTTGTAGGCGTCACTTCCTCTCCTCTACCACGTGAGTTTGGAATCAAACTCAAGTCATCAGGCTTGCCTGTGAGCCATCTCTCTCGGCCCTCAGTATAGTATTCCGTATAAATAGAACCCTGAACTTTGTGGTCGTCTTCTCTTTTTATGAGGGTGTACGTTGAGACAAGGTCTCAGTATGTACCCCTGAGTGGCCTGGAACTCGCGGCCAGGCTGACCTGGAGCTCGGAGAGAACTGCCTGCCTTTGCTGCCTCACTGCACCGTGACTTTTCCTTTTTATTGAAAATTTGGAGGTGCTGACAATCTCTCAAAAGACCTTATATTTGTCAGGCAAAATGTCCTTCCTCTGAGCTACATCCTCAATTACAATTTTTATTTTATTTGTTTGTTTTTGAGATGGGGAAAAGAACTCACTGAATTGCTGGAGCCAGTCTTGAATTGCTGTGCTTAAATGGTCTTCCGAGGCCAGGAATATACATGGCTTAGTCAGTGCAGTGATTTCTTATTGTGCACAAAGTCCTGGCTAGGGTCCCACCACCACAGTTTAAAAACAAAAAGCAGTCACAGTGCCACAGGTCTGTAATCACAGCAAAAGGGAGAACTAGACCCTCAAGGTCATCTGCATCTACGTAGGGAATTCCAGGCCAGCTCAGGCCACCTGAGATGCTATCTCACAAAACAAAAGAGTGGGCTAATAAGATGGCTCAATAAGATGTTTATTTGGGGGCCGGGCGTGGTGGCGCACGCCTTTAATCCCAGCACTCGGGAGGCAGAGGCAGGCAGATTTCTGAGTTCGAGGCCAGCCTGGTCTACAGAGTGAGTTCCAGGACAGCCGGGGCTATACAGAGAAACCCTGTCTCGAAAAACCAAAAAAAAAAAAAAAAAAGTTTATTTGGTGCGTGTGTGTGTGTGTGTGTGTGTGTGTGTGTGTGTGTGTGTGTGAATTCTTCTACTATTTGGTTTGGAATCAAATTCAAATCATCAGATAAAGACACCTGTTCCCAGATCTGATAGCCTGAATTTGATCCCTGGGAGCCTCAAGGTACAGAGATTGACTCCTATTAACTGTCCCCTGACCTCTACAAATGCACTGATGCAAATATGCAGCCATATATCCATATGCAGTTCTCTCTGAGCTCCAGGTCAGCCTGGCCTACACAGTGAGTTCCAGGCCACTCAGGGGTGCATACTGAGACCTTGTCTCAACGTACACCCTCATAAAAAGAGAAGACGACCACAAAGTTCAGGATTCTATTTATATGGAATACTATACTGAGGGCCAAGAGAGATGGCTCACAGGCAAACTGGATGACTGATTAGAGGATGGTGTCAGAGCTGACCTCCAGGCTGCTGCCACTCCCCTCTCACGGGCCTATCCCTTGTATGGGTGAAGAGCTACCTGCCTAGCTAATGGGTGAAGCCAAATAACTTTGTCAAAAGACTATAATTTCGGGGGCTGGTGAGATGGCTCAGCGGGTAAGAGCACCCGACTGCTCTTCCAAAGGTGATAAGTTCAAATCCCAGCAACCACATGGTGGCTCACAACCATCCGTAACGAGATCTGGCTCCCTCTTCCGGAGTGTCTGAGAACAGCTACAGTGTACTCACATATAATAAAATAAAATAAATCTTAAAAAAAAGACTGTAATTTCATGTATGCTCTGTAAAAGAGTTGTTTGTTGTTTTAATTGTGTGTGTGTGCATGCGTGTGCACGTGTGCATATGCGTGTTTATATATTCTATGACTCCAGTGTGAAGTGGAGGCAGAGGGTAGTAATGTAGGTTGTCCCTTTCCTTTGTGTGGGTTCTGTAGATTGAAATCAGGTCACCTGGTCTGCCTGGCAAGTACCTTTACTCACTGAGCCATCTCACAGCCCTGTAGCTACTGTTAGTTGTTTGGTTTTGGATTTTTGAGACAGGGTTTCTCTGTGTAACCCTGGCTGTCCTGGAACTCAGTCTGTAGACCAGGCTGGCCTTAACTCACAGAGATCTGCCTCCTGAGTGTTGGGATTAAAGGTGAGTGCCACTTGGGGCTGGAGAGATGGCTCAGCGTTTAAGAGCCGGGCATGGTGGCGCACGCCTTTAATCCCAGCACTCGGGAGGCAGAGGCAGGTGGATTTCTGAGTTTGAGGCCAGCCTGGTCTACAAAGTGAGTTCCAGGACAGCCAGGGCTACATAGAGAAACCCTGTCTCAAAAAAACAAAACAAGCCGGGCGTGGTGGCGCACACCTTTAATCCCAGCACTTTGGAGGCAGAGGCAGGTGGATTTCTGAGTTCGAGGCCAGTCTGGTCTACAAAGTGAGTTCCAGGACAGCCAGGGCTATACTGAGAAACCCTGTCTCGAAAACAAAAAACAAACAAACAAACAAACAAAAAAAGAGTACTGACTGCTCTTCTAGAGGACCCAGGCTCAATTCTCAGCATCCTCATGCCGGCTCACAACTGTCTATATATAACGCCAAGGTCTGACACCCTCACATACAGACATACAGACATACAAGCAGGCAAAATGCCAATGCACATTTTAAGAAAAAAGTGTGCTACGTGTATGCCGAGTTATTCTTTTGCAGTTCTGAAGATGGAACCCGGGACCTGGGCTTGCCAAGCAGCCCACTGTACCAATTACTTACATCCTTGGCATTAAGAGCTCAGATTTGAACTGGGGTCTAGGAGACTCCTGGCGGAGTGGATTTCAGGGGAGAAATAAGGAAGGAGTAAAGGTTGGACAAAGAAAGAAAAAAATGTTGCATAAGAAGGAGGTAGGCTGATTCACTGCAATGTGCTGAGTCAGCTATCTGTCAACCGACTCAACTATGTCTCTTTAATCAGCTTGGGCAGGTGCAGCTCAAGTTCCTCCTCTGCTATAAGCCCAGGAGGAACTCCAAGCCCCACCCCTATCCTGTTGTGCAACCCCCATTATAAAAAAAAATTATGCCCAGCAGTGGTGGTACACACCTTTATTCCTAGCACTCAGTAGGAGAGGCTAGCCTGGTCTACAGAGCCAGTTCTAGGAAAATCAAAGCTACAGATCCTGTTTTGAAAAAAAAAATTATTACATCTTACTGGCACTGGAGAAATGACTCAGGGTTAGTTAAGAATACTAGTGTTCTTGAAGAGGGCCTGAGTTGGATTCCCAGAACTTCTTAACAACTACCAGTAGCTCCAACTCTAAGGTATTTGATCTTCTAGCCTCCAAAGACAATTGCACTCACATGCATAAACCCATACCCCCACACACACACACATGATCAACATTAGTAATAAAACAATATTGCATTTTACTTACTTTGTGCATGTGCATGGGACGGTATGCATCGCGTGTGTCGAGGTCAGAGGACGGCCTGAAAGTCAGTTCTCTCTACTATGTGGGTTCTGGGGATCAAACTCAGATCACTGGGTCTAGCACAAGCCATATTTCTTAAAGATATGGCTCTTTATCCTGTATCAAACTATCTTCAACCAGCAGGCCTGCACTTTTCATGGCCCTGGCCCAGACTTTTCTTTCTGTCCATGATGGGAGGACCCTTTTGCTTCCTCTCTAGGCAGGAACTGACTGACAACAAGTGTTTTTAAAATGCACTTTTGAGCGGGACAGTGGTGGCACACACCTTTGATCCCAGCACTTGGGAGGCAGAGGCAGGCAGATTTCTGAGTTCGAGGCTAGCCTGGTCTACAGAGTGAGTTCCAGGACAGCCAAATCTACACCGAGAAACCCTGTCTCAAAACAAAAAACCAAAAAATGCGCTTTTGAAGGCAGGCATGAGGAACTCCTAAAGTTCCAATGATCAAGAAATGTATTATCTCATATATATATGAAGCCCTGGTTGATTCCTAGCAAACCATGTGGAACATGGTGAAGCTGGCTCAGTGGTTAAGAGCCACGGCTGCTCTTCTGAAGAATCCAGCTCTGAGTCCCAGCACCCACACAATAGTTCACAACCATGTGTAACTCTAGTTCCAGAGGACCCAAAATGTCCTTTTCTGACCTCTGTGGGTATCGCACACATAGTGCACAGACATACATACAGGCAGAACATCCATATAAATAAAGCAAAAATAAACAAAATCTCTCTCTTTCTCTCTCAAAAAAAAAAAAAAAAAGTAAGTATGGGGATGACAACTGTAATCCTGGCAGGTGGAGGCAGATGGATTGTAAGTTCAAGATAAAAAAAAAAAAAAAAAAAAAAAAAAAAAAAAAAAAAAAAAGCCAGGCAATGGTGGTGTGGTGGCGCAAGCCTTTAAACCCAGAACTTAGAAGGCAGAGACAGTCAGACAGTCATGTCTCTGTGAGTTCAAGTACATACACATACACACACACACACACACACACACACACACACACACACATATGTGTGTGTATGTATGTATGTGTGTATCTATGTATCTATGTATGTATGTATGCGTGTAGCACCTTCATAGTTGTCAGGAATGGTTTGTTACTTCTCACACGCTACCCAATGCCCATATTGGACCCTCCCTGAAATTCTTTCCCTTTCCTCACTGCTGGGCCTGGTGTCCTCCTGTTCACTTTTCTTAGCAGTTAAAAGTACTGGCTGCTCTTCCAGAGGACCCAGGTTTGATTCCCAGCACCCATGCAGCAGCTCACAACCATCTATAACTCTGATTTCAGGGGTTCTCTTGGCCTTTGAAGGCATCAGCCGGGCACATGATGCACAGACATATGTGTAGCAAAATACCACCTACATACATAAAATAAAATAGTATTAAAAAAATAAAGCTTGCCGGGCGTGGTGGCACACGCCCTTAATCCCAGCACTTGGGAGGCAGAGGCAGGCAGATTTCTGAGTTCTAGGCCAGCCTGGTCTACAGAATGAGTTCCAGGACAGCCAGGGCTACACAGAGAAACCCTGTCTCGAAAAACCAAAAAAAAAAAAAAAAAGAAAGAAAGAAATAAAGAAATTTAAAAAACAACAACAAAAAAATTCCTCTCCAGGAAGCCCTTCCTCCCTACAAGTTGAAGACTTCTCCCCACCCCTGAGCTCTCTTCCTTTGATTCAGCCTTTTTCACAAGTGGCTGGAGATGGCTTTATCTCCCTCTGTGGTCACAGCCTTCCCACAGGAAACTGAGCATTTTTTGAGGATCGGAAGAAAGATGAGTGCCCCAAGAGCCCCTAACAGGGAATGAGAATAGAGAGGGGTAACCCTGCAAGTGTTAGGATGCTTGTAAAACTTGTCTGGTGGTTCCAAAACCAGATCCGCTCAGATGCTCATGGGATCCGGCTAGAGTCCTCGGTTCGGCCACGTTTCTCTCCATCTGAGTGGAAACTTTCTCTTAAAATGATGCCCTAGGGGTGCTGAGATCCCCAGCACACAAAAACCATCTAAGGAATCTGTTAATCCTGTTCCATGGGAAACTGTGAACCCAAGGGGGAAGATGACATGGAGTAGCGACTACAGGAAGACAGCTACAAAACAGGAACCAGACAGAAAGAAAGGTCTCCATCCTTTTCAAATCCCCGTTGCTCGTCTCTAGCTGTGGCAGAAGCATTGCCCAAGATCCTAGGTTCCCAAGGGCACAGGACAGGCGCAGCGATCGATGATCGTTCCCACAACCTTGCAGCCTTTCGATGCTCGGACCTGTGTGGTGTGGATGGGCAAGCCCCTCCTCCCCTGACCCTGCTGGCTGCCTTGGCTAGGGACTACATTTCTCCTCCATGAGCTCAGTCCCTGGGGACTTGGGACGTGGGTCCAGGCCAAGACACAGCTGTAGGCACTCGGACTAAGAATCTGAGAACGTGCCCTTAGCTTTTCCTCCCAGGACCGCCCTCTGTGTCCTCACACCCAGGAAGCGAACTGTGAGAGCCCAGTAGGATGTAGAGA
>LR756429.1:753336-995390 GCA_902729485.2 Mus minutoides
GTGTGTGCCTGTGATCCCTGAGTGTGTGCCTGTGATCCCTGAGTGTGTGCCTGTGATCCCTGAGTGTGTGCCTGTGATCCCTGAGTGTGTGCCTGTGATCCCTGAGTGTGTGCCTGTGATCCCTGAGTGTGTGCCTGTGATCCCTGAGTTTGGGAAGCTAAGGCTGTGCTTTTGAGGCCAGGATAAGCTACATAGAAAATTCATGAGCACTCTGAGCTAGCTACAGAGAGACCTCATCTCAATAAACAAAATAAATAAATGAAAACTAACAAGACAACTTTAAGAGTGAGGGAGTGGCTAGATGATTTCTTGCCACACACGTGTAATAAAAACAAACAAACAAGAACTGGCTGGGCATGAATTCTCCTCCTCCTCAGCCACAGGCTGAACCTCCCTTTGCACGGCCAGTGCTCATCGCTCAACAGCCCACCCTGCTCTGTCTCCTCCAAGCACAGCTCCTTTCTTCCTTTGCCTAACTTATGCTTTCATCAGGGCTGGACAGATTGAAGCACTGACAGAAGGTGATTTGGGTTCTTCCCAATAGGTCACTTCAGCTGGCTCTGACCCTTAATCAAAGAACCTTTGCCCATAAACCTGTCTCTAAGCTCTGTAGACATCCTTTCGTTCTCATAAACCTGTCTCTAAGCTCTGTAGACATCCTTTCGTTCTCATGCCTAGTCAGAGACTTCTGATGCTTTCCCCATCCGATGGGTTCCAATAGGTCCCTAAACCTCTGGCCACCCCTGGCTAACCCCCCTCAGAGAAGCTCTGTCCAGCCTTCCAATTTTCCTCCTTCTTGATGTTGTAGGATGCTTAGCTTTCTGAGTTCTATAGGAGTCTGCATGCTCGATCCTTATCCTCGATCACTAGGCATCTTTTGAAATCACAGTCTATACCAGGCTTCTTTTGACACCTTGGCCTCATTTCCACTGCTGGGGAATGGAAATGTGCACACTGGCCTGACTGGCTTCTTTATCTCTTCCACCCCTCACCCCGACTCCCCGTGCATCCATCTCTGTCCTTTAACCTGTGAGACATTGTTAGATGTCTGTTCCAAGGCCAGACCTCTTAGATTACACGCATCTTTAATCTGCCTCCATGCCTTCCTGTGGGCTTGTGTCTCCTGGTTCAGCCTACCTCACCCTCTCTGTCTCTGTCCCCACCCCATTCGAGCTCCCTTATTAGCCCCCAAATAATGTTCCATGTACAAATTTATCCAGGCCCCTTTCTTGCTGGTGTTTTGGAGTCCTTTACAACCCCATGTCATCTTAGCACACACTGGCCTCTAGTCTTAAGGAAATGATAAATCGGCACGGGTGAAAGGCTCCCTAGGGTGGGACACATGTTTTTTTTTTTTTTTTCTCCACAGTTCGACTCTGTGACTGCCTATTCCAGAAAGACTTCCTTTTTCTCCTCCTACCAGGTCATTGTCCCTGCCCAGTTACTTATTCCACTGGGACCTGACTACATTCTTGCTGTGTCTCTGTCCCTGTTCAGCTGTGTCACCTCTGCACTTCCTTTGGAGAAGAGCTAATGGTGTCCAACGAGTGCGATATAAATGAGTGAATGAATGAATGAATGAATGAGTGAGTGAGTGATGGGAAGTGGGCTGGAGGCTGGGGTTAGAGAACAAAGCCCTCAACCCTGGCCCAAAGTGATGCACACATCGATCCCTGGGGCAGAAGAAATCCACTTCCCTATTGATTAGCTCAGGCTAGGGAAGGCTGATGTTGGCCTGAGGACTCTGCCCAAGGAATATTATCCGTCCTTCAGAAGACCTCTCTTGGGCCTGCTCCCTCTCCCTTGTTCTACCCACTTCGCCCTGGGAGTAGGGAGGTGGGGATAGATGAAGGGACAGAAAGCAGAGCCTCCTGGTTACTCTGGCAACCGTCCCAGGAACTGTCCAAGCCTGTGGTCAGCCTTTGCCTGGGCCTCTCTAGTCACCTAGACAACCACTATCTCATCTGGTCAACCATCAACCTTTCTCCTGTCACCCTAGCAACCATTGGTGGACCTACCACCCTGTAGGTCTATTGATCTTCAACTGACCTACAGATTTTTTTTCTCCCCAGACCTCCACTTAAGGATCTGAGAGCCCCTCCTCCTGACCTACAAGGAAAAAGACACTGTAGCGTATGTAGGCCTGGCCCTTGGGGTTGTGTCCAGCCCCCCTCCAGTCCCAGTCCCTGTCCTCTGTCCGTCATCCCTGTTCCCTGCCCCCTGCAGTCTGAGAAAGTCCTTTCCTGTCTCCTCGAGAGCATTCTTGCATGAACTGTCCAACCGCCACAGGCAGCTCTTCAAAATGCAAGACATGTCTCTCCTCTGCTAAGAAAATCTCCCCGGCTCTCTTTGACAATCGGTCTGCTTGCAGCCTCTGATGGTCTGGGAGCAGTGACTGGCCTCCCTGTTATTCCAACGCTTGGAGCTCATTCTCTCCTCAAACCTTCCAGACTCCTGGGAAAAGTGCGACCCTCCCCTCCCCCACGAGGACTGTGGCTCCTCACGGGTGCCACATTTGAGTTCTTTCACTCACTGGCAGAGCCTTCCATTCCCTCTTGCTCAGTGAGCTCCAGAATTCCAAGACAGCCCCCCCCCCCACAACCTACAAAAAATGGCAGATATCCGGATGCTGAGTAAAAAGCATGTCTCTTTAGGAACAAAGAGGCCAGAGAGCGACGGCCAGAACAGAGGGCTATGGCTAGGCAGGCTCGTTTCCAAAATAGAAGGCATTTTTCAGGCCTCCCAAGCTCTCACGATACAGGTGATACTGTTCCCAGGGAGTGGGCAAGAAACAGAGTAGTGGGCACCAGCAAAATAGTTCATCTGGCAAACGTGCTGGCTGCCAAGCTTGATTTAAGTTTGATTGCTGGGACACACATAGTAGAGGGAGAAAAAGAACTTTTGCAAGCTGTCTTCTGATGTCACAACAAGCAATGTAGCACTAGAACACACAAAATAGATACTTGGATGGATGGATAGATAGATAGATAGATAGATAGATAGATAGATAGATAGAGATGGATGGATAGATAGATAGATAGATAGATAGATAGATAGATAGATAGACAGAAAGACAGACGGATGGACGGACAGACAGGCAGACAGACAGATGGATGGATGGATGGATAGATAGATGGATGGATGGATAGATGGATAGATAGATAGATAGATAGATAGATAGATGTAATTTAAAAAGCCAAAAAGAGCCAGACAGTGGTGGCGCACCAGCACTCGGGAGGCAGAGGCAGGCGGATTTTTTAGTTTGAGGCCAGCCTGTTCTACAAAGTGAGTTCCAGGACAGCCAGGGCTATACAGAGAAACCCTGACTCAAAAAAAACAAAAACAAAAACAAAAAGAGGGTGTCGAGATGGTTCCTTGGCTAAATCAAATGACATCCCATCTGTACTACACCCCCCCACACACACACACATATACACACAAATGCACATTAAATAAATAAATTAAATGTAATTGTTTTTTTTAAGATTTATTTATTTATTATATATGTAAGTACACTGTAGCTGTCTTCAGACACTCCAGAAGAGGGCATCAGATTTCGTTACGGATGGTAGCCACCATGTGGTTTCTGGGATTTGAACTCGGGACCTTCGGAAGAGCAGTCGGGTGCTCTTACCCACTGATCCATCTCACCAGCCCCAAATATAATTGTTAAAAGGAGAGAGAGAGTCAATGAGATGGTTCAGTGGGTAAAGGTGCTTGGTGCCAAAATTGACAGGCTGAGTTCTATCCCCAGGACCCACAGAGGAATTTTAAAAAATGTAAAACAGGCTGGACAGTGGTGACAAGAGTCTTTAGTCCCAGTACCCAGAAGGCAGAGGCAGGAGGATATCTGAGTTCGCGGCCAGCCTGATCTGCAGAGTGAATTCCAGGACAGCCAGGGCTACATAAAAAAACCCTGTCATGAAAAACCATTTTTTTCCCTTGTTCTGGTCAACCCCGCTCGCTCCTGCCGGCTCCACTCGCTCCGACCAGCCCCGCTCACTCCGGCCGCCCACATATGGCCCTGCTCGCTCCAGTCGGCCCTGCTCGCTCCGATCGGCTCTGCTTGCTCAGGTCGGCCCCGCTCGCTCCGGTCGTCCCAGCTTGCTCCAGCTGGCCCTGCTTGCTCTGGTCGCCCCAGCTCTCTCCGGCCGGCCTGCTCACTCTGGTTGGTCTCTCTGGTCCAAGGATTCGTTTATTATTATTCTTCATAAGTACGCTGTAGCTGACTTCAGACGCACCAGAGGAGGGCGTCAGATCTCATTACAGGTGGTTGTAAGCCACCATGTGGTTGCTAGATTTGAACTCATCACCTTTGGAAGAGCAGTCGGGTGCTCTTACCTGCTGAGCCATCTCACCAGCCCGGAAAAACCTTTTTTTTTTTTAAAAGTAAAATGAAAATTAATGGTAGAGCACGACTGTAAACCCAGTACTCAGGAGCTTCTTGCTCTCAGAGAACCCAGCACACACACAAAGGCTCACAACCATCTGTGACTCCAGTTCCAAGGGACCTAATGTCCTCCTTTGGGCTTCATGGACACCAGGCATTCACACATACAGACAAATACTCATACACATTTAAAATAATAGTTGGGCATGGTGGCCCGTGTCTTTTATTCCAACACTCAGGAAGAAGTGACAAGTAGGTCTCTGCACATTTGAGGGCAGCCAGGGCTAATAGGGAGATCCTGTCTCAGAATGAATAAATAAAAATAAAAAAAATTAAAAAAACAAGCCAGGCAGTGGTGGCGCACGCCTTTAATCCCAGCACTCAGGAGGCAGAGGCAGGTGGATATCTGAGTTCGAGGCCAGCCTGGTCTACAGAGTGAGTTCCAGGACAGCCAGGGCTACACAGAGAAGCCCTGTCTGGAAAAAAAAAACAACAAAAAACAAAAACAAAAAAAACAAACAAAATAAAAACACAGTAAACAGCCAGGCACAGTAGTGTATGCCTTTAGTCCCTAGTCCAGGTGAGCCCAGAGGCAACTGAAAATGAGCTCCAGATCAACCTAGTCTACATAGCAAATTCCAGGCTACATAATGAGACCTTGTCTCAAAATAAATAAATACACCAGTTAATTAGTTGTAAAATACTAGACAATCCAATTATTATGACTATTATGACCTGTCTGGAGCTAGAGGT
The DNA here is from genome assembly GCA_902729485.2 of Mus minutoides. Taxonomy (NCBI): domain Eukaryota; kingdom Metazoa; phylum Chordata; class Mammalia; order Rodentia; family Muridae; genus Mus; species Mus minutoides. The sequence goes on from LR756429.1 coordinate 758,480, forward strand.
TCACTTCACTGTTCTATTTTTCTAAGACTAGGTTTTTTTTTTTTTTTTTTTTTTTTTTTTTTTTTTTTTTTTTTTTTTTTTTTTTTTTTTTTTTTTTTTTTTTTTTTTTTTTTTTTTTTTTTTTTTTTTTTTGGTTTTTCGAGACAGGGTTTCTCTGTGTAGCCCTGGCTGTCCTGGAACTCATTCTGTAGACCAGGCTGGCCTTGAACTCAGAAATCCACCTGCCTCTGCCTCCCAAGTGCTGGGATTAAAGGCGTGTGCCACCACCGCCCGGCTAAGACTAGGTCTTGCATAGTCGCCTAAGTTAGCTTCATCCTTACTACATAGCTCAGGCTGGTCTCAAACCTGTGATCATTTTGCCACAGGCTCCATGGTCCTGGCCTTACCAGCTTGCACCATCTACCATGTCCAGCTTTCACTCTCCATTTGTAACCCTATCATTCGAGTGCTGCGTCTACAGGCATTTAGATACTCAGCAGAATATTGGCTAAGCCAGATATGTTAGCACAAGCCTGTAACTCCAGCACTCAAGAGGCTTTGGCAAAAGGATTTCCAGTTCCACACCAGCTTGAGCTACTAAGTAGAAAAGAAAAACTGGTTTATTTGGAGCAGAAGATTCTAAAAGCTGGAGACTCAGATCCCATTGCTGCTCATTAATCATTCATATACATGTATATCGTGTGTGTGTGTGTGTGTGTGTGTGTGTGTGTGTGTGTGTGCGTGTGTGCATGCAAAAGTATTATGGTGCACATGTGGAGGTTAGAGAACAAGTTGTGGGAGGTCAGTTGTGACCTTCTGTCATGTGAGCCTCAGGAATTGAAGCCATCAGGTCCTTGGGCTTCGTGGCAAGAGACACTTTACCGGTTGAGCCATTTTGCCTGATCCCAGATGTCCATTCGGGAAGCTGGCCCTTTCTTGTGCTGATTCTAGCATAGCCAGCTTTCAAACAGAATCCAGAGCTGTTTCCCCGGGGATCTGAGGCAGGCTGAGAAGAGAGAATTTAACCCTGACTTGAACTTGATCATGATAGAGACGGGGATCATTGGGAGCTGCCCTGAGTCTGGCTTGAGAGGACTGAGCTCACTTACCCGTTTCCTGAGAGGATCCTTACTTGGTGAGGGGATTCGGAGGCAGCAGGGAGGCACCTCACCCTCTGACATAGTTATTTATTTATTTATTTATTTATTTATTTATTTATTTATAAGCAAATGAGCCAAAAAATATTCATTTTTTTGCATTTGAAGCACTCTTCAAGGACATCCTTAGCCTCAGACTCTTCGCCAGAGCCCTCGACTGTTACACAAGCGCAGTTAGCGGCTTGACCTGGCTTGCCCTCGCCATCAGCTTTGAGGCTGACCCAGTTCCCTAGTTTCTTGTTTTCAGCAACCTTAATTAGGTTGATTTAGTGCTCAACACAGAATGCCTCCACCAAACTCCTCCGCCCGTCATCAGCTCATCACAGAGGGATGCAAGCACACAGAGATGGCCTGGGCTTGGTCCTTGTCAGAGGCCTAGCACTGCTCGTCATGGATGAGGAGGCCCTCAGCACGCTTGTAAAGCAGTGCTGACATTCATCAGCAATGCCTCCCTTGGCCATGGTGGCAGATTACAGGCAAGGCCAAATCTTGAAGGCACCGCAGTCTCTGCTTCCTCACAACTCCACAGTGTCAGGGAAAAGACTTGTTGTTATTTATTAAGACATGGTACTTCTGTGTGACCCAGGCTGGCCTTGAACTCAACAAGATTCCCATCTCAGCTTTCCAAGTATTGAGATGACAGGGGTGCACCATTGTGACCACTAAGCACCCCCTTTCTTTTTTTTTTTTTTTTTTTTTTTTGTTTTTTCGAGACAGGGTTTCTCTGTATAGCCCTGGCTGTCCTGGAACTCACTTTGTAGACCAGGCTGGCCTCGAACTCAGAAATCCGCCTGCCTCTGCCTCCCGAGTGCTGGGATTAAAGGCGTGCGCCACCACGCCCGGCTAACCCCCTTTCTTTTTAAGAATTGATTTACTTAGGTTGTATGTGTGTGGGTACATGCTCATACACTTGAACTCCAACTGCCAGGTTTGGTGGCAAAGTGCCATTGCAAAACCATCTTTCTTAAACCTCCTTCATTGGCAGTCTGTTGCAACTTTCTGCACTTATGTGATTTAACAGTTAATACACAGCTATTGCCGGGCGTGTTGGCGCATGCCTTTAATCGGGAGGCAGAGGCAGGCAGATTTCTGAGTTCGAGGCCAGCTTGGTCTACAAAGTGGGATCCAGGACAGCCAGGGCTATACAGAGAAACCCTGTCTTGAAACACACACACACACACACACACACACACACACACACACACACACATTCCTTATTGACTTTTCTGTATGTAGGAATGTCTTACTTGCATGTCTGTGTGTATGCTGCATGCATGATCAGGGACACCAGGAAAGAGTGTCCTGTCCCGTGAACATGGATTTACGGATGGCTATGAAACTCCATGTGAGTGCTGAGAATAGAACTCATATCCTCTACAAGAGCAACAAATGTTTTTTAATCACTCAGCCGTCGGTCTTCCTGGCTCCAGAGACACTGTATCTTTCATAGTGGTTTTTTTTTTTTTTTTTTTTTTTTTTTTTTTTTTTTTTTTTTTTTAAAGATTTATTTTATTTATTATATGTAAGTACACTGTAGCTGTCTTCACACACTCCAGAAGAGGGCGCCAGATCTCGTTACGGATGGTTGTGAGCCACCATGTGGATGCTGGGATTTGAACTCACCACCTTCGGGAGAGCAGTCGGGTGCTCTTACCCGCTGAGCCATCTCACCAGCCCCTCATAGTGGTTTGTTTTAGCTCATTAACATTTAAATTGAAGTATCCCTGTGTGTTAGAAATATATTGGATGCAATATTAAGGAAGATTTAAACATCAGACCAGGGGTGGAAAACAAGACAGAAAGGTTAGAATTTGTGGTTTGTGTAGCCCTTGGGGGCAGAGAGACCTTGATAAGGAGTAAGGCATCCACGCTGTGTGAGGCAAGGTACCTACAGATGCTTCTGTGTGTAACCTGGAGTTCTGGGCGTACACCCTGTAGGCACACACTGCATGGACACCCAGATACACGAGGACAGGATATATGCGCTCCAACATATCAATGTCAGGCTGGCAAACAAGAGCTTCTAGCCCAGCAGGTCTTGCAAGAAGGCCCACATGTACTGGTGCATCTCCTGAGGATGGCTCTGTGGAATCCAGTGCCCACTGCCTGGCAAAATGTGGCTTTCCAACCGGCCGGGCACAAAGTGTCTTCCGATGGCTTCCACCAGCCCCTGCTGGAAGGCGAAGTCTTTTTCCCCCCACAGCAACAGTGTGGGTGTCGACAGTTTCTTGGGCTCCATGGGGAAGTTCCTGTGACCAAGACAGACAGACAAATAGATGGAAGAGTGATTACTCTCATCCCCTTTGCTGACACTCTCCCGAGCTTCTCTCCTGGGTATAGGCCCTTACCTGAACACGTTCCGGTAGTAGTTGATGGGCCCAGTGAGACATCCAGGTTGTGAGAAGTGATAAAGGAAAGCTTCAAGCTCAGAAGGAGTCAGTCGTGGAATGCCGTTCTTGCGGTGGGTGAATGTGTCTTTGAGAATCTGTGTGTACACAATAACGTGCTGGCTTCAGTGCCTAGACTGCTCAGCCCTGCTATCCCCCATTCCTGGACTCCAACCTTCACTGCACCTGGAAGTCAGACAGAGACAACAGCTTCTCTGGCAGCCAGGGAAGCTGGAACAGGAACATGTAGTTTGATCGGAATATCTGGCCGATGTGGTGGATTGAGTATTCTGGGAAGAGGAGACAGGATGTGAGTAAGGGTTAGAACGCCCGCCACCACTGCCTGCCTGTCTGCGAAGACCACGCCCCCACTCTGCCTGTCTGCGAAGACCACGCCCCCACTCTGGCTGGGTGCTGCCCTGCCATATTGACTTCACAGATGCAGACCAGGCAAAGCTGGAGAGATGAGATAGATGGCTCAGGGTTTAAAAGTGCATACTGCTTTTCTAGAAACCTTAAGTTTTCTTCCCAGCACCTCTGTTGGGTGGCACTAAATGACTTGTTGTTTATTTATTTATTTATTTATTTTTGGTTTTTCGAGACAGGGTTTCTCTGCAGCCCTGGCTGTCCTGGAACTCACTCTGTAGACCAGGCTGACCTCGAACTCAGAAATCCGCTTGCCTCTGCCTCCCGAGTGCTGGGGATTAAAGGCGTGCGCCACCACGCCCAGCTTAGTCCATGGGTTCTAATGCTCTCTTCTGACCTCCATGACACACACAGCATAGAAATATTCATATAAACATAAAACAAATAACTCCTATTGGGTGGTGGTGACATATGTCTTTAATCCCAGCACTCAGAAGTCAGAGGCAGGCAGATCTCTGAGTTTAACGCCAGCCTGGTCTACAGAGTAAGTTTCAGGACAGCCAGAGCTGTACAGAGAAACCCCCTCCAAAAAAAAAAAAAAAGGGAGTATCTGCCTCTAAAGCTCAGTAGGCACCAGCAGGCTTCTCCTGTTTAGGCCTAGTCATATTCCCCCTGCTGCAGGTAATAAACATTTATTGAACACCTACTGTGTACCAGGCTCCTGCAGAAAAGGGTAGGATGAAATGGATTTTGAACACAGTGAAGATTACAGTACTTTCCAGGTAAGGTATAGGGTGCAGTTCAATGAGGATATGTGATTAGCAATCTTGAGGCTCTAGATTCCACCATCTCCTGCACTCATACCAACTAAATAAAGGTCAAAACCCATTAGAAAGGCAGAAGGAGCACCTGACTCCGCTGTGGTGCGGTTTGTTGGTTGGTTGTTTCTTTGCTGTCAGAGCTGAGTACAGAGGCACAGGCCTTGGATCCCAGAGTTCAGAAGGCAGAAGCAGACGGATCTCGATGGCCTGAGGCCAGCCTGGTAGATTTAACAAGCCCCATGCCAGCTTAGGGCAACATAGTGAGACTCTTCTCAATAAAGAAACAAAGAAACAAATGGAAGAGAGAAGAAAAAGAAAGAAAAGACAGACATCATCTCCTTTGCCTCAGTTTCCCTCAACTAGAACATGAAGCTAGCAACACTTTCATCAGCCCAAGAGCCCTGCATGGTGACTCGTATGCAAGTTTATTATAGGCGACTGGCAGGCACGGTTGACCACCCTCATCCAAAAAATTTAAATGCCCCCAAATCTGTGTGGTTTTATTTATTTTTTTTTGAGACACTGTATTGCCTTGGCTAACTTGGAAATCACCATATACACCAGACTGGCCTTGAACTCACAGAGATCCATTTACTTCTGCCTCCCAAGTGCTGGAATCAAAAGTATATGCCAGGTATATGCCAGCTGACATCTAATGGTTCAATGTACAGTTATGTGTCTGTGTGTGTGAGTGTGTGTGTGTGTGTGATGTTTGTTTCAGACAGGAAACAACATAGCCCAGGCTGCTTTCTAACTAATGATCCTCCTGCCTCAGCTTCCTAAGCATTGATTTATTTACTTATTTTTAGACTTAATTCATGTTTTCGTTTGGTTTGGTTCAGTTTTATTGAAGTAGGGTCTCACTATGGAAAAGTCATGGTAATCCACCTGCCTCTGCCTCCCAAGTGCCAAGTTTAAAGGCGTGTATCTGGCTTCTTTTTAGACTTAATTGTTTTTATTAATGTTTATTATTATTTACATGTATGTATTTGTACCACATGTGTGCCTGGTATCCACAGAGGTCAGTTTAGGACATTTAGAGCCTTGAAACTGGAGTACAGTGGGATACCATCTCGACACTGGGAATCAAACTTGGGTTCTAGCTGGGCGTGGTGGCGCCTGCCTTTAATCCCAGCACTCAGGAGGCAGAGGCAGGTAGATTTCTGAGTTCGAGGCCAGCCTGGTCTACAGAGTGAGTTCCAGGACAGCCAGGGCTACACAGAGAAACCCTGTCTCGAGAAAACAAAAACAAAAGAACAAACTTGGGTTCTTGGAATAACACGTGCTCTTCCCTGCTCAGCCTTCCCTCTAGTCCCTTAAATGCTGGTATTAGTAGGTATGTGCGTATAGTCAGCGCCACAAACTTTCCTTCACATACAAAGTCACGAAGAGTATTGTATGAATAATCTTCAGTCTATTCAAGTCTAGGTATAGAAAGTATATAGGAAGCATAAATTAATGTCATGCTTAGAGTTAGGCTCTAGCAACAAGATATCTATCTGATTATGTGTGTAAACACTCTAAAATAAAAGAAAACACAAAATCAGAAACACTTCTGACCCAGGCTTTCCCCTCCTTCCTCTCTCTCTCTCAATGCTGGAGATCACATCTTCTCCCTCTAATATAGTAAACAAATATGCAACCACTTAACTATACTCCATCCCCTCCAACCTGAAAGTGCTCAAACAATTTACATTACTCCTAAGTGTGCTATCATTTATCTGGGTCCCTGACACGGTGCCAGGTCACAGGTGAATACACGGGGTTTAGGCATAGCCTAACACACCTTGGATCACTGACATGGGAGGACCATTGACGACAACCATGCGCTCCACAAGGGATGGGAAGTAGATGGAGAACTCCCAGGCAAGGGAGGCCCCCCAGTCGTGGCTCACGAGGATGCACTTGGAGTACCCTGGTGGTGGGAAGAGAGAGACACAATGGTATAAGATATAGTAGGGATGAGGTAGACGTGTAGGGGTGGGAAAAAGGAGCAAAAATGAGAAGATTGGGAACTGTCTCATACCCAGGCCTAGGATGATATCCTTGATGTCAGCCAATAACAAGTCAATAGTGTAACAATCCACTTCCTTTGGAGCATCAGAGGGACTATAACCACGCATGTCTACAGCCACTACATGGAAATGTTTCTGAAACTCTCGCAGCTGGTAGCGCCAGCTGAACCTGTCGGGTAAGGGAGTTGGGAATTTAGTCAGCAGAATGCACCTCCTATACCCAGCCTTGGGCCAGTCCACCTTTCTGCTCTGGACTTCATAGGAAGGAAATAGTGGAATCCCAGGATTACTCAACCCTACCGGTTCCCATTTCCTAAGTACCTCATAGTCAGAACTCTACCTTTCCCTAGTCCAGTGAGCATCAGGATCCAGGGGCCCAGACATACCAGTTCTCTGGGAAGCCATGCAGAAATAGCATGAGTGGCCCGTTGCCATGACCAGCAGAGACATAGTGCAGACGCAGGCCGGAACTCTGCAGAAGGACCCAGTCTAAGTAAGAGCTGAAGGGTAAGGAAATATGGGAGCTTCCTCCCTAGACCTGGACACCCAAGGATGATTCAGATCCCACATTTCAACCTCCTTTCTTCAATTCGCACCCACCCCATGAAACCTACCTCCACGGAGGAACACTCACCCTGAGGGTTAGAAAGCAGTGCTCTCCCAGCGTGGGGTCTCTCAGGCACTCTGGGGGAGACAACCTCTGGCGGCCGCAGCAGCCCCTGCGAGGATGGCACATAACATGGGTAAGCGCGATGCAGCTATAGACAAACGCGGTCACCAAGGCAGCCAAGTACACCAGGCTCATCACGAACGCTCGCAGCAGCTTCAGCGAGAGGCGTGAGGGTGCGAGTAGCGCTGTCACCACAAACTCCGGCATATCCTTGCGCTCCGGGACGACTACAGAGCCGCCGTGGTCGGAAGACTGAGCCAGGGGTACTGGCGCCAGCAGCCCACCACCTTTGTTTTGGGATTCCACCGTGCTATCGGAGTCCACTGGACCGGCGGAGGAAATAGATGCGCGGCTCGGACAGATACTGCCACCTCGCATGACTCACTCCAAAGTGGCAGCTAAACTACCTGGGCAAAACGAGACACTTAAGGATGAGGGGGGTGGGGGTGGAGCCTGCGAGGACCTGGTTTGGGAGGTTGGGGAAAAGAGGGACCGTGGGCGGAGCCCTAGGACATGCTGGATGGAGTTTAAACAGGAACAGAGAATAAAAATGATTTCTGTAGCAGGTGGGAGTGTTCAGGACCTAGAAATGGCTCGGCAGATAAGAGCACTTGGCAGCACGCCTGGCCATCTAACTTTGATCCCAGGGAACAACACAGTGGAAGGAGAGGACTGACTCTCAACTGTTCACACATATACTGCAGCACATGCACCCCTCGATGCTCTAATCTCAGCACTCGAGAGGCGGAGGCAAATGGATCTCTGAGTTCAAGGGCAGATGATTTATATATAAATTTCTAGACTAGCCAAAGCTACAAACACTCCCCCAAACAAAAACAAAAACAAAAACAAAAACAAAAACAAAAAAAGCAACTGGCAAAGCTCTAAGGAAGAAGTTGAATCCAGGAAGAACGAAAGGAGGAACTCTGAGGTGGGTGGAGCTTGGGTCTGAGGTGGGTGGAGCTTGGGTCTGAGGTGGGTGGAGCTTTGATCAAAGGAGCATGGCACATCCAAGGTAGAGGTTAAGGGGTGTGGTTTATGAAGGAGGAAGGTGAATTAGGTGGAGTCTGTATTTGCATGAGAAAGACTGAGGATAGGCTTGTAGGCTTGGGTAGAATCTAGACCCAAGAACGAGTCTGTTCTGGAGCTGGAAAGGGGCAGGAAACTAACGTGAAAGTGAGAGTTTAACAAACCCAGAAGTGGAAGAGCAGATAAAGTTACATAGCTGGAAATTGTAGGTAGGTGTGGGCAGTAGGAGTCTCACCGTTTGCCTTCCAAGCTTGACCTAGAAGGCCCTGCACTGAATGAGACCCATTGATTGTCCTGGTTCCAACGTCTCGTTGGCTTAGGGGGTCCGTCGTCCAGCGGGCACTGGTTTCTAAGGTCAGGTGGGGCTTAAGTGCTAAATTGCCATTCTCAGGTGACAGCCAAGGGCAGACCCTGCCTCCTAGAGAACAGGCTGGATTTGAAACCTGGAGCTGGCCTGGGCATATTGGATTACGGAGGCTCTGGTTGAAAGAGTAAACAGGGCAGTGCCCAGAATGATGCGGCATCCTGTCAAGCAAGAGTCATGTCTCAGTAAGGAGTCAGCTTCTTTTGCAACCTTTCCCAAGATCTTAAGACTATTTTAGGGACACCCATTATTTAACCCTATAGTAGCCCTGCATTATCATATCCTCACAGTACAGATTATGAACCTGAAATTTGGGGGTGAGGTCATTTTGCCTGAAGTCATACATCTGGCTTAGCAGCAAAACAACGTAGAAGGAGCAGCCTGTGCTTCATCCAGCACCAAGGCTGCCGGCAAGCTTTCAGAATCTCTCCTGGTGTTTGTTTAGATATCCAGAGAAATATTAGGTATTTAGAGAGATACACTTCTGTAGCCGCTTCTATTACCCCAGTACTAGTGACTGAGCTTAGAGCCTTGCTCATGCAGGGTAAGCACTTCAGCAGGGAGCTTCACCCGTAGCCTTAAAAAAAAAATTACTCGGGCTGGTGAGATGGCTCAGCGGGTAAGAGCACCCGACTGCTCTTCCGAAGGTGATAAGTTCAAATCCCAGCATCCACATGGTGGCTCACAACCATCCGTAACGAGATCTGACTCCCTCTTCTGGAGTGTCTGAAGACAGCTACAGTGTACTTAAATATAATAAATAAAATAAATCTTTAAAAAAAAAAAAATTACTCAGGGCTGGAGAGAAATTAAAAATTAGGAGCATTAACTGTTCTTCCAAAGGTCCCGAATTCAATTCCCACCAACCACATGATGACTCACAACCATCTGTAATGGGATCTGACACCTTCTTCTGGTGTGTCTGAAGACAGCTATAATAGTACTCATATACATAAAATAAATAAATAAATCTTTGAGTTTACTCAGCTGTTTTAAAAAAGTGACACCATGAAATTTGCAGGCAAATTAGGGAAACTAGGAAAAAATAATCCTGAGGTAACCCAGACCTACAAAGATAAAAATGATATGCATTCACTTATATGTGGATATTAAGTAAATAATAGAGTATTCATTTATATGTAGATACTAAATAATTAAATAAATGATGATCTACAATCTGTAGACCCAGAGAGGTTAGGTTAAGAGGAAGGGACTAGGGAGGACACATGGATCTCCCTGGCAGGGATTTTAGAACAAATTTTACTGGTGAACTGGGGGTAAGTAAGGATGGACATGGGAAAATCACTTAGGGAGGGGAGGAGAGATAGGGCTGCGAGAGGGAACAGGGAGGAGACGGTTGGCATTGAGGGGCATTTGAGGGATGATCCTAGTGCAATGGAAACTCTAAAATATATGAAGGTGATCCTAACGAGGTCTCCTATAATTGGGGATATGGAGCGCCAACTAGCCATCTCTTGTCACCAAATGAGGTGACAGGACGGGATTCCAGTCCGGGTCTGGATTGCATTTAATAGTTATTGGCCAAGGAGTTCCCAGGAAAATCCTGAAACCACCCAGGCTGTTGCTAACTAAGCCAATGGGCTGCTCTCCACAAACTGACTGTGGTGCCCCATTGCAGAGGATGACACCCATAGAATTCACTGAACATGGAGAAGTATACAGTTGGAGCTTTCACCCCTATGTTCTTTTTTTTTTTTTTTTTTTTTTTGGTTTTTCAAGTCAGGGTTTCTCTGTATAGCCCTGGCTATCCTGGAACTCACTCCATAGACCAGGCTGGCCTCGAACTCAGAAATCCGCCTGCCTCTGCCTCCCAAGTGCTGGGATTAAAGGCGTGCGCCACCATGCCCGGCCACCCCTATGTTCTTATGTCTTTGATGCACGGAAGGCATTCTGCATAAACACCAACTCAGCCAGGCAGTAGTGGCACACGCCTTTAATCCCAGCACTTGGGAGGCAGAGACAGGCAGATTTTTGAGTTCGAGGCTACAGAGTGAGTTCCTGGTCTAAAGAGTGAGTTCCAGGACAGCCAAGGCTATACAGAGAAACCCTGTCTTGAAAAACCAAAAAACAAACAAACAAAAACAAAACAAAACAAAACAAAAACCACCAACTCAGCCACAAAACCTTTGACCTACAATCTGTCCTGCCTACAAGATATGCTAGTGCAATGGTGGCACAGAATGTCTTGTGAGAATGTCTTAAGGCCCACTCCACAAGAGAGAGCACATACCAAGTACTGCTTGGGTGACCAAGAACCAGAGACAAGATAGCCCAGAGACCTATAGTAAAACCACACTACTGATCTAAACACACACACACACACACACACTAACATGACTCTTAGTGATACTCTGCTCTACTCATAGGTCAGCGCTGTATTCAGTCATCATCAGAGAAATTTCCTCCTGCAGCAGATGGGGACAGATGCAGAGACCCCACAGCTAGTTATTGCACCTAAAGACTCCTTGGAACACTCAGCCTATCAAATCCTTCCCCCTCAGAACTCAGGGGACTGGAGAAAGAGGCAGTGGAAAGAGTGTAAGAGCCCGAGGGGATGGCAGACACAGAACAAGGCCCCGCCCAAGTCAACGGAAGCAAGGCTCATTCTAGAGACTGAAGCAGCAAATACATACACCGGTCTGCACCAGGTGCTGCTTGCAGCTTCTCTTTCTTTTTCTGGTCCCCAGGCCCCCAGCCCCCACCCCCAACAGTTTTCTACATAGCCCTGGCTGTCTTAGAACTCACTCTGGAGCTGGGTGTGGTGGCACACGCCTTTGATCCCAGCACTCGGGAGGCAGAGTCAGGCGGATTTCTGAGTTCGAGGCCAGCCTGGTCTACAGAGTGAGTTCCAGGACAGCCAGGGCTATACAGAGAAACCCTGTCTCGAAAAACAAAACAAAACAAAACAAAAAAAAGAACTCACTCTGTAGACCAGGCTGGCCTCGAACTCAGAAATCCGCCTGCCTCTGCCTCCTAAGTGCTGGGATTAAAGGTGTGCGCCACCACTGCCTGGCTCAGCTTAGTATTTTTTTTTTTCCTTTGTTCCAGTCAAGCCCGCTAGCTCTGCTCGACCCCGCTCTCTCCGGCCAGCCCTGCTCGCTCAGGCCATCCCCGTTCGGCCCCGTTCGGCCCCACCGCTCCGGTTGGTCTCTCCAGTCCAAGGATTCATTTATTATTATTTTTTTTTTCACGCTCCATAACCGGTATTCACTTTATTCCAGACATGTCGGCTCCACTGATTTTTCAGTGTCTATGGCAACAGAAGCTGCAGCTCTCAACAGTGTGCATAGAAACTCTTCAAGTGGTCCCTCAGATGCCACAGCTCTGCCGCATCTGCACCACTACACCATGTCTGCTGGCACTTTGCCCAGGCCACGTCTAGCATTTGGTATCCTTAGACCAGGAATGCCAACCAGGCTTATGCCACATGCCACATACTTAAAAACCCAGGTGCCATCACTGAGTCCACTGGGTGGACTGTGGGACAGTCTATGTGCTGGAGACCTGTGTCCTGTGTCCCACTCTTGCTTCAGGTGGTGTTGCAGATGCAATCTGATGTCCAGGTGGCCCAAAATAGAGCAGCACTGTGGGAACTTCTGTGGTGGTCCACATGAGCTTTCTGTCCTGGCACTGTGGTGTAAGTGAAGACAGATGCCGCAATGGGGGTGGGAAGGGGGCCATCCTTCCATGGCCTTCACCCAGAAATGACCTCAGCATGTCAATCTACAATTTTGCTGTCAAAACAGGAAAGGGAACTACCCCAAAACCAAAACCCAGTGAAAGGACACCCTGACTTTAATCAAGGCCCAGAAGACCTGGTTTCAGCAGATGTATCAGGCAGGTGTAAAACATTCTAGAAAACACAGAGGGAGACAAAACACCATCAACCTGGCCTTCTGCCTTTTTGCACCAGGGGCAGGTTACTTGGTCCAGCTGACTTTGGGAATGTCATAGTGCTCAGTGAGTGTATCCAGGTGTCGTTTGAAGTCCTCCACTCTCTGTTTGTGGGTTTTTGATGCCTTCTTCAGGATTCTTTCCATTTGCCGCTTCTCCTGCGTCTTTTCGAAGGCTGCCTGCGCCGGCATGCGCTTGTCCAGGCAGCGCCTCTTCTCCTCACTCTTCTTGCTCGTCCCCATGGCCTCCAGCATCTTGGCCTTGTCTTTGTCTTTCTTCTTCTTCTTCCGCTTTGTCACGCAGAGCTCTGCCACGCCTTTCAGCTTCAGGGGACCCTTCTGGACCTGCTCGTAGGCCTCCATTGCGCTCGCCTATTATTATTCTTTATAAGTACGCTGTAGCTGACTTCAGACGCACCAGAGGAGGGCGTCAGATCTCATTACGGGTAGTTGTAAGCCACCATGTGGTTGCTGGGATTTGAACTCATCACCTTCGGAAGAGCAGTCGGGTGCTCTTACCTGCTGAGCCATCTCACCAGCCCCAGCTTAGTATTTTTATGGTACTCTTCTAAGTGTGAACAAGTGTGCCTCTGACTTTTGTGCCTGCTTTTGAGGCTTTTCCTTCTGTTGCGTTATCTTGTCCAGCCTCAACGTGATAATTTTTATCTTGATTGTATCTTTTTCTAATGTTATTTATTATTATAAATAAGTACACTATAGTTGTGTTCAGACACACTAGGAGAGGGTGTCAGATCTCATTATGGTTGTGAGCTGCCATGTGGTTGCTGGGATTTGAACTCAGTACCTCTGGAAGCACAGGGGGTTAATCACTGAGCCATTTCTCCAGCCCTCTTGATTGTATTTTGTCATGATTGTCTCATTATTATCTTGATTGTATCTTTTTCTAATGTTATTTATTATTATAAATAAGTACTAAGTACACTGTAGTTGTCTTCAGACACACTAGGAGAGGGTGTCAGATCTCATTATGGATGGTTGTGAGCTGCCATGTGGTTGCTGGGATTTGAACTCAGTACCTCTGGAAGCACAGGGGGTTAATCACTGAGCCATTTCTCCAGCCCTCTTGATTGTATTTTATTGTCATGTTTGTTATTTTTTAAAAGTCTGTTCTTTTCTAATGTGACAGAAAGGGAATGGATGGGGGGCGGGGAGAGGTAGGGAGGAAATGAGGAGGGGAAACTATAATCAGGATATGTATTGTATGAGAAAATAATCTATCTTTAATAAAAGGAGGAAAGGAAAAGCAATCATTACTATTTATTAGGGTTCCCCCCACCCAGACTGATTCTTGCAACTATGTAGCTCAGGATGGACTAGCACCTGCCTCCAGGATGGACTAGAACCGGCCTCCCCTTCTAGTTTGATGGGAATACAGAAATAGGCCAACTGTAGCTAAATTTTTGAGACAAGGTCTTACTTGCTAAACTGCTCAGGATCCTCTTGTGCTTCAGCCTCCTGAGAGGCCACCATGCCTACCTGGCTGAGTGGCTAGCTCTTTGAGACAGTGTACCTTAGGGCTGGTCTCAAACCCTCTCTATAGTTCATTACCAGGAACTATTGATCCTCCTTCCCTTCCCTGAGTGTTAAGAGTTACAGGGATGCATTAGCATGTCTGGTTTCTTTTTTTCTTTTTCTTTTTCTTTTCTTTCTTTCTTTCTTTCTTTCTTTCTTTCTTTCTTTCTTTCTTTCTTTCTTTCTTTCTTTCTTTCTTTCTTTCTCTTCCTTCCTTCCTTCTTCTTTTTTTTTTTTTTTTAATGGTTTTTCAAGACAGGGTTTCTCTGTATAGTCCTGGCTATCCTGGAACTCACTTTGTAGACCAGGCTCCCAAGTGCCTGGGATTAAAGGCGTGCGCCACCACACCCGGAGAGCATGTCTGGTTTCTGCGATGGTACAATTGAACCCAGAACTTCTGGCATGCTTGGCCATCACTCTACTAGATGGGCCACATCCCTTTTCAAGTAACTAAATGCGTCTGTACTACCAAACAGGCTACTGAACAGATACTTACTGTTGAAGGACCATAATCATGCCCATAGTGAATGGCCACACACATTGTTCTGCTTTAGTCAACTGTGCCCATGAGTAGTTTCACTGCTTTTATTATTCTAAGACTTAACCATCTTTCCTATCTTTCTTGCGTGATTAACCAGTATTGTTTCCTTTTTCATTTTGGGGGGTGGGTAGGACAGGGCTGGCTACTCTTCCCCTGCCTCCTCTACCCCTCCTGAATGCTGGGATTATGAGCCACTACTACACCCAGCTAACTTTATAGTTTTTTGTTTTTTTAAAAAAGATTTATGTGACTACACTGTAGCTGTACAAATGGTTGTGAGCCTTCATGTGGTTGTTGAGAATTGCTTGCTCCAGTCCAAAGATTTATTATTATACATAAGTACACTGTAGCTGTCTTCTGACACACCAGAAGAGGGCACCAGATCTCATTACCAGTGGTTGTGAGCCACCATGTGGTTGCTGGGAATTGAACTCAGGACCTTTGGAAGAGAAATCAGTGCTCTTACCCGCTGAGCCATCTCAGCCCCTAGTTTTCTTTCTTTCTTTTTTTTGGTTTTTCAAGACAGGGTTTCTCGGTGTAGCCCTGGCTGTCCTGGAACTCACTCTGTAGACCAGGCTGGCCTCGAGCTCAGAAATCCGCCTGCCTCTGCCTCCCAAGTGCTTGGATTAAAGGCATGTGCCACCACACCCGGCCCTAGTTTTCTTTTTAATTGCATAAAAATCAATTCTCTGACAATCCAGTCCCCAGCTTGGCTCTTGTGACTGATAGGCATCAAGTAACTTCCCTTCTTTAAACTCTACTATGCAATCTTGTCTATAACCCCCAACTCACATCCATTTCCCAATTCTACACTCACAAAGACATCAGTAACCACAGGAGGGTAACGTTATACTCAGTACAAATGTTTATTTTTGCAATGAGAACTGCATAAAAAAAAAAGAAACCAAAACAAACAAAAAAACAAAAACAAACAAAAACAAAACAAACCCTTTAAGCATATAAGTGAAGTCTATCATTTCCCTTCTACAAATGTCTAAAGTATTTTAATACAAGTCTCAGATTCACTGACATAATTATTGGCCGAGCGACCCGTGCATACAGTACAGTGGGGGGCTTGTACACATCTCTTATTCTTGTATAGGACTAAGATGTCTAGTACTGCAGGAAGGATTTGAAAATGGCCAGAGAAATCAAATAGATCCTAGTTCTAATTACAACCCAGTTAATACCCATCAGGAAGGTGTGGAGGCCATTTAAAACTTGAGCATGAAGGTACAGCTGAAACCATTTCCCCACCTCAGAAGTGGGGCCCAGAATGGGGAAATATCTGAACAAGAGAAAAACATGAGGGTGGGATGTGGTAGAGGAAACCTCGGAGGAATAAAACTGTCATTGCTCTATCACAGTAATCTATGAAATTTCTGGAGTAGGACAGGGCCTTACGGATAGGGAGGTGAGTACTGGCTGGGTACCTGAACGTGCCTACGCTGTGAGGTTTGGCCTTTCTGGTTGAGGGGTAGGAGATACAGATCAAGAGTGCTAGAAACGTTTCAGTCAACTTGTCTCTGCATACGTATAATTATTTATCTTACATCAGAGACTGTCCTTGGGTGTTGGGGCATGTGTGAACAAGTGGGCTCGAGTCAGAGAAGCCATCTGGGGGCTTTCTCAGGGGATATGTGTTTATGTGTGGGGACACAGAGATCCTATTTAGAGGAAAAATACATTATCTAAGAGTATGTGGTTAACCCTGAGCTTAAATCAAATTAGGAGTTAGGTAGAGGCAAGCACGGTGGGAAAAGTGGCCCCCAGCCTTGTGTGAAGAAGGGACTAGGTTGGAGAAGGACCTTCAGTGAGGATGTGGTCTCAGTGCTTCATCACCGCCCAGTGCAGGGACTTACAGGGTACCTGGCTCCCTACTGCAACTTCAGCGTCGGGGAACTGAGCCAAGCAGCTCCTGCCCAGGACTGGAGAGTAGCTCTGCATCAACTGTTGGTAAACCTTACACAAAGTGCCTGGGAACCTGGGCCTAGCCTAAGCAAATTAGAATACCTAGTTGGTTCACAAAGAAATTTCAGGGAGACACCAGCATTAAAAAAGAGAGATGTGTTTATTCCATGATCAGTACAGACCAAATGCATATTTACCACATGAAAGTCAAACCAGTCAGTGACTCCAGAGTTTGGCCAACACCGAGGCACCAGCACTATGGTGTAGCGTGAGTTCTCATGGCACATGTAACCTCACCAGGGGCTCCAATTTAAAAACAAAACAAAACAAAAATACTAATAGGAAGGAAGGCGCAGCACACTGGTCTGACCAGGTACTGGGTGGGGTCCTCTGCCTCAGTTTGCAGCCCACCAGGGTCTATAGCCCTCCCCAGGCTCTCCCTTTCTTGGTAAAAACAAACAGATTTGACATTAAAAAACAAAGAAGCCAACAAATAAGGGGTAGAGGGAAAAGAAATTGCAGCTTTCTGGTTTTATAATTAAAAATAAGACTAATAAAATTTGAAACTGAATACAAGCAGGATTTGTGTGTGTGTGTGTGTGTGTGTGTTTTGGGTGGTTTGTGGGGTTTTTTGTTTTTGTTTTTTACACCAGTTTGGTGGAATCACCAACAAACTTCAAACAAAGATATGCCAACTATGTTCACTATACAGTACAGCCACAGTCACACACTACCCACAGCGCAGGAGGAACTGCCGCTCACTGAGGAGACGATCACACCATTTGGAGATAAGCAGTGCCACTGTGTCTGAGGAGAAGAGAGAGTTAAAAATAAAATAGAATTCAACAACAAAAAAATATATATATATAGGAAAAACCCTAAAACAAAACAAACTCAGAAGCACAGGTGGGAAGGACTGGCTTTGGTTGGTGGCCTTCCTCCCCAGGCGAGGCCTGTCCATACATGTGAACAGTCACCTCTGTCCAAACTGCCACGGACACACACTTCCACGGCACCATTCCCTTTTGCACAAGCGAACACTTATAGAGAGTGGCTCTCAATTAAAGGCTTGTGGGGGAGGGGAGAGGGTCTGTTCAAGGCAGTCAGTGCCAGCAAGGGGTGGGCCAGTGCCTTGCTGCTCCAGTCCACACAGGCTTGCCCTGGCCTCCTGGGAGTGGGCAGCGATGGCTGGGGTGTGAAGGACTCCCAATGGGTAGGACGTCACAAACGTCGTGTTCTCAGGGACAGAAAACCAGTCATGGTGGCGGCAGCAACAATGTCCTGTGTATACTGTGTAGTCAGACATTTGGCGCAGAGAAGGGCCTCTGCCCCGCACGCGGGGAAGCAGGCCTCAGGTCCAGCCGGCACTTGACTCATATGGAGACGTGCCCTGAACTGACGTCCTCTGAGGGGGTGGCATGTAGTAGGACGTCTGTCCGGCTGGCTGTAAGGCAGATGGGCTCTGCGATCCTCAGCTGCCCGCCCGTCAGGCCTGCCCCGGGCACAGCATGCAGGAGAGCCAGGCCCAGAGACATCCCTGGCTGCTGCTGCTTCCACGGCCGCCCCTAACACTATAGATGGAGAGTCAACATTTTTGCCAGAAAAAGTCAGAAGTCACCTGGGTGCTCTCAAAAAAGATTTTCTTCAAATATTGACAAAAGATCACTCTGGAAATTCATGTCAATTGTAGCTGCCATCTGGAGGGGGAAGAAGGAAGAAGAATTGAGTTTGGGGTACCCTGCTCCACCTGTTCCCCATACTGCATGTGTATAGCTCCAATGCTGTTCCCTTACACCCATCTTGGGCTCACTGCCTACTCCTCCCTCCCGGGGTCCTAGGACCTTTATTCCCAGAACCTCCAAGGCAGACTCCCACCCAAAAGTTCCCACCAGGTCCCCTACTCACTGCCTCCCTGCGTCTCCGCTCCTGCTCTCGTTTCCGGGCCAACTCCCTCTGCTGGTCCAGCATAGACTGGGGCTGGGAGCTCTGGGCCTGGGGGGCAGAGGCGGCGGCCACAGCAGCTGCCTGCTGTTGCTGCTGCTGCTGCTGCTCCTGTCGCTGCTGCTGCTGCTGCTGCTCCTGGCGCCGTCGTGCCTCCTCATGGGCTCGACGTGCCTGTTCCAGCGCATCCTCATCCTCTCGGCTCCTGGGCAGAGCGGGGCCCCAGGTCAGCCTGGAGCCCAGTATGGCCCTGGGAGCCCCAGTGCCCTGAATGGATCCCAGCCCACCTCATGCGCTCCTGCCTCAGCCGCTCCTTCTCCTTCTCTGCATGCTCAGCCTGAGCCTTCAGGGCCTTTTCCCTCTCCTCCTTCTCACGAGCAGCACGGCGGAAATGCTCAAAGCTGTCACTTGAGGACTTGGCTGTGGAGGCTGGGGTGGTCGGATGCTTCTGTACCAGGCTGGCCCAGGAGCCCATGTTCTTAATTTTCAGGTCCTATACAGGCAGAGGTCAAGTGGCAGGTGAGGGCCTGCTGCACAGGGTATGTCAAGAAGCTTATGCCCAACCAAAGTGTTCTCAGTGAGATGAGAGCACCGAAGCACCTACTACCCTTACCTTTTTGGGTGCCACTGGTGTTTTTGGCTCCTGCTTCTGTTTGTCCTTGTCAGGGGCCCCTGGTGGGGGGGCACTCTGCTCTGGAGGCCGGATCACAGGCCTCCCTATGTCTACAGGCTTCATCTCAGGCCCTAGAATTGAGAAACAGTATATGAGTCTGGGTCACCTGGAAGGTGTGCAGGTTACCAACCAAGATGCAGGCAGGGAGGACACTCACGCTGGGGCAGGTGGACTGGGGCCTTGATGTTCTCTGGGTGCTTGGGGGGCTCTGGTCGAAGTGAGGTGCTGAAAGGCTCGCTGCGAATGATTGGTGAGTGAATCTTCTCCTCCTTTACTACCACCAAGGGCTGGGGCTGGACGACTGAAGGTGGTCGCAGCTCCTGGGACAGCATAGGTACGGCAGCCGGTGAGGCAGGTGGGCATCCCTGGCCTTGGCCCATGACTGGCCCTGGGGGCTGTGGCTCAGCCCTGCCCTTTACCTGCTTCTTAGGCTGGATGTTTTGTTGGGGAGGAGACTGATGGGTCAGGCTCTGGAACTGTGGCATCTGAGGGGAATGTATCATAAGCGGAGAGGGAGCCTCCCGATGATGACCTAGGAGACCAGGCAAGAACTGTGTCAGAGAGCTTGTGTATGGGCCACTAGCCCTGGGCCACCTGGATCTTGAGAAGAGAATAATAAAAAGAATATCATGTGGTCCAAACAAGCTGAAAGAATGAAAACCAACAGTAAGGATACGACATGGCCTTCCTTCCTTGGGGCACTGACGTATACAGTTTAGTTACGCCCCGGCCCCCCTGGATGCACAAAAGTTTTTCTATAGTCCTGAACGGCTAACACTTCAGTATTTCCCAGGAAGCTTCATTAACCACACATCCTGACACATCAGCCCTCGTGTGGGGTCTGGGTGCCAGAGCTTTGTAAACAACACCCCTTCCCCCACCTCCACCCTGCATCTAAGACTCTCAAGTTAACCTGCGTTATTCAAGGGATATCAATAAATTCTGAAAACTCAACCAGAAAATCCACTTTGTTTCCCTGTAGTCTGGGTGGCTGCACAGGAAATGCGACTGCTTAGGCCCTGGAGTGAAGGTGGGCTGCTTCCAATGCTGTTTCCTAGCTCAGTCTGCTCATCCTACTGAATGCAGGAAAACTTGGGACTGATCTCTACCTGGGCAAAGCAAGTACAACAGGTCCCAGGGCTCACAGTCAGTCCATTACCTGCGTCTAAGCAGCAGGTCTAAGGAACCTGGGTGGTGACTAAGCACCCAGCACACGTTAGAAGAATCCCACGCCAGCAAAGGAGATACAGAGAGAGCATTCAGTCCTCAGCTGTACCAATGAGGAAACGGAGCCCGCCCTTAGTATAGGTATATAGTGAGGCAGAGCCTCTGGTCTGGGGAACTGGAGAAACTGAGTCTCGTGCACTTCCATGTAGTTTGTTCTCTACTTGAATCCCAGCTAGAAAGGGGCTGTGCCACCTGTCATAGCTCAGTTAGCTACAGTCTAAAGTAGTCCTCCAGGTTTCACTTCTAAGCCACCATACTAGTATAGGAACTCTTACTCTGACAATTTCCTCCAGTGTAATATACCTATTTTGGCAGACCCAAAGAAGACCATAATATCTTATGTAGGCAGACCCTTGGCTCTACTGTTGAGCCAGTAGCCAAGTTTCAGTAGGATGTATTGTCAGATTTTCTCTTTTCTTACATCCAGCTTATCAGGACTCCCTTCGAAGATACCACCCTGGCTCCACTTGTCTGTAGTTCAGAGGTATATGTCTGGGACAGTGTACAGTGTTGGCTGTTAGTGCTATCAAGTGCACCTGTTAAGGCTGATCTGAACAACAAAAGATTCTCTGGTCTATGGTTTTGCTGGTAGCTTTGGAGAGCTGGCCTAGCAGTTCAGGGATGGTGCTGCGGATTGGCTGGGTGCCCATCTGCGTCTCTGACAACTTGGTTTTTGGCCCCAGAGCTGTCAGCTAGGTTCCAACTCATATGACTCCTTAGGGATCTTAGGTGGGGCCCTAAGACAAAGTAGAGGGAAGTTGTAAGTTGTTGGCCTAGGATGCCCAAAGCTGGTTCTCCACCTTCCTTCCAAAGGATGAGATCAGCATAGCCAGATGGGTGGCCATGCCCAGAGAGAACCAACAGCTGCACCCAGCTCAGGGCATGCCCCAATTTGTTTGCCCCTTGGTGGCGTGTGCTAAGTACAGGAGCAGTTATAGCCCTACGTCGATGCTCAATTTGCAGGCAGCACTTAGTTTAATTCAAGCCCCAGGCAAACGACATGGTGCATATACAGGGCTGAGCCCAGGAACCAACCCACAAAAGCTACTGTTGCTGTAAGCTGTGACTGGAACATTTTGTAGTCAGAGATGGGCAGAGCATTTTGGTTATCAACAACTGAAAGTCAAATGTGCCATAAAAACCAAAGGGTATGGCCCAAACAACACTGTTGAAGAATGGAAAGTCTGTGCTAGGCTAGAGATAAACAGGGTTCCTGAGTAGATTCTGCTTATGAGTCCCAGCCATATTCACCTACATGGGCCCATCAATGCCACCGGGATCTTGCAGGGTTCAGTGCAGAGATTAGCTATTCTCAAACTATTCTCTAACTCCCAACTTGTTTACCAAATTATCTCCTGTCTAACTCAGGGCCACCTCCAGGAAACTTTCCCTGATCCTGAATGTTTAGAGATGGTACCTTGACTGGCTCCTGCCTTCCATTTATGAGTTAAGGTCAAGGAAGGTCTCTTTCTGAAGTATTTCTGCTTGTGAACAAGACAAATAGCCTGATAAATACGCAACAGGGGGCAACAGGGGCATGATACTCCAATTACACCGTGCCTACCAGGGTTTGGCTCTGACCCACAACTAACAATGCAGTGTTAGAATAAGACACAAAGCCCAGCTCCAGACTCCCCCCACACCCCCAATGCAAGCAAGGGGATTACTTACCAGCTGAGTAGGGGTCTGACTTGTGGTGCCGGGGTGAAGGGTGATGCTGGATGACTTGCTGAGGTTTGGCAGGCTGTGGTGGTGGGGGCTGCTGTCCTGGGGGTGGGTGAGTAGGTTGCTGTGCTGGGGGTGGTGGGGGCTGTTGAATGTGAGCAGAAAAGGGCATGGATGGCAAGTGAACTGGTCGTGGTGGGGGCTGGTGTTGTTGCTGGGGTGGTGGCTGGGGCTGAGGAGGTGGGGGTGGCGGTGGCTGCGGCTGGAGCTGCTGCTGCTGCTGCACAGAAGGGTGGGGTGGAGGCGGCAAAGGCGGTGGGGGTTGGGACTGCACCTTCACGGAAGGGAGTAGTGGTGTGGGAGGCTGCACCTTCTGCAGCTGCTGTAGGTACAACTGCATCTGCATGGAGGTGAGGGGTGGGGCAGGTGGCTCTTCATCCTCCAGCAGCACTTGGGGGGGCTGAGCCATAGGTGGTTGTGGGAGCAGGGGGGGCTGGGCCAGGGCAGGGGACACAGCTGGGGGTCGGGTAGGTTTTGGGGGCAGAGCAGCAGCTCGGTTGCTGGGCCGAGATGGTTGTTGGGGCAGCGCATTGTGCAAAGCTGGAATAAACAACAAACAAACAAAATAGACACGAGGCTTTAGTTGCTTTGGTTTTAGATTGGCATTTCTGTCTACCCTGACCTTGTCCTGATATCAAGTCTACCCTCTGTTCTTCTGCTCCACAAGCTTCTACAGACAGTACAACAAGACAGCTCTCAGACCTGCAGGCCTTCCTGCATAGCCATCCTGCCCTATATTCTGTGTCCCTACTGCTTTCTGCACAGACCTTCAGGCCCCACTACAGGCCTTTGATATCTACTCACAGACTTTCATCAGCTTGCCAAGAGAGTAAACATCCCCACTTCTCCATCTCTTCCCTCCCATCCATGTTCTCCAAATCCCACAGGATTAATTATGAGAATGAGTATGTCTCTTCCATGCCCTAAACCAAGGGCTGCAGACAGGTCCAATTTTTGCTGGTCTAACATAATGCCTGGCCCCAAAGAATTAAACTACAATCTTCTGGCACATCAGTCATATCAATCACTGAAGCTAACAGGATGCTCAGAGTAACTGATCATGATGCAGTAGAACCAAGGTGGCAAAAGGAGAGATAGCCATGGCTCACCTGGAGGAGAGACCACAGCATGCTGGTTGAGATGGGGTGGAGTGCTGTGCTCAGGTGGCTGGGGCAGGTGAGGAGGCAGCTCCGGCTGCGGCAGGTGCAAGATGGGCTGGGTGAAGTGGCCAATAGGGTCAAAGACACTGCCTGGCAGCTGTGGTTCCAGGACGGGGACCTGGGCAGTGATGAAGGGGGGGGGCGAGGACTTCATCGCTGGGGCAGTCTGCTGTGGCATGGAGGGCGGAGGTGGTGGGGGTGGAGGTTGCTGCTGCTGCTGCTGCGAAGGTGGGGGTGGAGGAGGCTGCTGTGGAGGTGGGGGCGGCTGCTGGGGCACAGGAGCTGGGGCTGGCTGCATCTGTGGATGGTGATGGTGATGATGCTGCAGGCAGACAGAGAGGCACCCGGGCTGATGTCAGACAGGAGAAATCAGCCTGCATCAGATCCACAGTACCCTCTCAGCAGAGGGGCCAGCTATCACTGAAGGAGGAGATACTGGTGAAGCACATACCTTTTTCTGGTCCCTCCCAGTGTGCCCCTTCTTTTTTGACTTGGGAGCCATCTCTGCAGAGAAAAGAAAAGGTAGTGAGACTCTGGGGAAGAGATCACGAATTGGCCGTGGACGAAGAAGACAAGGACATGGGGTATTTAGGACAAGGGTTGGTAACACTGAAAATGCATCTGAATTGGGCCATCATAGGGAGAAAAATATGTGTGCAGTGTCACCTATCCATCTACCTGTAGCTTTTCCAAGGAACTGTGCCTGAAAAATGCCTCAACAAGCTCCAGACCACAGGCGTAAGTAAAAGGCAAGGCCCTGGCCATGCCAGAATTTAAGCTCTAGAGACTTTACCATCTCTCCATTTCATGAGTCATACCTTGGCTGAGAGTGTCAGCACACTATATGTTATAACCTGCCATGTTCTGGAATAACTCTGGATAGTTGCAATGACCCCAGTTGAGACAAGTTGAGAACAAGGCTTCACCCAAAAACCGAGGACAATCAATCAGGACCACAAAGCGGAATCAGCAATCTAGGGTCTCTGGTAGACTTGTGTGCCGAGGTGGTCCTTGCCTCAGAGTAAGAAGCTGAGGCTGGACTGCGAGGGATCAGTGGTCCTGGCATGGAGCCTAACTCTGACGGAGCCATAGAGTGGAAAGCAAAGTGACCCTGAATGAGACCACAGAAGGGGACACCTTTTGGTTACGATTAAGGGAGCAGGATATCCTCCCCAAAATGACCATGAACAAACACGGCAGGTGCTCACTGCCAAAAAGATGGCACTGGCCCCCTTTCTCTTCCTTGGACAAGACATGTCAGTGACCCTTCTCTGGACCGTCAATGTGCACAGAAAGAAGGCAATGTGTATCCTGGCTCCTTAAGAGGATGAAGGACAATGCTTTATGTGTGCAAGGGTGCCTTTCTCTGTTAAGCTGGTTAAAAACCTAAGTTCATACCTCTGCCTCCATCTTAAGAGTTTATAAGGAGTTTTTGCCAACTGGACACTCCAGGAAAGGGATAACACCTTGGCCAGTACTCTTGGGCCAACAAACAATACAAATACCAATCAATCAGGTTGGAGGCTGAGCCCATGGTACTGAGCCTTTCAGGTAACTGTCACTAGGAGTCACTTTTCTGTCAGAACACCAGTTCTTGCTCATAGCTGTGCTGAAGTGCATGGCCCCTGAGGTGCAGCACTCAACAGAATGATGGCACCTTGTACCCTGCAAGAGCTCACCACTCCATGCAATCCTGACAAAACACAGGCACAGACCTCAGCAGCCACAAACATGTCCTCACACAAATGAGGACACCTAGCTCATGAGACCCAAATTTGGATGCCAGAAAGCAGAGCTCTCACAACTCCTTGGGGGTCAGTAGAAGAAATTTGGCAAGAGAGCTTCTTACAAGGAAGATATTCAAAGGGGGACTGTCAGAAAGATTTGTATAATCAGGGCTGGGCATTTGACTATTTAGAATGTAGACAGCACCAGCTGCAGAACTCACCAGAAGGACTTGTATGACAGGGGACGTACAACAGCTAAAGACCAATGATTCAGTAGTGGGGGTTGGGGGGGATGCTGGAAAAGCCATTAGACAGGCTCCTCTATTAGCATCTCTGGTGTCATTCTAAGAAGGGTGGAGTGGGCAGGGTGATAGACAGGGATTTGGGGAGAGCTGCCTTACAAAAATGCTGAGTGTGCTCTTGAGGGGATCTCGGCACATAGAGAAGCTGGAGATGAAGCTGAACCACTCACTCACTCTGCTCTATCAAATGTGATCTGGAAAAGCTTTGGAGGTAGCACCCAGATGCTGAACTGAGTGGGGAGATGTCTGGCTTGCTTCCTATTGTCTTAATAACATTAAACATTGTTTTCCTACTTATACAAACGGAAAAATACTTCCTGCCTCTCACCACTTGCCTCAAGTTATGGTCTACAAGACTAGGCATAGGACCAAGAGCAGTGGACAAAGGGGTTCTAGGAAATCTCAGTGGAACTGCAAAGGTCACAGGAGTCTTCTGGGACTCATCTTCAGAGTGGAAGTGGGTGTACCAGGCAGCCCTCTGGGCCCAGGTGAGACTAGTAGAACTGAAATGTGTTGTGAGGCAGCCCTATGTAGCTCCTATAGTCCAATTCTTGTGTTGGGTTACCAGTAAGAAGACAAGACAGTAAGTGCACAGCTTCATGACACACCAGCCCCAGACACCCCCACACAAAACTCTCTAGAAAGGGTTACATGGAGATGGCCTCAAACACTGTGTGATCTTTATTCCATAACAATCTTAGACTCCAACACAAATTTCATCTTTACATAGGATGATATTGTACAAAGTAAAATGATTTTTGTAAACTTGGATTAAAACACTGATTTCAACCCCAGCCCAGCCCCACTTGAATGAAGGAGACAGGTTTGAGGGCAGGGCAATTGAGGAGAGAAGCCTCCACTGTCCTTGCTGGCTCCCCAACAGGATCCCACAGTCAGCTGGTATACTAAGGCTTTCCAAGGGGACCTCCCATTGCCTGAGAACAGAAAACTACCAACAAGGAAGAACAGGTGGGACACTGTCCTTTCTGGCTGTGTTTCCAGGGTACCAAGTACAACTTTTAAGTCTAAAGATCTTTCAAGTTCAACAGGTCCTGAGTGTTCCTATCACACAGTAGGCACACATACCCAGGGATGGGATTCAGGATAGCAAAGAGTACAGGGAAAGTTGCCCTGTATGCATGCACGTGTATAGACAGGGTGTTGGGAGGGGCAAGGGAGGCACATAGCCAAGATACTGTGGGAATATAGGCCACCATTTGGTCCAAGATAGCAAAAGCTTCCCAGAAAGATAATGCCAACAGCTTTCCCAACTATCCTGTGGGAATCTCTGGGCAAGAAGTCTCCCCTCCCCCCAATTCCAGCCAAGCCAAGTTCATTGGGAATACGTCAGGCACAGGCCAAAGGGCAGCTCAAAATAGTACATTTGGCAAAAGGAGCTATCTTGAAGCTAGACACACAGAGGATTTGGAATGGCCTAAGAACTCAGCAGCAGCATTTTGGGGGTCACTGGATGTTCTAGGGAGTCTGAGACCCAAAGGCCATATCAGATATAGGGCTGCAAGAAACCCTTGAATATGGAAACTCTGGAATCTGGGAAGGTACATAGCACCACCTCAGTCTCATTTTAGCCCCAGGGGAAGACAAGCTCCAAGGTGTCTGAGACAATTCTCTCAGAAGTACATTTAAAAAAAAAAAAGGAAGACAGAAAGAATCCACTAAATGGGGCTTTTTATGTCAGACAGTTTTCTGGTGGGATGCTAGATCTGTGATTAAAAAAAAAAAGGGCCAGGGCCAGTTTTCAGGGAAGAAAAACAAACCAAACCAAACCCCAACCAACCAACCAACCAACCAACCAACCGAAACAAACAAACAAACAAAAAACCCCAGCCTACTTTGGTTTGGTTCTGGACAGGTTTGGATGATGTGGCCTATTCTTGCCTCAATAGCTGTTATCATTATTGGAAGCTAAAGAAGAGGATGGCCGTGATGGCAACAGAACTTGGAGAGGCCCTGTAGGCAGTTCACAGTAGCCATGTCCTTTTTCTTGCCCACTTTCCAGATCCTGACCTGGCTTGGCAGTGGGGCTGCATGCCGCTCACCAGCAGCCTTGAAAGGGATTTTTCTTATGTGATGAGGAGAGAAGACCAAAGAACTTGGGGAAATTTTCACTGGGTTACTTGAACTTTTAGTACTCTACGGGAACAATAGAGACTGAAGGAGAATTCAGGAGGCTATGTGCCAGGTAAAGCTGGTCACAGCTTCCATCTGATGAAGCCAACCAGGGTGGCCCCACATGGGAGGTCACAATGTTCATCCTCAGGGTGAATTAGCTTTCCTGGGCTAAAGTCACTGCAAGGTCTGGAGTCTCAGAAAAAGATGGAAGGGACGAAGAGAGGAAACACACTGTGATCAGGCTTTGCACACAGAGCAGCACCACATGTATGCATAGAGGGGGATTACTATCACCCTCTAGGAGATGCCACCCACCCAGAAGACCCCAGATGACCAGGGAGGCTGGGCAGGATAGCCAGGCAGTCTTTGTACAGAGAGGCCCAGGCAGCAGGCCAGGCGGGCAGCCTTCCTGAAGGTGAAACTAGGTGTGTGCTGCTGGACATGACTAATCCACCCCAGGGGATAGGCCCAGGGCTCTGAGCAATTCCATAACTTGATGGAGTCCTGTCCCTTTCACAGAAGAAAATGGGACTTAAGCTATAGCTCGCTGGGAAGGAATCTGGAACTGAAGACCGTTTTATTAAGAGTCCGTGTCCAATGATTAGGCAGGACCTAATAGAGGGAGAAAGAAACCAGTGTGAGAGAATGGTGTGGAATGTACCGTTCAAGTTATAAGAACAGAAGATTGCAGACTGGGCCAGCAGCTTTGCAGACTGGGCCAGCAGCTTCTGTGCCCTAGTGACTGAAAGGGCACAAGAAGACCAGGAGCCCCATCCTTCACTGGCCTGCCTTGGCAGAGATGGATAAATCTACACCATAGAAAGGCCACAGTGCATGTACAAGTCTCTAAAATTGTTTGAAGCTTGTCTGCACTTCTAAACAAAACTGATCTGCTAATAAGTTCCATGTGCCCTGACTGTGTATATTGGTATTTTCTTTAATCCTGAAGGGCCTCTTTTTTTTTTTTTTTTTTGGTTTTTTGAGACAGGGTTTCTCTGTGTAGCCCTGGCTGTCCTGGAACTCACTCTGTAGACCAGGCTGGCCTCGAACTCAGAGATCCGCCTGCCTCTGCCTCCTGAGTGCTGGGATTAAAGGCGTGCGCCACCACGCCCGGCTCCTGAAGGGCCTCTTACATGTGAGAGGTGTCCACTGCCCCCAAGCTATCTCACCAGCCAGGTGTGTCGAAGTCACCAGGAACCAGCTAACAGTTCTTCAGAAAAGCAAAATACCAACCCTTTCTCATAGTGTGGTCAGGGAAGAAAAGCCCCCAACTAAAAAAACTTCCCACTGAGGAAGGCATAGAGCAGAGCCATTTCTGGCTATTTCCACATCTCTATTAAAAGCAAATTGGTAACAACATAATAATTGTTGAGGGAAGGAAGAGGCCAAAGAGGCCTTGTCCTTTCCATCCTTTTTCAGGACATCCAATATGGCTTCTGGTCCAGAGAGGAGTCTGGACTGGTTCCCACATGTAGCAGAGTGGCGCCACTGCTGGAATTATAAATGTTACAATCCCTAGTCCCAGAACATGCCTGGGAAAACCCCGCCCACTCAGCCACATTCCACAAAGCTGGCCCTCACCCTGGGGAAGCCCCAATCAATCCCTTCAAACTCCTGGGCTTCTTTCTGGAGGTGCCACCTGGCTCTGTACATTTCCTACTCTCAAGAGGCCTTCTGAAGTAACTGTCACATTTTGACAGCAGGATCACTATACCCCTTAAGGGAAATCCCAAAGATCCTGGGGCCAGGGAACTGAAGCCGGCTCCCTGATCAGAGCCTCTAGAGTGTGCCTCATTGCCCCTGTCTGCTTCTCAGCTCCAGCCTTTCCAAAACACCACGCATTCCTCTTTACCCTGGAGCTATTAAGGAACACCCACATGTTCCAATCCTGGGAAAAGGAAGTAAGACTAAAATAGCTGGACCGTGCTCTCGCATGAACAGGCTGCATTTCCAGAGCCTTCTCACTGTATGGCTCCGATCCCATTCCAGGCCAGGCAGCTGAGGTACACTATAGGGGTGACTCCAGAGTGGATGTACATAATCAGCTATGTAGCTACCTACACTCACAAAGACCTGTGGGAAATATATGAGGAGAACGAGATATTAGCAATATAATGAAAGACCTTTACCCCATATGAGGTATGGTCTGACCCTATGCTGGTGGCTGGGAGAGTTGTGGGAAAGGAGAGCCATAGTGTCTTACACCCTGACTTGCCCTGCCCAAGTCTGAAGGCTTCCTAAAGTTGAAGGAAGTTACACCTGGGCCTTATACTGTTTATTCTAACACAGATCCCCTAAGCAGATCCAGACTCAAGCTGGAGTCAAAGCTCAATGAAAAAGAAAACAGCCCAAGTACAAATAACTGGGCTCAAGACAAATGTCACCAAGGGCCACTGGTGCGGCTGCCACACATGGAGGATCACACAGTGGCTGGAATCCAGCCAGTAAAGCATCCCACCCACTCATCTTCAGTGTGGTCTAACCCTACGCATTCTTGTACACCTTCTAGCCCCTACTGAATGCTTTCTTCAGTTGCTTTAGATGATCTGTATCACTGGGGCCACGGCAGTAGAACTGACCCTTAGTACAAATAACAAAAATAGGTCCCATGAGAAATTTTAGCTTTAATTCAAGTAGAAAAGAACATGAAAAACTAGACCCAAAGACCATAGTGAAACATCTTCCATGTCTACACTATCTCTACCTTGGTCTCCTGACATGGTAGTACTACTTGTTACAGAGGCTGGGGTGGCTGGGCTTCCTGGACCCAGGAGATCAGCTATTAGAGGATTCACCCACCTCTGCACTCCAAATACCACAAACTGCAGTACCTGTGTGGTATGAGGAGACGGAAGATGTTTCACTAGTATATACATGTGTCCCTGGACGACCATGTCTTTTTGTGTCTCATGTCAACAGCTTCACAAGACAGCACTCTGTACATAGTAGGAAACAGAAACTAGTGGTCTGAATGAAAACAAGTGGGCGCCAGCCAAAATGGTCAGGGTCCATAGCCAAGGCCTAAAAGTCTGCGATCAGCAGCTCCATGACTTTAAATCCCACCCTCCTTCCCGCCAGGACAGTCGTTCCCAGGACTCTCGGATTACTTGTTGCACAAGCTTTCTACTTAAGTGAGGAGGCGGGTTAGGAAAAAAAAAGTCTTTCTGTAACAGTAGCAAAAAGCTGCTGGAAATGACATCATGACAGCCATCAAGGAAAGACAGATGGAGGGTACTCATGTGGGACCATAGGACGACTACCACCCAAAGAAGAGGGATATGGGGGCAGTGACTCAAAAATACTTGTGTGTGGCGTCAGGGTCCTCTAAGATCCCAAGATGTTTAGCATCAGGTTAGGGTCAGTCTCTGGGATTGTCATTTGAACACTTGGATTCTTAGAAAAGAAGACTGCAAAATCTTAGGAGGGACAATCTAGAAAATACAGCCCCTCCAACCCCCCCCCCAAAAGAAAGAAAGAAATCTAAAGCTTGACTGGCAATAAAAAGTGAAAAGTCAGTGGCCACCAAGAATGCTAATGGAGCCCTAAGAATACATCTATTCACCCCATTCACCCTGCTCAAGGCGGTGGCCCCAGTTCAAGGAATGGCTCAGGGCCAGCCCTTCCCAGCAGGCCTAGGATGCAGCTCCCCCTGCTGGTTCATAGGGAAGTGAGGCAAGGTATTTTAGAATGAACAGGGAAAAGAATAGGGGAGGTTGTGAGACCATCTAATTTGCACATGCTGCAGAACAAAGGCAGAACAAACTATTTAATGGATTACATTTTCTTTGTGAATACATTGCTCACCAAATATAAGGCAGTGCAGAGAACTGTGCTGGGAAGGCCCAAGCCTACTCCATGGCCCACAAAAATGTTTGCTCCCTCTAACTCCCAGGTTCTGTGTACAGTTTGAGACAACAAAGCTCATCCTTGCTGTTGTAAGGGAGCCTTGACTTTCCTTGACATGATCTACAAGTCAAAGATCCATGGAAGACTGCCAGGAGCCTTTTCCTCCACAGGCCCACTATAGACCTCACACATTGAGACCCTAGGGCTAGCTCATAGGTGGACTTTATCTTCTCAGCAAATGGAACCTGCCCTGCCCAGGGGTAACACCACTCACATGAACCATGTATCCTAAGTACACCATGCCTTCTTCCCTATCTTTCCCTTGAGGTCAATGTGAGCACCTGCTCCTCTGAGAACAATAAAGAAAAGTACACCTCTGGGAAAGCAATATGCTCCCATCATTACCACCTGCCTTCACCTCCAGAGCTCTGTAACTGGTGCTCAGAACAAAGGACCTGAATGCCATTCTATAGGCTCACAAAGAACAGGGATCAGTAGAAGAACAGGGGACAGACAACACAAAACAGCAGTAAACACATTGTGGGGAAGAAGAAAATGACAGTTTCCATAGTGTAAGCTCAGGCTACAGACAACAGAACTCAAAACAGACTGATCATGCAGGCTGTCAGATATATGTGGCTTGGCTCTACTCTGTTATAAAATGTAGTTCCATGACAACTACAAGGCCAGAATACTGGATGGGGAGTGGGGACATTCCAACCCAAGGTGATGGGAACCCAACACCTGCAGTCCTCAACCCACTACCCAGATGGAGATAACAGAGTGCTACTATACTGGGCCACTCTGCAGGGAGAAGTTAACATGATGAATGGGTGGACAGAAGAGCCCAGGCAGTTCTCAGTGGCCATCAACTCTGGGCTGGACAAAGGACTGAGATGAGTGGGAGTTTGGTAAGATGCTTAAACAGGAGTCAGCTAACCTGTTTCAGAGTCTTCACTGTCAGAGGAGCTAGATTCGCTGGTGCTCTCCGACTCAGAGGATGAGAATCCCTTCATCTTGGAAGAACCAGCAATCACATCAACTTTTTCAGCTGCAACCCAAATAACAGAACTGCATCAGAAAGGATACCAACCCAGACAGTTGCTGCTAGCCACAGTGTATTCCCAACTCCCCAGAGGAAGGACCAGTGAGAAGTGTAAAGACTGCTCCTGACAACAACTATCAACCCAGACTCTGAGTAGCTCCAAGGTTTTCAATGGTGGTCCACTGCACACTGCTGAAACACAGCACTATATTGCAATTTCAAGGCCTCACCAAGCTCTGTTATAATACCCTCTGAATGGCTTCTCACAGACTCAGAAGACCAGGCAGAGCAGTGAGCAGTAATTTTTTCATACAGGTTATCTGCTGTGCCCAGAGCACAGCAAAACAAGCAAAGAGCTCCAGGGTTCTCAAAGCTTTCCTGTTAAGTTGTGAGAGTAAAGCCCATATGATGTCACCAAATATCATCAGATTCAGGGGATTCAGAGCAAGGTTCTGAGAACTTAGAAGTTAGCACAGGCCAAGAAAGCAGTACATAAAAAATAGTTTGACACACATCCTAAGCTAACTAAATCTTCTAGAACTAAGGGGAAAGTTACATGCCAATGTGAGGCAGATGTAAGATGGAAGAGGTGTCTGGAAGGCTGATGGCAGGGATGGGGTGGGCATCACCTCTGCTAGCAAGGTGGGGCTCAGTACTGAACGAACATCAGTTAACAGGACACCCAGACACCTCTTTTCTCCTGGCCTCACCTCAACAGAGGTGAGAGATCATTTTTGGAGAAAACTGTATGGCTAACAACTAGAGATGAAAACAGCTTCTACTCAGAGCAAGGCTCAAAAACCAGCTGATTTAGGTAGGTTTCAGCCAGCCTCCACAGAGGTCCAGAAAGGCCTGGCAATCCAGGGTCTGGTGCACTGTCATTCTTAGGGTTTTTATGGTAAACACAAAGAATTCATAACTATCTGTCTCTCTGCCTCTCTCTCTGGGTGTAGCTTCATTGTAGAGTGCTAAGTTAGAAGAGAGCTGAGGGTTTCCATGGGAAGGACCCCTATACCAGGAGTTCTCAACTATACCTGGAGGTTTCCTTTTCTTCCGCAAACAGGAGGTGACATATCGCTCCAACTCTCGTAGTGTAGATGGCTTCAGGGTCTCAAAGTCAATCTCAATCTCATCAGGGTTGGAGTTTTTAAGTGATGGCTCCCTTGACTGAATTATGTGTACTACACGGCCTAGCTTCTCACCAGGAAGTTTGTTGATATCTAGACTTAGCTGCCGCTTCTCCTCATAAGACATGGGCTTACACTTGTCCTCCTCTTCTGATTCATATGTGGGAGGCGGCTTGGTCTTCGTGGGTGCTGGTTCCTTCTTGCTATGAAGGGATGAGATATACAGTTAAGAATGGGTTCCCTGAGGAAACTGCATACATCCCTCAGAATGTATGTGGTTAAGTGTATGCATGTGGGGTGGGTGTTGTTTGAATTCCCACTCTCAACAGGGAACGACCAGAAAGACCAGAGTGAACTTTGGCAGGCTACAGAAGCTGTAACTGCATAATGGCTGCCTACTGTATCCTCTCTGGTCAAACACTGAGTTACCAAAGTACATTAAGGGGAAAAAAAACTGAGGGGGAAGGAACAGCTAAGTATGTATGATAGGCCACCAACCCAGACTGGTGACTGAAGCCAACAGGGTTGTCTTCTTCCCTACCAAGCATTTTTTGGTATCACCACTCCCAAAGATGGAAAAACTGGGAAACACAGACCTCACATTGCTGTTGCTGCTGTTATTTTTCTTTGTCTTTTTGGGAGGAAGTTCCTTGGTTTTGCTTTTTTTATTTTCCTCCACTTCTTCTTTCTTTTTGTGCTTTTCCTTTTTCTTTTCCTTCTTGTCCTTCTCCTTTTTCTTTGGTTTGTTCTGCTGGGGCTGTGAGAGGGCTGCAAGCTGCTCATGCACAGCTTTGAGCTGTGGAGCAGAGCAGAGGAGAGAGGGAAAGAGGGAGAGAGAAGAGGAGAAAGAGAAGAAAGAGAGAAATTAATTAATTACAACTAGGCTGGGCATGATGGTACAGGCCTATCCCTTCCCACATCTGAGAGGCAGATGGAGGTGGATCTCTCTGAGTTCCTAGCCAGGCAGGGTTACACAGTGGGAACCTGCCTCAAATGCAAACTAACCCACCCACTACCAGGACTAAATGTTCTTACTACCTAAACCCTGCAGGCGAGCTCTGTATCATGCGGGTAGAAGGGTAGAGAAGAGGAAAAAGAGAGAAAGGGGGGGGGGGGGAGAGAAGAGAAGAGAAGAGAAGAGAGAAGGGGTGAAGGTTTCTAAGGGTGAGGTAAAGAGTATACTGAAACACTAGGGCTCGGTGACTAACTCAAAGGTAAGATTATTGTAGACAAACAAATAGGACCCTGAAGCCTATTCTCACAGAAAATGTCCATATCTCACCCCTACTCAAAACACACAGCAAATCTATCTGTAGGAATAACATGCTGCTGAGAAAGCGGAAATGCCACAAGGAGCTTTTTTAAAAGGTAAAGAACATCTCTTAGAAACCTGTGAGAAACTAACTACTATCCTGACTTCTGCACATAAAACCAGGTTCCCAGCCGGGCGTGGGGGCGCACACTTTTAATCCCACTCAGGAGGCAGAGGCAGAGGCAGAGGCAGGTAGATTTCTGAGTTCAAGGCCAGCTAGGTCACAAAGTGAGTTCCAGGACAGCCGGGGCTATACAGAGAAACCCTGTCTCGAAAAACCAAAAAAAAAAAAAAAACACAAACCCAAAAAACCCCCAGGTTCCCTCACCTGTTCTTGGAGCTCAGCCAGCCGCTGGGCTCGCTCTTCCTCAGAGTCGTCAGTGGAACTGTCACTGTCGGAAGAACTATCACTGCTGCTGTCACTAGATGAGGGTGGGGCTACCACCTTTGTAGGGGGTGGCACTGCAGGAGAAGACACCGTAACAACTGGCTCTTCAGGCTCATCAGGCATCTTGGCAAAGCGCATTTCAAACACATCCTGGGGAGAGAAAGCCATGCTCATGTGGGTGCTCAGCCCCAGGAATGCCTGGGACCAGATTTGTTCCTTGGAGAAAACAGTGACCAAAGTTTAAAAAAAAAAAAAAAATCTAGTCTTCTGCGAACTTTAGTTTGAGGGTTCTTAGTAAGTGTTACACCATGAGCAAGACCCCAGAGAACATGCCCAAACCTCCTTCCAGGTCTGTAGCTCTCTGACATGAGGTTTTGCTGGCCTCCTACATAGAGAGAAGAATGCTGGCAAAGGCTATGAGTTGAATATTCCCAGTAGAGTGCACATGTGTATGTGTCTACATCTGCCTCCCTATTACTCAGAGTGGTCCATGTAACTGAATAAGCCTATGGATCATGGATCTCTAGAAATGCTGGCTTGCGGTATACGGTGCTTATGGCAGGCTTAGGGAAGGGGTACCTTGTGAAGTATAACCAACCAGAACAGAAGCCACAGGGATTCTGGGCAGAGGAACACACACACACACACACACACACACACACACACACACACACACAGAAGTGACTCTGAGACCAGCTGACAGTTACATGGAGTTACAGAGCTCATAGAGCAGTAGTCCCTGCCTGTGCTCCTAGGAATCAAATCATACACAGCCAACCAACTGGCAATCTGCATTCCTCCCCCTACGTTGGGGAGGACAGTCAATCCAACAACTCACAGAATAGACATGTAAGGTATAAGGCTGGCTTCCCAGAAAGATTTTTTTTAAAGACCTGCTTTAAGAATGGAATAACTTTCCAACCACGCCTCCACCTCACCCAGGCTGCAGCGGTTAGGAGAGTAGCCTTGACTGGGCAGCATATTAGAGCTGGCTCTGGAGATACTGGGTGCAAGAGAGCACTTGAGGGCATGAAAGCTGACCCTGACTTTCCTGCTGACTGAGGCATTTTGGAAGGCCTACCCGAAGGAGTGCTAGAGAACTCACCCTGGTGGTGCAAATAAGGGATAGCCAGTGTGCTGACCTGCTCAGCCACCTATCATGCCCAGATCCAGGGTACTGAGTATGCTCATCCCAAACTCAGTATAATCTGTGAATACTTGGGCCAGTCCTGCTGATCCAAAGCTGCAGGATCTCCATGACACAGGGCAGCAACAGAGTAACCAGGAGTCCCAATGAGGATTCAATATTGACGGTGTCACAGAACATATATGCAGAGGGCCTAGGTCAGCTCATGTAGGTAAACTCTGTGTGTGTGTGTGTGTGTGTGTGTGTGTGTGTGTGTGTGTGTGTGTGTATTAGAATACTAAGCAGGCTGTATGTGATAAAGAAAACATAAGGCTGGGCAGTGGTGGTGCGCACGCCTTTAGTCCCAGACCTTGGGAGGCAGAGGCAGGGGATTTCTGAGTTTGAGGCCAGCCTGGTCTACAAATAAGTTCCAGGACAGCCAGGGCTACACAGAGAAGCTCTGTCTGAAACAAACAAACAAACAAACAAACAAACAAACCCCACCAACAATCACACACAAAAATCAAATCAAACAAAGCACTAGATCACCAGATGTTCTTGCAGGAGATTCATGTTCTGTCCCTAGCATCATTAAGGAAGCTGGAAGCTTACAACTCCAGTCTAGAGATCTGCTATCACCACCTTTTTGTTTTGTTTTGTTTTTTTGTTTTTGTTTGTTTTTTGTTTTTCGAGACAGGGTTTCTCTGTATAGCCCTGGCTGTCCTGGAACTCACTTTGTAGACCAGGCTGTCCTCGAACTCAGAAATCCGCCTGCCTCTGCCTCCCAAGTGCCGGGATTAAAGGCGTGCGCCACCACGCCCGGCCTATCACCATCTTTTAAGACTCCATAAGCACCATACATTTCACAGTCAAACCACCCATACAAATAAATGTAAAACAAACAAAATCAACCAACCAAGTGAAAATTCCCAATAGTTTGATCGTGCATTTGAATTTTAAGAGCCAGGTCAACACTATCAAAGAACAGTCAATCTTATCAAGGTACCCTTGAACCTGACATGTTCTCTTAACTTAAGGAGAAAAGATGCTATCATGCGACACATTAGCAAAGGTAACAAAATAGTATGGAGGCAGGGAATCACTAAAGTTCTAGTGACCTCTGTGTGACAAAGACCAATGCGTCACCAACAGCTCTGCAAATCTCTGCCCTTGAAATACCTAGAGCCTGCTATGTAAGCAGACCTGAGGAAGCCTTGCGACCCACAGCTAACATGCCTGTGCTTCATAGGAGCAGGTTGCTCAGCAGACCACTGACCTGAGAGCGGTAGCAACCCATGAGCTAATGAGGAAATGGCTGGGAATTAAGATCTCACGTTTTCTTTAAAGGCAGGTCTGGGCGTTAGAGATGGCTCAAGGGTTAAGAGCACTTGCAATTTACAGGTTTCTAAATTTTGGTATGTACTTTTCTTTAAAATAAAAGCTAGGTTGGTAAGATGGCTCAGGGAGTAAGAGCACCGAATGCTCTTCCAAAGGTCCTGAGTTCAAATCCCAGTAACCACATGGCAGCTCACAACCATCTGTAATGAGATATGGCACCCTCTTCTGGTGTGTCTAAAGACAGCTAGAGTGTACTTACATATAAAAATAAATAATAAATAAATCTTTTTTTTAACTGTAAAAAAATAGAATAAAAGTGTCCTCCAGGTTGTTGAAGGGGCAGGGTGGGGAGTAGAGGTTGGCAGAACAGGTAGACAGACAGAACCAGCTACTCACATTTAAGTTAATGACCCTAACTTAAAATATATGTTTGTATTAGGTGAGTTACATATGCTCAGAGTAGCTGAGCAGGGCTAGTTTAATGCCAGCCTGATCTATGTTAAGAGTTCCAGAACAGCCAGGCCTACATAAGAGAGACCCTGTTCAAAAACAAACAAACAAACAAACAAACAAACAAACACAAAAAGCAAAATTTCCTCCAAGCCTCACTGCATTATTATGAGTGAAGTACAGAATAACTAACTGCCAAGGCAAGGTCTGGCCTAACCTTGGAGCCTTACCTGGAGTTTTCGAGCCATGGCTACCACTTCATGGTCAGGGGGGTTGTACTTGTAGCAGTTGGAGAACATCAATCGGACATCAGCACCAAATTCCTGGGCATCTCTGTACTCTCGGGACTCTAGTTTAGACTGCGAATACAAAGTAGGTCTTAGTGAGACATTTCTGTTCCTGTCTTAATGGTGTGTGTGTGTGTGTGTGTGTGTGTGTGTGTGTGTGTGTGTGAGAGAGAGAGAGAGAGAGAGAGAGAGAGAGAGAGAGAGAGAATATATATGTATGTATAATACATTATTGATGGGAAGCAAGGTGGCCTCTTAGTGGCTTTCAGTTTAATTCAGACTAGAGTATGGATTATGGGGACAAAGAAGAACAACAGGCTATCACTCCGGCTCTCGGCATGAGACAGATATGGAGATATAGCTGCCAAGTCTTGGGGCTTGGAAATTATGTTAGTACCAGGTCAGTACAATGTCTAAAGGGAAACTGAACACACAGAACCCCAGAAGAGATTATGCCAGAACTGATGAGAAAATAAAACAAGTTCTGATCTTGCATGTGCTTGTACTGAAGGTACAGAAAAATACAAGTTGGACACAGCATTGTCTCCTGTTTGAGCAATGTTAATCTACTTCCAGGAGGAAAATGCTAAAAATCCTTAAATAGAATACTTTGGTGATGATGTTGGTAGATAGCACTGTGCCTTCTACAGATGAAACAGCAAAGCCTTTCTTTCCCATCTCACTGAGCCCAGAGGACCCAAGTCTCCTAGACCATCTGCCAGGTGCAAAGAAGTACAGGGGCACCGAGAGAGCCCCAGAGTATGCATCTTACATCTCCTTACTACACCAAGTAAAGAGGCAGAATCATCACCTGAAACCAAGTATACTAGGTTAGTGTTCACTTATTTCAACAATGAACCTGCAGGGGGCACCCAGAACATTATTGGATTAGTCTAGGAGGAAACCTGTCTCTGACCATCATCCCAGGGGCCTGGTAGCTAACCTTGATTGTGCTCATGTCCATGGGATGTTTAATGATGTCGCAGTAGTCGTGCAGACCCAGTGCCTCCACATCCACAGGCTTGTAGAAAGGCCAGGCATAGGCAGCATGCTTCTTGGCAAACATCTCTTTGAGGATTCCACTGCAGCACTTTAGCTGCTCAGAGATCTTGCTGCTCTTCTCTGGCCCTGGGTGCTGCTGTGAGTCCGGTACATCCTTCTTTGGGGGTTTCACAGGTCTGCTGCTCTCCCGCCGAGGACCCAGCTTGGCGGTCTTGGGCTCTGGGGCCAGTGAGGGTGGCTCATGAATGGGGTCGATGGTGGTGGGGGTGGTGGTATCTGCTTTCCTCTTCACCCCTTTCTTTGTCTGCCATGAGCACAGGCACAAAAGTCGCAATCAGAGGCTCTGGCTGGTACAGCTGCCCTTCAGGATCACCTCTGAAACCAAGCCCTGACCGGATCCTGATACTCAGGACAGGCCCAAAGGTATAACTGCACAGAGATCCTGTCAGTCACCCTACTGTTTTCCACAGCTGGAATAGAACCAGTCAGCAACAGGAGAAAAGCACAAAACTCAATAGAGTATTTGCTCCCTTAGAGGCCACAGAACCTCCTGAAGAGGTAGGTTTACTGCTTACTGCCTGGGCCTTTTGAGCACACAGCCCATAGAAGAAACAACTAAGAGAGCCTGCAAGCCCGTCTCTGGTGGCAGCAATCCACCAGTGCCCAGGATGCTCACCTTCACAGGCTGGGGGGTGGTCGCAATGATGGGCGGGTGACTCTGCACAGGCTGTGGAACTGGAGCGGGTGGGGGTGGTGGCTGGGGGGGTACCGGTGAAGGAGTCTGAAGTGGCTGAGGGGGCACCATTGTCATGACAGGAGGCTGGGCAATGAGGTCTGGGGTGACAGCAGGAAAGGGGTGAGTTGTGGCCTGCACAGGTGGAGGAGGGTTCTGCTGAGGCGTCTGGGTCTGCGGAGAAGTTGATGCTTGAGTTGTGTTTGGTACCGTGGATACACCAGGTTTTGCTGTCACTACCAATCATAAAAAAGATAGGAAATTTAAAAAATATGTTAGCACACCCTGACAAAACACCCATACATATTTGTGTACTACATTTGTTTAGTGTTAAGACCACCTGGAACACTCCAGGTATCACTGTGCACCAAACTTATCCCTGTGTCCCCAGGGTTGAGAGGGAAGTGATATCATTTCCTGGGGTGTCCTTGTGGCAACTCCTCACTCAGATACAGACTGAGATAAGAAGGGAAGCCCAGGCTAAGAGTGGGAAAGCTATACACTGTGTTAGCACTAGGGCTGCACATGGAAATCAGAAAAATGTTCCTTGGGGAATCCAGACAGTTGTCCTCACTTCCTTCAGAGTGCTTTTGGCAGGATCTGGCAGCAGTCAACCTTGCAAGGTTTCTGAAAAGTAGGGTGATCTCAACTCTCAGAGCCACTAGAGACTAGTGGACAATTGTAGCCATCTGTGACTAACTACCCAGGTTGTTTCCCTGTAGCTGTATCGTAACTTCCAACACCAAGTAGTCACATGGCACACCAAATCAGAAATTAAAACCAAGGAATATGACTACAGCTCAAATGTGAGCAGGTGGACCAGGGACCGTATACTGTACTATGATTTGCATGCAGATGGAATGACAGCAAGTCTTTAAAGCCTGCAATCTCAGCAGTGAGGAGGCCAAGGTGCAAGGCTTTAGGGCCAGCTTAGGCTATGTCAATAAAAAAACTCTACCTCAGGAAGGAGGGACGGAGGGAAGGAGAGAGGGAGACAGACACGAAAGCAAAAGCATTATCTATCTGGAGGCTGTCCTAGAGCCCTTTCCAGGAATCCTAGGAGGAGGAGGAGGAAGGGGGAGGTTCTCCTGAGTTTCCCAATTTTCTTTCTAGCCTGAGATTCCTGTGCCTGCTCCACAGTCAGATCATCAAAACTGTTAGTCCCAGAAAATGAGGAGGAGGCTCTGCATATTATGGATAAAGAATGTGGTTTAATCCATGTACCTACCAAAAGTTTTGAGTAGTAGTGAATATCTGTAATAACAAGACTCAAGAGGCATGAAGTTTTTGAGTCTGAATTAACAAAGGGAAGGAGGGGGGGAGTGGAAGGGAGGGGGAAGAGGAGAAAGGAGTGGGAACATACATGTGAATGGCTGTCTTTCTTTGGTAATTCCAAGAGCTACTCTGGATTCAGCGGGCCCCTGTGTCTTTGCCGCTTTAGAGCAAGGTGGGAGGACAGGCTAAAAGCATGTCTTAAAAGAAGCAAATAACTAACAACCAGAAGCAACCTGAAAATTGTTACCCTTTTGCAGCTCAGAACTGTAAAGTACAGGAATAGTACCTGTTAATAGCAACTTTGCCAGATGGCTGCTTGAGTTTTGTTAGTAGTGGTACAGTTGGAAACTGGGAGGCAGGAAGAAGTTAGTAATTGGCTTTAGGTGAGCACCAGAGGCAAACATGACTGGCACGGTGCAGTAAGGGAATTTAGATAACAAACCTTAAAGATTGGGAAACTAGTTACAATAGCTTCTGTCAGAATAATTTCTTTATTCTAAAATGGAAAAGCAGGGTCAGGGGTATGAAGCTCAATGGTGAAATACTTGCTGGATTTGAGGTTTAGCATCACAAAATAAATAATAAATAAAAAAATTGAGAGAAAAGCAAGAAACATCTACAGCACCAAAGGTGAAGAATCAAATATCAAAGCCATGCTTTTCTTTTTCTTTTTTGTTTTTTCAAGACAGGGTTTCTCTGGCTGTCCTGGAACTCACTTTGTAGACCAGGCTGGCCTTGAACTCAGAAATCCGCCTGCCTCTGCCTCCCGAGTGCTGGGATTAAAGGCGTGCGCCACCATGCCGGGCTGCCATGCTTTTCTTTTATACCTAAGTTTATCAACTACTCAGGGTCCAGTGACTTTTGCCAAGGGACAGATCCATGGGACTTCCTAGGAGCATAGATATTACTAAAGTCTACCCTGTTCAAATAACAGCAGTGAAATATTTGCTGTCACCACTTAACTCGCTGTAATCCCTAGCACTCTGCTAAATTTGGTTAAATAGGCAAAGATGAGGGAGAAACACAACTACCTGTTTCTTTCCTCCCTCGTCCTCTTCCTTTTGCCTGGACTATCATGATCTCAGTTTCTTCTGTAGGCAGTTCATTGATTTTTTGCAAGAAGAGCTTCTCCAGAGCTTCTGCCATTAAGACGATGTCATCTCCAGGCTGGATGAGGAAACAGGTGGGGTAGAGCTGGAAGGCCTTTTCTTCCCATCTCTGTGGACGGGACACCAAGGCCACCCCCATGCCCCAACACATGGAGCATTATACCCAGGCTCCTTTCATGATCTGGACTCCAGGGGGCTACAATCTTTATGCTACCAGGTATTCCTAAACAAGATCTGGACTCCAGGGGCCATAATGGTCATGCTATTTGGTATTCCTAAGAAGACCTATCCACCTGAATCTCCCTTCAGTTTTAAGCTCCAAGAAACCATCCTTGTGCCTTATGTACCTACCAGCTCAATTTCCTAATGGGAGGCCCTCCTTTACTTGGGATTTCTTCAGATACAACTCAAATGAATTCACTAGAAATACTCAAATTATACAGCATTTTTCCTGGTGATGAATACTTTTTAGGGTTCCAACAGTGCTCCCTAATGTACCCCAGTGGCAGCTCAGTGAGGTTTGAACAAAGCCCTTACTTATCACATTGCCTTACGGACTCCCCACTCTGTCACCATGTCCAGAACATGCTGTCCCCGTTCAGCTCTAAACTGAGGGCCTAGTCTGTACATTTTAATTTCCACCTAAGTGGTGAGAACTAAGGCTTTACAAAACACAGTAAACTTCAAGAAACTCACCTACCCATCTCTTCTGGGCAATTTTACCCACTACACGAGCAGAGGTCAAAAGCTGAGTTCTGTATAGTGTCTCCCTCCAGAGTCGTTCTATTTGAAAGGGTTGGTTTTAATCACATCTGTGGTCTGAACTGTAAACAAATGATCTGGCTTCATGGCACAGCCGAGCCGAAAAGGTTTGGCTACGGGGTTAGGAAGTGGCCCGTGGGTCTATATGTAAGACCAGGAGGACACTGGATTTTATGGCCATGTCCACAGTTCCAGAACAGCTGGGGTCTGCAGCTGGCCCCACTGTACCCTGTCACATCAGGGTCTGTGCCTGAGCACACCTCTGCAAAACTCTAAGTTGTGCAGACTCTTTTACCTGAAAATTGATACCATCCCAAAGGACCATCTGGTGTCATCTGTCCTCATATGTTCTCTACTAGACATGCTCAAGAACTAAAATAAAAACCCCAATGGTACTCGAGGCAGATGCTTCAGGCTAACAAGGATAACAATGCCCTCCTCCCCACAAAAGAAACACCCAATCCTATGCAGTTATAGGTCCCATTATCCTACTTCTGGGAGTCTCTTGCTATCA
The DNA here is from genome assembly GCA_902729485.2 of Mus minutoides. Classification (NCBI taxonomy): domain Eukaryota; kingdom Metazoa; phylum Chordata; class Mammalia; order Rodentia; family Muridae; genus Mus; species Mus minutoides. The sequence goes on from LR756429.1 coordinate 802,369, forward strand.
TACTTACACAGCCCAGCTATCCCAGCAACCCTGTCCTTAAGGCTCCTTAGAAGTATCCCTATTTTCATTCCCCCTCCTTCCCAAGCAGGGAGACTGGACCTCTGCCCCAAACATCTCACCTTGTTGTAGATGTAACAATTTGTAAACATAGTGTTGAAGTCCTGGATACATTCCTGAGCATTCCAGTAATAGTTGTTTTCCAAGCGCTTCTTTATTGTTCCCATATCCATGGGTGTTTTAATAATCTTATAGTAATCCTGAGGAGCAGAGAAATTAAAGGCCAGTGTTACTGGAGCAGTCATGGCTGCTTGGGCATGCGAAGCCTCTCATGTCTTAACTCTACAGCCAAAGACCTTCCCATGGTGTCAGTGAGGAACTGACTGTAAAGTAAGTAAAGAAAGGACAGATTCCTAAGTGCTAGATGGAAATTCACAAGCTAACAAGTTGTATTCACAAGGGGGGGGGGGTATCAAATATTTTCTTTTTACATAAAACAAAAAAGGATAATTCTGTGTATGCACAATGTATTTTGATCAAAATCTGCCCTCACCCCCCAATCCCCTCACCTAGGCCTCCTTGTCTTCCTTTTTAAACACTCCACTGAGTCAAATTAGTGATGCCTGTTCAAGCATGGGTGAGACTGTTAGGAGCATAAGCAACTTCCCAGTAGACATATCCCCAAAGAAAACTGACTCTCCTTTTCAGTAGCCAATTATCACTATCTCCTCAGGTAGGGGTGGAACCTTATAAGCTCCCCTTCTCTTTGGGGGTGTTAAAACATCCCTTCCCTGTAAGTAAGTATCAGGGAAGGCACGTAACATATAAAAAAGCAGTTCTTGAGGATAGAGGGGCAGAGGAGAGCATCAAGATATGTTCCAGAATTAAAGTGGGCAATGAGATTTTAAGATGTGGTGACACCCAGAAAGAAAGAGCCACTACTGTCTATGCAAGAGGAGGCACATCCAGACGTCTTGCTCTGGTAAAGGCTGCATCTGTGCGCCCAGGCCAAAAGGCAACTGAAAACCACACTTTCTAACTTATTTCCTGATGTCTCCTCCCCTCCTAAGAGAACTAAAAACAAACTAAGACCTATGGAAATCCAAATATTTTTTATTCTGAGGACAAAACTCTCTGAGAACAGTGTTTAGACCTGCATTGTCTAGTGTTTCAAGTGGCTCAAAAACAGAAGGACAACATTAAAGGACAAGCTGAAGAGCAGTGGGAGAAAAGAATGTCGGGAGAAAGAAACTAAGAGCTAAGGCAATGGGTTTAAGGTAAGACAAGAGGCCAAACTGCATGTGAAGACATAAGGCCCCAGAGAATGCAAAAGGGAGGCCTGGAAGGTGGCTTTCTAATAGTTCCTGAAAGGTATGAACTCTTACGCCACCAGCTGATTAGCCCCTGGGTCTAATTCAGATTAAGGGCTTTCAGATCACTCTTGTTCAGCAACCTTTCTTTGAAGACATCAGTGGAGGTACACACCTGCAATTCAAAAGTTAGGAGTGTATACAGTAAAAGGACCAGACCTGGCTATGTAACAAGTTCATGGGCAGCCTAGGACCTGTCCCTTTGTTTTTATTTTTTATTTTTTTTCCTTGAGACAGGGTTTCTCTGTGTAGCCCTGGCTACCCTGGAACTCACTTTGTAGACTAGGCTGGCCTCAAACTCAGAAATCTGCCTGCCTCTGCCTCCCAAGTGCTGGGATTAAATGTGATAAAATTAGAAGAAGGGTTGGATTCACATCATCCAAAAGAGGGAAATTCAGGCTCACCTTCAGGAGTTCCACCTCTGCACTTGACAGACAGGCATCACCTACCATATACTTACTCACCAGGATATTCCCATAACCTCACTTGAGTGAGTCCCTTAGGAATTCTTGTATGTTTCCGTGGCCTCACCTGACTGAGTTCCCTAGTAATCCTCTGCATTGGTTGGTCTCTGCCCCTTCATGCCTTGGCTTTTGAAGGGAACTATAAAAGCACTTGTCCTAAACATTCACTGAGGTTCAGATTGTAGAGCTATCTGCTAGGGATATGTACAAATGGGACATTCCCCCAGAAAGAGAGAAGACCAAGTATACTGGAGGAGACAGTAGCAGTCCTTCAAACCCCAGAGCCTGTGTGCACTTGCTCCCTAGAAGACAGTCTTTCCAAGCTTAGGAGGGATTAGGTGGTGCTTCAAGTGATTGCTGCTGCAGTGATCTCTGTACAGGCTGACCAACCACAGCTAAGGAAAAGGTTTGAAATACTAGTTGGGGTTCGGACATTACCTCATCCTATGTTTTAAACTTTCTCTATACAATTTTACCTGGGGTACCAATTAACTAAGAAATAAGTTAATGTCTAAGCCAGTTAGCTTCTTCTCTTTCTTTCCTGGTTTTTGTTTTGTTTTTCGAGACAGAGTTTCTCTGTATAGCCCTGGCTGTCCTGGAACTCACTCTGCAGACCAGGCTGGCCTCCAACTCAGAAATCCACCCGCCTCTGCCTCCCGAGTGCTGGGATTAAAGGCGTGTGCCACCACCGCCTGGCTCTTTCTTTCCTGTTTAATTTTCAAGTCTATAAAAACAACATACTGAAAGGCCACTATAGACACTGGTGGTTAAAGTTCAATGACTCCAAAGTCAGCTTGACCCTTCTGCAGAATGTGCTTTAACCAGGAGAGACTGAGAGTGATGGAAGCCAGAGGCCCTGTCCAGACGGCTACTCACAGGGAGGTTCAGCTTGACGGCATCCACGGGCTGCTGGAAAGGCCACGCAAACTGGTGTTTCCATAGTGTCTTGAGCACCACTCTGAGCAGATATTGCAGTTGGTTGGTCTGCCTCTTGGGCTTGTTAGGGTTGGAGGTCTCTGGGGGTGGAGGATTGGTGCTGGCTGCATTTGCTGGCTGGGGTTGGGCCTGGGCCTGCGTTGTAGACATTTGGGAGGTTTCTAGTCCATCCCCCATTACTGGCAGATTTCTCAATCTTGTCCCAGGGCCACTCTCCGTAGACATGCTAGTGATCCCATCACATTCTTCACCAGGCACTCTAAACAGAAAGAAAAAAGTCCCATCAAGACCAGATAGCACATAAGTCAAACTAGAGATGAGTAACCCTGGCTGCAGATTCCAAAGATTGGGCTCCACTGGTATTAACTGGTCAGGATGGCTAGGAGATTTACTATTCCACTCTCCAACTAAAAGAGCCCTAGTAATTATGTCTTCTAAGACTAGCCATCTATCTGGGCTTGGTGATGAGGGGCAGTAATCCCAGTTATCCTGGAGAAAGGTGGTTTTGCCAGGTTTAAGACCTATATGAACAGCTCAGTCAGACTGTGTTTCAAAATAAAATAAGAAGGGGACTGAGTGGATATACCTCAGTGGCAGACTGCATGCCTAGTATATACAATCCCAGGACCACCAAAAAAGTGACCATCTAGTACAGAAGATAGGTATACCTGTCAACAACCAGGGACAGAGCACAAAGTAGGAGCTGATCAGGAGCAAACGAACCCACTGGGAACTACAGAGTCACAAGGGAGAAGGTATAATAAAGCTATGTTTCATAAACTTGCATGGATGGCCCTTTTCCCTGCAGACCTTTGGAGGATGGTGGTTGTGTGATGGGATAAGATAATGTAAGCTCTTGCTAATACAGTACAAAATCAAATCAATACTTCTATTTAGGCCAGAGCTACACAAGAAAGAGCATTAAGATAAGGCCTATACACATTGCTTTTAAACAGCTTCACATTAACTACATTTTCTAAGTAAATATTCAAACAATACATGTTTACTGAGAAAAGAAATCTCATGAAAAGGTACTGCACTCATTAAAAAAAAAATTCATACTTGTCTATCCAATGATCCCACCGAAACAAACAATGGAGGCACTGATCTAGGCAAGAGAGAGAGCAGCATTTATGAGGAACAAACAGAATGGTAGCTAAGAATCTGACAGTGAAGGCAACTGTTTAAGCCAACTTAGGGGGTCAAAAAAAAAGTTACCCACTTCCACTTTCATTTCTGACTTGTTAGCAAGGGCTAGAAGCCTCCATTTACTAAGATAAGAAATTAGAAAATGGAGGCTGGCGAGATGGCTCAGTGGTTAAGAGCGCCAACTGCTCTTCCAAAGGTCCTGAGTTCAAATCCCAGCAACCACATGGTGGCTCACAACCATCCGTAATGAAATATGATGCCCTCTTCTGGAGTGTCTGAAGACAGGTACAGTGTGCTTACATATAATAAATAAATAAATCTAGAAAGAAAGAAAGAAAGAAAGAAAGAAAGAAAGAAAGAAAGAAAGAAAGAAGGAAGGAAGGAAGGAAGGGGAAAATGGTCAAGGGACTCTTAGAAAATTGCACACATTTTTTTCAACCTTAAATGCTCATGACCTCAGTGAATACCCTGATTCTAAATCTGTTCCAGAAGAAATCCTGTAATAACCTGTTTTGAGTTTATAGAAATAAAGGGAAAGATGAAACAAGGATGGACTGTGTGGTGCTAACACCAAGGTGTCCCAAGGATATCATGCAAGTGAGAGGGTCACTGCAAGCACTATTAACACAAAGCAATTGGTCTTTTGTTAGGCTCTAGTATATATATTCCTTTCAGTGGTGCAGTAATTTCTAAAGCTTAACACCTTGTTGTTCCTGTAATAAAAAGCAAATATCACAAGAAGTCACTCTAATGGGGAAGTAGGTGGTACCTCCAATGGTTCTCAATCTGAGGGGTTACACTTACTGTACAGTTTTGAGACAGATGGTCATTAAGAAGTAACTATATAATAACATACAGATAGTAAAGTTCTCCTTTCAAAAAAAAAAAAAAAGCATTTTTCAACAGCAACAGCTCTTGGGGCATTAGCAGTTTCACAAAACTAGTGAGTGCTTCCTTTGGCCTGAGTCCATGTGAAAAGGGTTTCCCCATTTTCACACACAGGTGTTTGTGTTGGATACGTATGCTTCAATGTGTGTAGACAAGTGTATACATTTGCCTGCATGTGGAGATCCGTGCCTAACTTGAAAATTACCATCAATTATGCTTCCATCTTACTTCTTTGAGAAAAAACAAAAAACAAAAAACAAAACAACAACAACAACAACAACAACAACAAAACACCCACAAAACTCTTGCTCAAGCCTAGAGCTCACTCATTAGGCAAGTCTTGCTAGCCAACTTGCCCCTGTGGGCACTGTGTCCATCAGGCATTCAGTTTCTGAAGATCGGAACTCTAGTCCTTATGCCTGAGTAGCAAGTACTTAACCTGAGAATTAGTAGGAGTATATATGTACTATTATAATAAACATACTTGCACGTGTACACATGTATTTCCCAAAGCTCATCAACTTCTGCCATCTTCTCAAAGACATCTTTGATACTACCTTGCTTCTTAAAGTTGTTTTAATATTATTTTAGAAACAGCTGATGTGTATATATCCCAATGGGTATAATAGTTGTCCATTATGACCACCGCCAACAAGTTTAGTAGGTTGAGACCAGCCACATTTTATTCCAGATCAGGTTCCAACCTTAGTCCCCCTGGAGCCCAGTGAATCCTCAATTTCTGCTCTATTCCTTCAGACTTACATCTTTCTTGATATTACAACACATAGGCAGCAAAATGTCAGAGGTAAGGAACAGTTATGAGTGCTGGCTAGCTCGTTAAAGTAATTACCCCTAGAGCTTAGAAAACTCTTCACTTCTAGGGTTGATGATACTTTATGCTCTGCATTATAGATTTGACCTGTATTAGCTTAATCAATCTTCACAGCAACCTCATAGGTCAGTCAGACAATGGCATCATCATCTTCACCAAGACAACACAAGTTAACTAGAGATGGTGTGGAGTGGGATGGACTTGGTGTGTTCTGATCCAGAGTGGCCAAATCAAGCCCAGGAGCAATAACCATGAGCTTCTTTTGCCTTGATCGACAGTATACTCCATCCTTCAACAGACCTGCCCTCAGTATACATGGACCTAACTATCACATGGCTCATGCGCTAAGGCTCCAGGCAGATTTCTAGTAGTGCTATCTCCAAATATTTTCACTCCAAATAAATCAGAACTGAGACAATTTGTGGTAATTGGCCATCTGTTCTCATGGAGAATTGGACATCATTATAGGCAAAATCTGAAGCACAGTTCACTTTTGAAGCTTGGGATATAAGAAGAGACCTGAACAAGCATAGCTTAAACTTGTTTCCTTCTGGCCAATGTGGCTAGCCCCAGGCCCATAGGGAAAAACACATTCAAATTTACATATATCCTTAAGACGTGTGCGTGTGGGGAGAGAGAGAGAGAGAGAGAGAGAGAGAGAGAGAGAGAGAGAGAGAGAGAGAGAGAGAGAGAGAGAGAGAGAGAGAGAATATAGAATAACCCTTTCTACAAGTGCAAGTACTTGAATAAAGCATTTAACACAGTGACACAGTCTACCCAGGAACAAAAAGAAAGAGGTAAGGGACACTGATAATTGGCAAAATAAATTGAGAAAAATGAAACAAAGACTTGAATCGAACTACAAAAGATCATACTGAGCGGAGTAACCCAGACCCAGAAAGACAAATGTCTTCTCTTTTGTCTCACTGGAGGCTCTTAACTCCAACTCTTCAGACGTGAGTACATATACTGGAGTAACTGCAAAAAAAAAAAAAAAAAAAAAAAAAAAAAAAAAAAAAAAAAAAAAAAAAAAAAAAAAAAAAAAAAAAAAAGGAAAAAAAAAAAGGGATCCTTAGCAGGGTAAGGGTGAAAAAACAGTGGTGAGTGTCTGATCAGGGTGTGCGTGTGGGGGTGGGTTAAGCTTAGGGAGGGAAGGCAGAGAAAAATATAGGAGGATTGACAACAGTAAAAATGTCTAAAAAAGTCCTAAGGAAGAACAGTTTTTTAAAAAACCTATAAACATACATACATACATACTTTAAATAAAATTTTCTCATCCCTCCTAGAGACAAAGACTGCCTAACAAAAACTCCGACACCATGTAACTCTTTTGAGCTGCTCACTAGGGTTGCTTAAGAGACTCCCAAACATGCATGCATATTATTCTTTTCCCGGTCCCAGAAGGCACCTTGTGAGCTTCCAAAGGAGGGAAGCAACCAACAGTCCTATCCAGCTACAACTCTATGAAACACATCAATGACTGACAGGCACAGCACACATATATCTTCGTAATAATCAATAGCTCTATATAATCGTGCTCAACAGGAGGGAAATCATGCTTGGTATTAGAGAACTAGCCAACTACCCAGGGCTAGGTGAAGTCATAGATTTGGAGGAGAAGCTGACTAAAAGAGCCTAATCCCTAACTACATTCTAAACATTGTTTTATAGCTACCAATGAGTGCAGTCCTCAATCCTCATCAAGGAAACTTCTCTTTGCAACACAGACCATTTCAAAACTAAAAATACCAACCAACTGAAATGCAGACTTATGGAGCCCACTCCCAATTGGATATATCTACAAAACACTTCTTCTGTACTTAAAGCTCATGGAACACTGTGGAAGAGGAGGCAAAGAGATTCTAAGAGCTAAGATTTTAAGTACCAGGGAGCTTGCTGTTAGACTCTCCTGGTAATGTCAAAAGTGATACCTATAAAGTCTCATCAACATGACAGCCTAAACATGAGCTGAACTAGAACAAAAGACATGCTAATGGGGATGGGGGAGAGGAGGACATGAAGCTTCAAACCTCCACAAGATCTACAGTTAACTAAGAAATAATCTTTTCCAGGGAAAGGGACACCAATTGGTTATCCAATACCAAGATGGTCACCTTAAAAACATAAAAGTAACTTTACATATATTGAGTAGAATATATGTGTGTATATTAAATATATGTATCTAAACAATTTTTAAAGGCCATTACTGTGAAAGAGAGCAAGGAGAGGTACATAGGAGGGACTAGAGGGAGAAAGACAAAGGAGAAATGATGTAATCGTATTACAATATCAAAAAGGAAAGAAAAAATTAAACATATATTTTGTCATTAAAATCAAGTTGCAGCATCTTATCCTGTCCTAGGAACATCTCAGCTGAAATAGTGGTTATACAACCTGAGTATGAGAAGGCCCATTCCTCTCCTAGTCCTAGAGCAGTGGCTACTTCCCATTTATGATGACAGTACTGTTTAATTGTACAATCTGTGTCAGTGGGAAAGCACAAATGGGATTACTTTTCTATCTGACTGGCTCTTGCAGCTGGTGAGAACAGCGCTTATAACTTGAGCCAGACTGCACTGCCTGGAGCCAGTCCAGTGGCTTGTGTGCCAAGGCAGCTCTCTTAGAAGGCTTAATCCTTTATTGGATTAATTCTTTCTTGGTTTGTACATAACTCTCCTCCCGCCCCCACCCGCCCCCACCCGCCACACACACACACACACACACACACACACACACACACACACACACACAGGACAAGTTGGGCTCCATTGCACCTCAGACTCTGCAGTACTGCATGCTCTATCTTCCCTAAAACCAGATGAATGAAGGTGGAGCTAAGCCAACTTTTTTGCTACGGGAATCTGACATAACACTCAAGTTCTGTCTCCCTCCCTGGAGGAGCATGGGCCATCAAAGATCTTGTAGCCAGGAAGACCAGAAGCCAAGCTGGGTCTGGCTACAACCCCATCGACTAGAGCTCCAATGCTTTTCCTTCAGAAAGCAATAGGCAAGCCAGCTACACTGGGAGTATGAGAAAGCAGAACTGTTTCCCTCTTCTCTGTAAAGGATGGCAGCAAGTGTACAAATAGTGTATGTAAAGGTTACATCCTAACTGCTAAATCTGCGCAGAAAGATTCAGGAATTTAAAATGTAACAAAAAATTAAATCAAATCAAACACTGGTTGGTATGGACACAGTCAAGACTGCTGGGGTAACTTTTCCTATAAAGGACCACAAATAATCTCTCAAAATAATTCATTCTGTTGTTACCACAGTGTGAAACAACCACAGGCAAGAAAACAGGTAAGGCCAGCTATAGTGGAATAAAACTCCAATTATCCTGAGGGCCAGTTTTAGAGGTCCTGTTCCACAGATTTCTAGACTTTCTGAAGAAAAAGGAAAATATTGTATATTTAAAATTTGACTTTTCAAGACAGGGGCTGTGATTAGGATGTAAAGTGGGGGGATGGGGGGATGGGGGGATGGGGGGGAAATGAAACACATAGGGGCCTATGAATACTCCAGAGGAGAAAAAGAAATAGAAACCTACCTTTGTTTCATTTTTATTCTCTATTTGATTTTTGTTTTCCATCTCCTGGCTGATAAAAGAGTTTCCAGTATAGAAAAAAGAAAAAATGTTAAAAGATCTTAAATAGCCAGGTTTGAGTAGGAACAACAGAAGTAGTAAAAACTGAAGTCCACTGTTTTAGGGTTTCCATGCTGTAAAGAGGCACCATGACCAAGGTAACTTGTATATAAGGAACAATATTTAATTGAGGTTGGCTTGCATTTTTAGAGGTTCAGTCCATTAACATCATGGCAGGAAGCAAAGTAGCATACAGGCAGACTATGGTGCTAGAGAAGAATTGAGATTTCTGCATGTTGACCCAACTGCAGCCAGGAGAAACTGACTCTTCCCCACTAGGTGAAGCTTCAAAGTCCACCCCTATATTGACGCACTTCCTCTTACAAGGCCACACCTCCTAACAGTGCCACTTCCCAAGGGCCAAGCATATTCAAACCACATCCACCTTGGTATGAAAAAGATGCACAGAGAAAGGGGAATCCACACACTACAGCTTTCCCAGATTTCCAGCTCTCCGGATGCCTGAGGGCAGGGAGGCATTCTAATCAAAGTAACTTAGCCTCTCTGCCATGAGGTAAGAGACTTGGCAGAATTGCTGCCTTTCATGAGTCAACCCAGTGCGATGGATGCCAAGGCAGAGATTGGGTATTCACAGCCTGAGATCTCATTAGGACAAATGAAATACCAGCAGCCAAGAATTCACCAAAAGACAAAGGTCCAGAGACTTCAGCATCACAGGAAAGGGGAAAGGGGAAAGGGGAAAGGGGAAAGGGGAAAGGGGAAAGGGGAAAGGGAAAGGGAAAGGGAAGGAAAGGATCTTGTGGAGGGCCCCCAAAATGGAAATTGCATCAGTGACATTGTATCTATATATATCTAGCAGAAATGTGATAAGTCATGTGGCATATTAACATTAAAATGGAGATTAAAGTTAACAATCTGCTTGCTAAACCTCCTGTGCCCAAATTTTTCAATATATGATCACTTTTTCTTTTTCTTTCTTTTTTTTTTTTTTTTTGGTTTTTCGAGGCAGGGGTTTCTCTGTGTAGCCCTGGCTGTCCGTCCTGGAACTCACTTTGTAGACCAGGCTGGCCTCGAACTCAGAAATCCGCCTGCCTCTGCCTCCTGAGTGCTGGGATTAAAGGCGTGCGCCACCACGCCCGGCATATGGTCACTTTTTAAAAAACATGAATTATTGGCTAGGGCAAGTTTTAAGGCCAGCCAGGTCTTCAGAAACAACAAAAGAGGCAGAGTTGGGAAAGTGACATAGCTTGGTAGGTAAAAGGGTTTTTACTGTACAAGCCTGACAACCTGTGTTTGACTGAGCCCCATAACTTACAGGAGGAGAACCAGCTCCTAAAGGTTATCCTCTGATTTTCACATAAGCACCTGCATTCTTTTACAAACCCAAAAAATAATTTTAAAAAACATTTAATGCTCTTCTGGGGGCGGTGCTTAGAGGCACTCAGGATGGCACAGCATTTGACATACAGTCATAGGCTTTCCTACAATACAGCCTCCAACAAAACTAGGCTGTCTCGAACCCCTAACAACAGGATTGTTTACCTTTATACCAAGAAAGTTGGGAAAGCACCTAAATCCGAATTGACATGTGCCCAGGCAGACTGCGAAGGGTTCGTGCTGTGAGACCCAATGTCCTTATGAGATTGTCTAAGATAAAAAAGCACGCCAGCAGGACCTATGGTGGTTCCACGTGTGCCAAGTGTGTCTGTGACGGGATCAAGTGGGCCTTCTTTACCAAGGAGCAGAAAATCGTTGTGAAAGTGTTGAAGGTACAAGCACAGAGTCATAAAGCAAAATAAANATATATATATATATATATATATATATATATATATATATATATATATATATGAATGATTGGGACTTAGGCATGTAGGCCTTAGTAGTAATTAGATGTATGAAACTTTCCCAGCATTGCACACATTTAATGCTATCAGTACATGTATGTAATTCAGAATGCTTCCTTAAAAGAAAACCATGTAATAAGTGTAAATGAAAGAAGACATTTTTGAAAACACAGGAGATCTCAATAAGTGATTTTAAAAAATTGATTATTATGAGGATAAGGCCCCAAATCTCATGCTTAGTTTGAGTCAGAGTCTCCCTTTAAATTCCTGGCTGGCCTCAAACTCAATAGATACTCAGCACTGAGATTAAAGGTATGAGTCACAAGCCAGCTCTCCTTACCCTTTCAGAGACGTTACTGACACACAGTAGCCTAATCTGGTCTCTAAATCATGATCCTCCTGCCTTAGCCTCAAAATTCAGGTACATTCATGAATGTACCTAACATAGCTCTAACTCCCTGCACTTTCCTGATTTCAATCCCAACTACATTCCTTCTCTAGAGGCCTCACTTGAGGGGAACGCCATGGATTTCATTTAACAGGATCTACATTACAACAGAAGAAGTGCCTTTATAGTTTTTTTTTTTTTTTTTTTGGGGGGGGGGGGTTCTCTGTATAGCCCTGGCTGTCCTGGAACTCACTTTGTAGACCAGGCTGGCCCAGAAATCCTCCTGCCTCTGCCTCCTGAGTGCTGCCTTCCTAGTTTTAAAAATGATTACACATAAAGCACAATTTACTTACACATTAATCAGTTTCTGAACACTTGGATTTCTTTCCTTTTTTTAATGTGTATGAGGAGTGCTTTGGTTACATGCATGTATGTATGTTACTGCATGCATGCCTGGTGACAGAAGAGGTCAGAAAAAAGAATCTAGTCCCATGGAACTGAAATCACAGATGGATATAAGTGACCATGTAGGTCCTGGGAACCAAACAGGAGTCTTCAGTTAGAGCAGCCAGTGCTCTTAACCATCTGGCCATCTCCCTAGCGCCAACGCCTTATTTTTACAGTTAGTATGGTTATTGTGAACCATGCTGCTGCATAAGTAAAGGTGTCAGGGATATAAATGGAAGTTTATATCCCTGACAAGGCATTGTCCTCCTGTTTATCTTCTGAGACAACGTTGCCCAGGTAGGCCTTGAATTCATGATCATCCTGCTCTGTGTGTGTGTGTGTGTGTGTGTTTGGGGTGGGGAGTGGGGGTGAAGGGATCAGACCTATAGGCCTGAAGTTGATACTGGGCACCTTCTTTGAAATCTATTTTATTAAGATAGGCTCTCTATTGAAGGCAGAGCTTAATGATCACCTAGTCTAACTACCCAACTTATCCTGGTGATCCTGATTTTGCCTCCTTTTTTTTTTTTTTTTTTTTTTTTTTTTTTCTGATTTTGCCTCCTTAATGTTAGGATAGATAACAGATGGCAGCCATACCTCCATGGTTTTCACAAAGGTTCTGGGATACCAATTCTGTTCCTAGGGTTTGGACAGCAAAAAGAAAAGACCCTGCTCCCACTGGGATGACAATTTCTTCAGTTGGTTATCTTATTTAGGGTAGGCATTATACAAATCCTTTAAGATCCTTGTTGAGGAGCCGGGCATTGTGGCGCACGCCTTTAATCCCAGCACTCATGAGGCAGAGGCAGGCAGATTTCTGAGTTCGAGGCCAGCCTGGTGTACAAAGTGAGTTCCAGGACAGCCAGGACTATACAGAGAAACCCTGTCTTGAAAAACCAAAACCAAAACCAAAACCAAAAAAAAACCCCACATAGGGTAAGGCATAAATCAGTGCAGAGTTTATCTCACTAAAGGCTTTATTCTGATCGCTAGTGCAAACACCTTCCGAGACTTTCCAATGGGAAACATTGAGTAAGACTCAAAAATAATCCAAGAGCCTAAAAGGATTGGATTCTCATAACTCAAGCCCAAGGCAACATAGCACAACAGGTTAGAACTGGCAGAGAGGGAGGGGTTATATGTATGGTCTTAGGCTATTGTCAATTTAATTAGACAAAAAAAGGGGAAAACAAGTTTGTACTCCAGAAGCCCAACAGTACATGTAAAGGGAAAAGCAGAAACCACTCTAAAAATATTAAAATGTGGTACATAAAAGGCTTCCACACATAGCTGAGACTGAAGGACACACCATCCCCACCCCTGCCAAAGGATTTCTTTATGTGAGCACTGTCACTGTCTTCAGGCCAGAAGAGGGCATCTGGTCCCATTACAGATGGCTGTGAGCCACCATGTGGTTGCTAGTAATTGAACTCAAGACCTCTGAAAGAGCAGTCAGTGCTCTTAACCATCTCTCCAGCCCCTGCTAGGCCATTTTCTACACATTTCTGCCTTTTCTGTAATAGAGAACCTGACATGAGCCTGATGCTGACGTTTATCTCCTTACAGGGAAATCTGCCTTACACGGGGCTGCAGCTTGTGAACAACATGGAGGCTACCATGATGAAAAATGGAGCCAACAAGGACGTGCAGTCAGTGCTCTTAATTAATATGCCGCCATCTCCCAGATACACTAAAGTAAAAGGATAACCAATACAAGTTCAGAGTCTTAACAAATACATTTATTTACAATAGGCTTTTCATTCCCTTACAGGATTTTTCCAGAAGGACACAAAAATGTGTGAGCTTTATAGCATGCCCTGTTCACACCACAATACCTGAGCAGCTTGTGCCACATAAACCAGTACTTTGTCATAAGTGTCAGAACCCCTCATAGTAGTACCAAGGACAAGGAAGTTAAGGCATCTTCTCCAGCAGACAGAAAAAGTCAGACCTCTGAGCATACTGGTCTGTGAATGGCATGAATGCGTTCTTTTATTGCTGGAAAACATGCTTACTGAATCATCTGCTTAAAGAACAGAAAGGTCATAGGGAAGAGATTCCTAAGCCCTCCAAAGAAGGCAAATATGACTGTGAGAATACCCATCTTTATCAAAGCAACTCCTCGAACAGGCATGCACCCCCAATAAGCCCCTCTCTGTCCATAACAATCAAAAAGAAAACAGCCCAAATAAATGAAATGAAATGTTTCCTATGGGGAGCAGGAGTGATGGATGGCTCAACAGCTTTTCTTCCTGAGGACCCAAGTTCAGTTCCCAGCACCTACATGGCATCCCATGTATGCCAGTTCCAGGAGATTCGATAGCCTCACACAGACACAGATGCAGGCAAAATACCAATGAGGGCGGGCGGGCGGGCGGGCGGGTGGGTGGGTGGGGGTGGGAGGGGGGTTGGTTCGTTCCAGTGTTCTACTTCAGCTTGTCTTTGTTATCTAGCTCTCTTACCACACTCTACTACTTGTTATTTACATTCTACATTCAAGTAATTGATGCTTAAGCCAAAAGCAGATCAGGAGGTGTTATCTCCAAATAATTCCAGTAGAAAACTTGGTTTTTAGCTACTGTTGCACACCTGCTGAAGCAAGAAAACTATGGAGTTTATGGGCAGCCTTGGCTCCATGAGAACCTTTGTCAAAACATGAACTCCATGGTTTGTTTTCATGCCCCCACCTGAAGTAAGGAATCATTTTTCCTGACCCTGAACTGTTCCATGTAAGCAATCTAACGAGCTAAGACAACATAAGCTAGGAGACTGAAGTATCACTTGGACCTGGGTCTGATCAGCCGGACCTCACAAGGTGACACAGGTACCTCAGCAGTAAGAGGCTTGGGTCAAGAAAAGCTTCCTGGGACTGGAGAGATAGCTCAGCAGTTAAGAGCACTGACTGCTTTTCCAGAGGTCCTGAATTCAATTCCCAGCAACCACATGGTGACTCACAACCATCTGTAATGGGATATGATCCCCTCTTCAGGTGTGTTGGAAGACAGTTACAGAGTAGTCGTTCGTATGCATAAAATAAATAAATACATCTTTGAAAAGGAGAGGAGAGGAGGGGAAGGGAGGAGGGGAGGGGAGAAAAGCTTCCTGAGGCAGTAGGTGAAAGTTAAATAGTCACATTTTCGATCACAAAAAGGATATACAGTAGTCAATAATAAAAATTTGTGCTAGCCAGGCCTGAAGACATGCCTTTAACCCCAGTACTTTAGAGGCAGAGGCAGGGGATCTCTGAGTTCACGGCCAGCCTGGTCTCCTTGTTGAGTTCCAGGCCACTGAGGTTATACAGTTAATGGAAAAAAATAATTAATTTTTAAAAATTTGTACTGGATAAGCTCAATTCTCTTCAAAAAGGCAGCCGAGACTTAACAACAGAATTTTAGATGTGCCTTCAACTAATCCTGTTATCACAAAAATGGAATCTGCTCCCTTGGAGTTCACTAGTTGCCACAGAAATGGCATCAAAATGCATTAGACTTTTAGGTAAAGAAACATACCAAGGGTGTTGAAAAAGAAAAACCTTATTAAATCCAGTATAAACTTAGTGATAAAAAGTGGTACAAGGCCGGGCGCCTTTAATCCCAGCACTCGGGAGGCAGAGGCAGGCGGATCTCTGAGTTCGAGGCCAGCCTGGTCTACAGAGTGAGTTCCAGGACAGCCAGGGCTATACAGAGAAACCCTGTCTCGAAAGAAACAAAACAAACAACAACAACAACAACAACAACAAAAAAAAAACAGAAAAAAAAAAGTGGTACAAGAACAACCCAAAACACCACCCAAATAAATGTCCTAAGCCCGAGAGAAGACTTTTTCCATTATTTTAATACAGAAGAAGCTAGGCAAATGGACTGCCCTCTCCTCTACAGACAGCCCACCATATTCTGTGCCTCCAGGTTCTAGTTCTACCCTAGAAAGCTTGAATTCACAGAATCCACACATCTCCTTCCCTCTCCAATGCAATACTTTTCATGTTTCTATTGTTCCTTTTTCGTTTTAAGACTTATTTTTTTAATATGTAACACCCAGCACTCCACACATGAATTCCAGCCTGGTGCTGGCTCACTTTCTTTACTGGGTCCTGTTAGAGATATATCTACTAAAGACTTGTTTTCAAGTAAAAAAAAAAAATAAAAGTGTTCTTGGGCCAGGTAATGGTGGCATATGCACACCTTTAATCCCAACACTCAAGAGGCAGGCAGACTTCTGAGTTTGAGGGTTCCACTCCCAGTACTGCCAAGAAAGGGGAGGAAATCTTGAGTTACAGAGGAAAAAGAATGTGACTACTCCAGTAGGACCTAGATGGGAAAAAAGCACCATGATACAATACCACAAAAGGCCCATCAATGAGTTACAGCAAGGATGCAAACTGTTCCTCCAACACTGTTTATAGCTACCTGCTTGCTCACTAACAAATATGTATAAGGACTGCTTCTGAGTTCATTGCATCTCTCTTACAAAATAAAAAAAAAGAAAGTTGTTTGAAAAGCAAAGAACAAACTGCAAGTTAACTCTTGTTAAGGTGGTCACAGTCAGCTGAGCCTGACTTCAGTCACCTCACTTCTATTGTTTGAAATGTGTATTACTGGATTTCTCACTCACCCATTCAACAAATAATTATGTATTTTGTTGCTCTACAGAATTTTAAGATCTGATTCCAAAACATTTGTCCTCAAGGCCTCAGACAGACAATTGGAAATAAAGTAGATTCTAAGAAAAGAGGAAGAGGAGAAGGAGCAAAGGAAGGAGAGAGCCAGGTGAGGTGAAACGAGACTTCCACAGCTGAGGGTCTGTGGGGTCTATCTTTTTTCATTCCCTCCATAAACTACAATAAAGGAAATGAAACAACAGAGTCCACCAAAGGGAAGAAACTTCCCTCAGCAAATAGAACATCCCATTCATGTGCTGAGTAATCTAAAGCTGATTTGCCAGCTTTATGGTAAGACTCTGAAGAAACCTTAGCTACAGCTTCCAGTCTTCAACAGCTACCCTACCACCTGGAAAGCTAAAGAAAAAGTAGTCAATCTATTACTTTGCATAAGACAATTCATAAGCCAAACATACATTACAGCTTTGATGGCTGGCTGTACATGCTTTGCTATTCTACCTACTGATTCCTAGGCCAAGAATCAAGTGTCATCCTGAATGTATTGCAATGCCACAATTTTGGACTTGAAATGGTGGATCTAACCAAGTTCATATTACTGCATGAACACCTAAGAACTTGAGATCAGCAGCTATCCACTGCCAATGCCAACAACTCAAGGAGGCTACTGGCAGTACTGCTCAAAGTAATGACACACCCAACCAAAAAGACAAAGCCGAATAATAGTGGAGAAGAACATCAAAGATATGGTAACAATAAGCAACAAGTCAATAACAGCTATGCTGTTTCACAAAACAAAACTTCAGCCAAAACTTTGACAAAAGCCTATAATCCTTGATAGATACAGTCACTGGCCAATTCAGAACACTGCACATATTCCATAGAAGCACTAAGACACAGGTAGGCAGGTATGTATGGGCCAGCCGAGGCTATCCACTGAGAGCATATGACTCAGTAGGGCTAAGTACATATACAATGTTAACACACTCATCATTCAGATCCTTATTCAAAACTTGTCTTTCATCCAACACAAAGTCTGCACGCAAAATATTAACTTCTCCAGCCGGGCGTGGTGGCGCACACCTTTAATCCCAGCACTGAGGAGGCAGAGGCAGGTGGATTTCTGAGTTCGAGGCCAGCCTGGTCTACAGAGTGAGTTCCAGGACAGCCAGGGCTATACAGAGAAACCCTGTCTCGAAAAACAACAACAACAACAAAAATATTAACTTCTCTTTCTTGTCCCTGGAAATCACTGCTCTATTCTTGTCTATATGATTACACAAATATCTTCTCTGAGTGGAAAAACATAATTATTTGTCTCCTTGTACTTGGTTGGATGTTTCCATTTGGTATGATGTGCTCAGGTTCAACCCATGTTATACAACATGTAACAGTTTCCCTTTTAAGTCTGAAGGATACTGTCTACATTTTGTGTATTTCTTCACCTTTCCTAAAGATAGACAGTTGTTCCTACTGTTTTATTCTGTTAACAGGCTCTCTCTATCAAGCCTAAAACTTTTGAACCACCCTCCAGGTCACAGTGGCAAAGGCACATCCACTTTTACTCAATTTTTTTTTTAAAAAAGTATCAATTTATTCACTGAAAACTTCCCATATCAAATGACCAACAGAAATAGCTTCAACATTGATTTCACAGATTTCATCAGCCAAAGAGCAGTCAACTGGACCATAAGAAGCCAAACTACTATCATTATCTATATCTTCAAACTAACAAAGAGATACTCATCAAGAGATATCTAGCAGCAAGGTATCAAAAAAAAAAAAAAAAAAAAAAAAACCAAAAAAAAACCCAAAAACCCACAAAGGACGGGAGGGAGGAAGTTAGGGAGAGAGGTAGGGGAAGAGAGGGAGGGAGGTCAAGCAAATCCAGAAGTACCATTTGCCCGGTATGTATCTTGCTTCACAGACTGAGTTTGAATTTATGGCTCAGTTCCTGAAGTAAGACCAGAAAGCAACAATGCGTAGAACTACAGAGCCAGCACGCCAGCACCATCTCCTCTCTCTACAGTAGGGTACTTATATTTCAGAGATCTCCATGGACGACTCTAACCTTCAAGTCCTAACTCTTGAGTCACTGCACAACCAGGAACAATAAAGAAACAGAGCCATGCCAGACACACTAGAAATCTGTTGAGTATTTACAATTTAATATGTTTGGCATCGATGTCCTCATAACCTAAACATAAGTAGACATGACTAAGTATAATGTTCTCTTTCCCCACATTTCTGAAGCTGTAATAAAAGCTTGGATGGACAGTTCATTGGAGAAAGTCTCTAGGCTGGTCAACTGAAGCTGTCTTTTGCTACTTTCTTCCATCCCTTTTCTTCAACCCCCGAAACACTAGAAAAAAAGGATAGAGATCCCTGAATAAAGTCAGGAGAGGGAAAGGGGGCAATGCTGCTGCCAGATATCTAATTTTGTCTTCTTGTTCTTTATATGCAACTACTTAGACAAATCTTGACCAATAGAGACTAAACAACAAGCCACCATGTTTTTTAGGGGCCCCAGTATTTATATACCCTCTGAAAAGACCAAAATTCCAAACGTCACACACTCTCAGAAACGATCTGCAGCTGGCAAAATCACATCCATACTAGAGCATGTGGCAAATCAAAGTCAGCTACTGTGGACAATCTGAAGCAGTCCTATATCCCATACCTGGGAGTACAACAAAAACATATTCATAATTTTTCTGTGTTTTTAAAATTCCAGAATTCTCACTCACTACAGAGAACTCCAATGTGATTCAGTGGTCACACTCTGGTGAGCTGATTTTCTTAGACCCACTGTTGTGTCCAGATGGAAAGCAAACATGGGAATGAGAAGAGAGGACTTCTTCACTAGCAGTTTTGAACAAAACTGAACCGAGCTATCTTGTTGGCTAGAAAACAAGGAGACTAGAAGAGGGGGCACAGAATGGCAGACCTGGCCTGGAGATCTAGTGATAATCACCCCACCCTCTCTTTCCACTATTTTTCAGAAGCCTTCTCAATATATGAGAGACAGCTAACAACCTAGGGCAGGCTTGTGTTTCCACGGGCAGATTGAGCCAATTTTTGAGGCTTCTCTGCCAGGTTCCCAGGGAAAAACACTATAAATGATGACTGGATGCCAGGACTAATTCAAAAACAAAAACAAAAACAAAACCACCGATTCCCTCAGAGCCCAGGGTTCTAGGTCCTGGCTGACACCCAAGCTCCTTGGAAAGCTGAGGCACTGTGGGGCTGTGGAACCCTGAGCACTGGTGCAAATGGCAGTCAAGGACAGAGAAGGTGTACAAGCAGGTTCCATGCCAGAAAGACCATTCAGAAAACAAACTAGCATGTCTAACTCCAAAAACATTCAACATCATACTTTTACTTCTGTTGTTTATTTCTTACTCTAGTAATAATTAGAAATTCCAAGAGAGGCTTGGACAATAGTCAAGGAACAACTCATACAGTTAAATCATACTGTCATGGCAGGCATGGTGGTGCATACCTTTAATTCCAGCACTTGGGAGGCAGGCACAGGCGAATATCTGAGTTTGAGACTGGCCTGGTCTACAAAGCCAGTTCCAAGACAGTCAGGGTTACACAAAGAAACCCTGTCTGGGGTTGCAGGAGTGGGGGTGGGGTGATGATACTTGTCAATCTCGGAGAACCAACTTGCTTATTTAAAAAGCTGTACAACATTCTACTGCAGTCTAGAGATGCCAGCATAAGTCTAGTGTCTGCAGTATATTGTAGGACCAAGGGACACTAAGTTTCCCTATCTCTTTTTGCTGAGTGAGATAGTAAACCTAAGATTTCTTCAAATATACTAGCTTACTCCATTTTCCATAACCCCACATCTGCCCTCCTCAAGTGATCTTCCAAAATGTTCTGAAGTGGATAGGCTGTTGTACAGCATTCACAAAACTTCCTTAATACTGAGGAACTAGAGGCTTTGTCCTTTATGATCTGGAACAAGCAAGGGTGTCTTCTAACTTGTATTAAAGTCCTAACTAATCCAATAACAAAAGGAAAAGAGAGACATACAAGCCCAACTTCTGGCAGTTCTATATAGAAAGTCAACAACTCTTGTCATTTTAATTCATTTTATTTTTACTTAATGTGGGCAAGTGTTTGACTTGCTACTTTATGCCTGGAGCATTGCCCTGCTGAAAGTGGAGTAATAACAAGTGTTAAGCTGCCACGTGCATTCTGGAAATAGAACATGTGTGGGGCAATGGGCTATGCGCAGACTGTCTGCTCTCCAGTAGAGCTGAGGCTGGGAACCCCAGAAAACCCAGTGGTGGTAATTCCCACCTCCATGGGACAGAAGACGTTCCCTCATGTCTCCTGGACCCTGGCTCCTGTTGAAGTTAAAGCCCCCACAGGAGAAGCATGTGGCTAGTAGTCACATAGACAATGTCCAAAGCTTCTGACCTGCAGGCTACACCTACCACAAAATAACACAGACCACTATAAGAGGGGCTGCTTGGCTTCTCCTTGCTCTCTTACACTCTCTCCTCGTCCTCTCTCTTACTCTCTTCCTCACTCTCTAACCTCTCTCTCCTTGCTCTCTTACTCTAACTTCTTACTCTCTCTAACCTGTTACTCTCTAGCCTTTCCTCTCTTTTTCTCTTCCCCCTTCTCTCCTCTTGGCCATGGCCGCTCTCTCTCTCTCTGTCTCTCTCTCTGTCTCTCTCTCTCCACCCCCTGCTTTCCTACAATAAAGTGCTAAAACCATAGACTGTCTCTGTTC
The DNA here is from genome assembly GCA_902729485.2 of Mus minutoides. Taxonomy (NCBI): domain Eukaryota; kingdom Metazoa; phylum Chordata; class Mammalia; order Rodentia; family Muridae; genus Mus; species Mus minutoides. The sequence goes on from LR756429.1 coordinate 823,659, forward strand.
ATCAAGGCCCGCTGTGCTTGGACAATGGGATAGGCTTTCTCCTAAGGAACCGTGCCTAATCTCCCATCGGAAGGCCTTCCTGTGCTTTAGCCTCCGACCAGACTAAGGACTCTCAACTGCATGGGAATCTCTCTCCCTGTGCCTTCTCTCCCTTATCTCTGGGGCCGAGAGTATCACCCCCCTGGTATGGGGGGGGGGCTGCCCCTTGTCCACAAACCCCACCACCCCTGTCAAGTGGGGTCCAGTGGCTTCACACAGCCCAGATGCCCACTCGGGGCCGAGTGGAAAGCGTCCAGCAGTCCTCCTGCCCAGAGCACAGGCACTCTGACAGGACATGGGTTCTCTCCCTCCCCCACTCCTTCCCACACACCCCCACACCCACAAACATGGATCATGAGAAACGAATGCTCAACACCTGAGCCATTTCAGCTCCCAAGTTATGCCGTATCCACAAAAGTCACCCAATTCCTTTTTGGTAATAAGGGTCCCTAGTCAGAATAGAAATCAATTGCAGTTTCTTGACAAGAGCTCAGAATGAAAGGGCATATGGGCAAGACCTTGGGTATCCAATGTCAGTTACTACTCCCACCTGGAGCTCATTCGCACAATTCTCCAACCTCAGGCAAAACTGTCAAATAAGAACTCATGTTGAGAGATGCATGGAACAGTGACATATTTCCATGGGGTTTTTTGGTAACAACACGAGTACATTCTGGAACATAATGTTCATGCTTCCTCCTTCCCTCCTTCTTATAGAGCTGGAGTAGTCAACCCCCATCACTCAGGAGAGCATGAAATAGCATTCTAGTGCTAGCTTATAGAAAGTGGTCACCTGCTTCTGCAACACACTCACCCATCTACGTTCTAGAGAAATGGCTCAGCACTTAAGAGTGCTCAATAGGGTGGCACATGTCTTTAATCCCAGCACTTGGGAGGCAGAGACAGGAGAATCTTTGAGTTTGAGGACAGCCAGGGCTATACAGAGAAAATTGTTAGGGTGTGGCCTGTTCTTCCAGAGGACCAAGTTTGGTTCCCAGCACCAACATCAGGTGGCTAACAACTGACTAACTTCACAGATCTGATCCTCTCTTCTGGTTTCCAAGGGCACTGCATTCACATGCATATACTCATATCCACACATAGATGCATAATTTAAGAAATAAATCTTTGAAAAAAAGTAAAAATATGACTAAAAATATTGGTCTCTGGGGGGGGGGGAAACCCTTGCAAAGTGGTGCCTCTAGGTTCAATTGAATGGCTTGAAAGATTTTTTTTTTCTTTTTTCTTTTTTCAAGACAGGGTTTCTCTGTATAGCCCTGGCTGTCCTGGAACTCACTTTGTAGACCAGGCTGGCCCCGAACTCAGAAACCCTCCTGCCTCTGCCTCCCGAGTGCTGGGATTAAAGGAGTGTGCCACCACGCCCAGCGAAAGATTATTTTTAAAACCCATTTGTTGGAGCTGAAGAGATGTCTCTGGTTAGAACTGGCTGCTTTCCAGAGAACCTATACTTGATTCTCAGCATCTGCATTTGTGCTCACAACTGTTTATAACGCTAGTGTCAGGGTATCTGACCCTCTTCTGACCTCCTAAGGTTCTGCATAATCATAGTGCAGAGATACATGCAGGCAAAACAACCATATACATGAAAATAAAATTTAAAAGAATGCAGGAATTCTGGAAATGGCAGCATACACCTTTAATCCTAGCACTCAAGAGACAGAGCCAGGCATATTTTCCTGAGTTCCAGGCCAGCATGATCTATTGTGAGTCCTAGAACAGTCAGGGTTACATAACAGAGAGAACCTGTCTCAAAAGAAGAAAAAAGTCAGAGGTGGAGAGACAGCTCAGTAGTTAAGAGCACTCACTGGTTGTTCTTCCATACGACCTGAGTTCAATTCCTACCATTCACATTACACAGCTCCAGTTCTAGGGGATCCAAAGCCTGCTTCTGGCCTCCACTGGCGCCAAGCATGCATAGTGCACATACAGACATAAAGGCAAAACTTTCATACACAGAAAATGAAAATAAATTAATAGTTTAGAATAAAGTTTGTGGGACTAGCAATGGAGCTCAGTGGATAGAGAACTTGTCTAACACAAACTTAACCCCATTTTCCTACACATACACACATATACACCTTGGGTGTGATAAAATTTTAGCACCTAGCAGGCGAAACAAGTTCCAGACCATCTACATAGTAAATTGAGGCCAGCCTAGCATACCTAAGACCCTGTCTCAAACTAAAACAAACACACCCAAATGTGGGAAAGAGAAGTTATTACCTGTAGACTAAAAGATGAACATGAGGACTGGAGAGAAGTTTCAGTGGTTAAGAGGACTTCCTGCTCTTAGAGAGGACTAGGGCTCAGTTAGCAATACTGATATGGTGGCTCACAACAGGTACAATTTCCAAGGATCCAGTGTTCATTTCCGATCTGAAAGCACCAGGCATTTACATCTATCTATACATGTGTAGGAACAAGAATACCTGTCTTTAACATTTATATACATATTTTTTAAAGATGCACACATTCAGAAACAGAAAATAATTTTCAAACTTAAAACTTAAAACAAGAGCCAGGCGTGGTGGCGCGCGCCTTGATCCCAGCACTCGGGAGGCAGAGGCAGGCGGATTTCTGAGTTTGAGGCCAGCCTGGTCTACAAAGTGAGTTCCAGGACAGCCAGGGCTGTACAGAAAAACCCTGTCTCGAAAAATCAACAAAACAAAACAAAAACCTTAAAACAATGTATCACATGTTCAACCACAGAGACTTAAAGAACATCAATAAAAGGCCGGGCGTGGTGGCGCACGCCTTTAATCCCAGCACTCGGGAGGCAAAGGCAGGCGGATTTCCAAGTTCGAGGCCAGCCTGGTCTACAGAGTGAATTCCAGGACAACCAGGGATACACAGAGAAACCCTGTCTCGAAAAACCAAAAACAACAACAACAACAACAACAACAACAACAGCAAAAAAAACTCAAACAAACTAGACTTATTTACTCAGTTCAGGCTAGAATTTTCTCTTAAACAAAAGTGAAACATCCGATCTGGCTGGCAAGATGGCTCAGCAGGTAGGAACACTGACTGCTCTTCCAAAGGTCCTCAGTTAAATCCCAGCAACCACAAGGTGGCTCACAACCACCCATAAAGAGATCTGATGCCCCCTTCTGGTGCATCCAAAGACACCTACAGCGTACTTATGTATAATAATAAATAAATCTTAAAAAAAAAAAAAAAAAAAAAAAAAAAAAAAAAAAAAAAAAAAAAAAAAAAAAAGTGAAACCTTGATTCAGGAAGCAGAATTAACATGAGAATACAAAAAGCATCAGGCCAACACACAAGTATCTTTGCTAGAGATTTAATGAACACTTTAAAACTGGACCAAGGTCATTCATAAAGGATGTGAACCTTCTCCCCATTTTAACTGGGTAATAAAAGCTAAAGACTGTGATTGTGCAGTAGAGGGGAAAGGTGGGACTGAAGGTTTGAGAGTGGGGGTAGTTAGAGAGGCAGAAGAGGATGGAGGAAGTCATGATGGACCAGAACCATGTAGCCAGGAGAAGCCGCAAAGGGTCTCATATAAGTTAGTATAGTGTTAAGATCTGCCCAATCCCAGCACCCGGGAGGAAGAGGCAGGCGAATTTCTGAGTTTGAGGCCAGCCTGGTCTACAAAGTGAGTTCCAGGACAGCCAGGGCTATACAGAGAAACTCTGTCTCGAAAAACCAAAAACCAAGATTTGCCCAATCTAGATATATCTTATAATAACTGGATATTTTTTTATGTGGGCTTACTGGGGTTGAAAATTCTTAGGAACAGGCAGAGGAAGTGGCCCCTACAGAACATCTTCATGTTCAGTGGAAAAAGCAGCACTAAGAAGGACAAAGTCAGTCGGGCAGTGGTGGCGCACGCCTTTTAATCCCAGCACTTGAGAGGCAGAGGCAAGTGGATTTCTGAGTTCAAGGCCAGCCTGGTTTACAGAGTGAGTTCCAGGACAACCAGGGCTACACAGAGAAACCCTGTCTTGAAAAACAAAACAACAACAACAACAAAAAAAAAACAAAAAAACAACCCCTAAGACATACAACTAACTGTCAGCCAGGTGTGGTGGTGCACGCCTTGAATCCCAGCACTCGCAGAGGAAGGCGTATTTCTGGGTTCGAGGCCAGCCTGGTCTACAAAGTGAGTTCCAGGACAGCCAGGGCTACACAGAGAAACCCTGTCTCGAAAAACAAACAAACAAACAAACAAAAAAGACATACAACTGTCATGACAATAAAGTGGAAAAAGCTAATGAAAAGGTCGCTTGTCATATAGCCCCTATTTCTGTATGTCCAAGGTAAGCCATAGTAGTATTCAGATTCAAAATTGTACCTTTGCCAGGCTCTGGTGGCTGCCCATGCTTTTAATCCTGGCACTTGGGAGACAGAGGCATGGGTATCTCTGAGTTCCTCTCTGGAGGAGTGGGGTAACAAGTGTACCCACCCACACCCTAGTTGTCACTTCTAACTATGGTGTGAACAGATAGCTGCTTTTCCATCCCATCACTGCAGTCTTACTGGCCTGTAGCAATGTGATGGGAAAGCAGTCTACTCCCCTCCTATTATCTGCATGTTTCCAGTTTTTCAAGTATGGTCATTAGAGTGAAGAAAGTGATCAATAAGCATCCAATGGCTATTATTGGATGCTTATTTATTTATTATTTATTATACGCCCTGTGAAAGACACAGGACAAAGGCCCTGATCAACATGCAACAAGGCCATGCACAGAGTGGCAGGCACCTCTAGTTCTCACTATTCAGAAGGCTGAGGTAGAACAATCATTTTAAGACCAACCTAGGCAATATAATAGGACTCTGCCCTCCAAAACAATCAAACACTCACTACACAGAGACCCCTTAGCAAGCCAGGCAGAGATTCAATGACCTCTCAATGTCTGATGCCCTCATTCTGACATCTGACTACTTAAGAGTACAACTTAAAAAAAAAAGTCCACTGGCCAGGCAATGGTGGTGCATGCCTTTAATACGAACACTAGGGAGACAGGGGCAGGTGGATCACCATAAGCTCGAGGCCAGTCTAGTCTACAAATCAAATTCCAGGACAGTCAGGGCTGTTACACAGAGAAACTCTGTCAAGAAAGAAAGAAAAGGAAGAAAAGGAAAGGAAAGAGAAAAGAAAAGGAAGAGAGGGGCCTCCCTACCTTCCTCCAGAGGAACACTTAAAGCTGTCTTCACTGCCCACATCTTTAAACCTACAATAATTCCAATCCATTCTATCTCTTTAAAAATCATTCAGAGAAATGTGTTGTGGTACAAATGCCAAAAGCCACCAGATCCCCTGCAGTCTGTTTGCCCACAGGAACACAGAGTGTGTTTGGTTGGACACACGTGGTCCTCAACAGTTTCTAAACAACCATTTTTGCACCAGAAGGTGTAGTTCAGGCCCAATGCTGCCAGCTTCCTATCACAGTTTTATGTGGGGAATAAGTAGGCCTTGAACACAGCTTTGTGACCCAAGCAGGAATACAGGAAACGGTTGCCATATATTTATACTCTGTGTGGGTGTGGATGTTCGCGTGCTCACACAGCATGGTGGCCAGAGGACAACTGTCATGTCTTTCTTTGGGATCAACCCACCTTGTGGTTGGGCTTTTTTGACATGATCTCTCACTAGCCTAAGGCTTGCCAAGTGGGCTAAGCTGGCTGTCCAGCAAGTTCCAGAGAATTCATGTGTCACCACCTCTCCAATACTAAAATTACACATAAATGCCACCTAATCTAGACTTTTTTTTTTAATTGACATGGATTCTCAGCTTCAACAATTGCAAATCAAGTGCTTTAGTGATTTATCTCCCTAGCTTCCCAGAAGGCAGTGTTGTGCTTTTCCTTCTAGACTACATAGCTATGACACAACTCTAAGACTGGAAAATAAGCCCTTGTACCTGCAAGCCAATAGTACCCCACAAGGAGATTTACTGAGCCAAGCTGTGCTAACTGTTTATTGGCAAGCAATGCACTAGTAGCAATTTTCCCAGTTAAGTGCCAACTTTCACTGAATATCCACATGCTTAAAGAATGAAGCTGTACCCAGACTGAGAAGCAATTACTGACTACACTAAGACTTAGAGCTCAGCTGGGCGTGGTGGCACACACCTTTAATCCCAGCACTTGAGAGGCAGAGGCAGGCAGGTTTCTGGGTTCGAGGCCAGCCTGGTCTACAAAGTGAGTTCCAGGACAGCTAGGGCTATACAGAGAAACCCTGTCTCGGAAAAGAAAAAGAAAAAGAAAAAGAAAAAGAAAAAGAAAAAGAAAAAGAAAAAGAAAAAGAAAAAGAAAAGAAATTAAGATCCTCTGACACTCAAAAGATACTCTAAGTGACATATAGAAGGGCACCAAACTTTACCCACAAAGATGCAGTGCTCAAGATCATTGTAATTAAAGTCACATCCATCAAAATTAAATCTGTTACTTTATTGATAGAGAAAATATAAGTAAACATTTTAAAACTTGGCAAGTCAAACTGCTAACAATTGTCTTGAAAATACTTGGTCATTTTACAACACCATCCCCACTGGCCCATGCTGAGAACTTGCCCATCTTACATTTAAAATGCTCAGGACAATGCCTGCCTGCCTCCCCCTCCCTCTCTCCCTCCCTCCCCCCCCCTCTTTTTTGGAGACAGGGTTTCTCTGTGTAGCCCTGGCTGTCCTGGAACTCACTCTGTAGACCAGGCTGTCCTCAAACTCAGAAGTCTGCCTGCCTCTGCCACCCAAGTGCTGAAATTAAATGCATACACCGCCACTGCATGGCTTTTTTTTTTTTTTTTAAAAAAACACTACTCTCTTAATGTGCCTGTTCTGTACCCTTAATAAAAGCAATTCTGATGGCACAAATGTCTACAAAATTAAATTTTTTTTTTTTTTTTTTGGGTTTTTTGAGACAGGGTTTCTCTGTATAGCCCTGGCTGTCCTGGAGCTCACTTTGTAGACCAGGCTGGCCTCGAACTCAGAAATCCGCCTGCCTCTGCCTCCCGAGTGCTGGGATTAAAGGCGTGCGCCACCACGCCCGGCTTCTAAAATTAAAAATTGAATAAGCAAACACATGTGCACAAAAAAACTAAAAGAGGAAAATGAGACAGCCGGGCGTGGTGGCACACACCTTTAATCCCAGCACTCGGGAGGCAGAGGCAGGTGAATCTGAGTTCGAGGCCAGCCTGGTCTACAAAGTGAGTTCCAGGACAGCCAGAGCTACACAGAGAAACCCTGTCTCGAAAAACCAAAAAAAAAAAAGAGGAAAATGAGCAAAATTACACAGAAAATATAAAGTTCAACATGTATCTTGACCACACCATGCATTCAGGCATGCACTCAAGGCACACAGTAACTGGTGTGTCACATGACAAGACTGAGAGACAGAATCCATTAACACAACTACTAGCTGGGTGTGATAACACAAACCACTAATTCTAGCAACCAGAAAACCATAGCAGGATAGTGAGTTTGAGACTAGCTTGAGTTATATAAGGAGATCAAAGCCAGTCTTGGCTACATAACATTTTTTTGGACAACTGTCTGGCAGTTCCCTGGAAACTACTTAAAACACTAGTACTACAAAATCCATGGTTCTATCTTTACATGTATACATCTAAAAGAGAAAAGAAGCACATTTTTACAAAACCAAAACACCTCATATATAAAAATTGACAGCATTACTGACAGAAAAAAATGAAACAATCCAAGTATTCATCAACTGATTAAAAGATGATCTTTTGACGGGCGTGGTGTCGCACGCCTTTAATCCCAGCACTCGGGAGGCAGAGGCAGGCGGATTTCTGAGTTCGAGGCCAGCCTGGTCTACAAAGTGAGTTCCAGGACAGCCAGGGCTACACAGAGAAACCCTGTCTCGAAAAACCAAAAAAAAAAATTAAAAACCCTCAGACTTTAGAAACATCTTAAAAAAAAAAAAGAGCTTCTCTGGCCACACTGAAACAACACAAAGAAAAGTATTAACTTTATCTAGTGAGTTTTCTCAGAATGAGACCTGCTGAACCAAGATATATCTCAAAATTATTCAGGCATATTCTTGTACATTGTACAAAACATGTCAAAGTGACAATACTGGGGTTCCAGAATAACTGATAGGATGAGACCTTAGGAAAGTTAGATATGGGTCTAATCCATTTAACCAGTTAACTTTTATTCTGTTAATTGAGATGGGAAGCCAAGGCTCTAAGCATGCCAGACAAAGCCTTTTGTAGCTGGACCCACTACTCAGCCCCTGACTTTGTTTTTCAGAAATGGTTCACTGTGAACCTAAGTGTCAGAGGACCTCCTTTTCTGGCCCCTGAAAGTACCAGGCATGCCAAGTGATACACAAGATACATGCAGGCAAAACAGCCATACACATAAAATAAATAAAATCAAGTGTCCTAGGCACACGGTGGGACATTTTTAGTCAATGAGGTATTATTAATCTATTACATGGATACACCTAGTAAAACATTATCCTAAGTGTAAGCTAGTCACAAAACAAATTAAAAAACCACTGGTGGGTGTTTATATAATAATATATGGCTTAAATTCATAGAAACAGTAAGTAGAAGTATAATTTTCATGATGTGGTATTAGGACAACAAAGACATTCTGGAAGAGCCACCAATATGACTCAGCAGGTAAATGCACTTTGCTGGTAGGCCTGCTGACTTGAGTTCAATCCCAGGAACCCACATGGTAGAAGAAAGCAGCTATTCCCAAAAGAAGCTGTCCTCTTACTTCCACACTGTGGCACTCATGCACTCAAACAAAAGTACATATCTTCTCACAATGATATGCATGCAACTAACATTATTCTGGTGTTAAATTTTATGTATTTTTAATGACTCCTTCTGGGGTGGGGGGGGGTGGGGGGTGGGGGTAGTGGTGAGCAATGACTTTACTCCACACTTTTAAACTGCCAAGTGAAGATTGGAAAAAACCACCACCACCTCTTAACCACCTCCATCAACAACCACCACAGCCACCACCAGCAGAAGCAGGCTAAGTTTAAAATAGACACTACACAAACTTTCAGTGTTTAAAGATCTACACAAGCAGGGCAGCAGTGGTGGCATACACCTTTAATCCCAGCACTCGGGAGGCAGAGGCAGGCGGATCTCTGAGTTTGAGGCCAGCCTGGTCTACAGAATGAGTTCCAGGACAGCCAAGGCTACACAGAGAAACCCTGTCTCGCTAAAAAAAAAAAAAAAAAAAAAAAAAAAGTTTCATAAACATATGCTCAATGGCAGGACATACCCTATGTTCTTCATTTCACTAGCACATAAGCTCTGTCCTTATCTACTGCTCAGTGCTGGCATCCAGCACCTGGATGGTTCCTGGTGCTTGGGACAGAAAAGTGCTCAGTAAGCAGACATTTAAATGCCAGAAAACTGTCCAAGAGTGCACAAGGTCCAATTCTACAACTTGGGAGCCATCCTGCATGAACCATCAGGTAACTCTTTCTCCTCATCTTGACTCCCATTGACTCCAAGGAGAACTTCTAGCAATATTTCTAGTAGCATAGTTCAGTTTCTCTCCATTGTTTACATTCTCTCCATATACAAAACAAGGTGCCAAAATGGGTAGTCCTGCTCAAAGCTCCACTCACAAAATGGGGTTCAGGGTGAGATGGGTGAGAATACTCTATTCTAAGTACTAAATAACTTGTATGATATCAGGATGAATAGATGGGGTAAAGGCAAGAGAAGCCCTCCCAAGGAAGCTGAATATACCAGCAGTGTTCTCCAATTCTGAGTCTGGCTTTCTTAAGCTAGGTCCTCATTTTTAACTTTAAAGAGAAAAGATGCACCCATGCTTAATACTACTATCTGGCCTTTTCTTCTCTCTCCCCAGAACCCTGGCACCTCATTTTTAACTTTAAAGAGAAAAGATGCACCCATGCTTAATACTACTATCTGGCCTTTTCTTCTCTCTCCCCAGAACCCTGGCACCTCATTTTTAACTTTAAAGAGAAAAGATGCACCCATGCTTAATACTACTATCTGGCCTTTTCTTCTCTCTCCCCAGAACCCTGGCACCTCTTACTAACTTCTGAGAGCAATACTGAATGATACCAGGTCTAGCTTAGATTTCCCCTTGCATTAGCAGTATGTCTCTCCTGCCTTCAGGGCCATGTCCACAAAAAAATGGTCATAAGACTATAAAGTGAGGCCACTTTTTCTAAAGCCTGTCAAAGCAGTTGACAACAGCACTGACTGAATTCTCCAGACTATTTCAAAGGCTCACTTATGCACAGGGTAGTATCTACCAGGCTGAATAACCCACTGAACACTGTTCTAGAAATTTGGGGAGTTATCAGATATGGTGGCACACCTGTGATTTCAGCACTCCTAAGTCAGAGGCAAAAGGATCACAGCAGGCCAAAGCCAGGCTGGTCTATACAAGGAGTTTCACACCAGCCAAGGATACAAAAATCTTTCCCATTTCACAATTCAATAAACACAAAGTGAGAAACAGCTGGAGAAATGAATGGATGATTTACTGAGCAAGTGCACTGTGACATCCAGACTGGCTCAGGAAGAATGGGGACTGTGACTGGAGGAAATCAGACAACACAGAAGTGAAGCCTGACAGTGGCCTGCCACAGGAACCAGGGTGCTCTAAGAAAGGAGGGTGACTTTGGAGGTGGAGAAATAACTATGCTGAAGTAAATTATATTTTGATCATGAGTTAGTTTAAGAGCAAGTTTTGCATGGAGCTTACTTAACCACTTCTACCATTTTCTCCGAACTAGGATTTTCTTGACAGACTCTTGAACCAAACTTTTACTTGAGTAGATTACAGCTGTCATTTTATTTACAGTCAGATAAGTTTTTTTTTAAAGTAAAATAGGTCCAGGCAGTGGTGATGCATGCCTTTAATCCCAGTATTTAGGAGGCAGAGAGAGGTGGATTTTCTGAGTTTGAGGCCAGCCTGGTCTACAGAGTGAGTTCCAGGACAGCCAGGGCTACACAGAGAAACCCTGTCTCAAAAAACCATGAATGAATGAATGAATGAATGAATGTAAAATGAAAAAAAGCAAGAGTGACTGTTCATCAGTTAAGAGCACTTGCTCTTTGTAGAGGACCTGGAGTTGATTTCCAGTATTTACATGGGGTCAACAGTCACCTGTATCTAATTCCAGGAGGCCTGAAAACTGCTCTATCTCCATACAGCTTGGATATAGTATCTGCCTATCACATGCAAAGTCCTGGACTCAATCCCCAACAGTACCATCAGCACCCAAAGCAGGGTGGGGATGGAGCTGGGACTGGGGCAGTGGGCAGCCAGAGGGATGATTCAGCACCTCATGATTAAGAAACTATACTGGGGGACTGGAGAGGTGGCTCAGTGGTGACTCAGAGTACTGACTGCTCTGCCAGTGGTCCTGAGTTCAATTCCTGGCAACCATGTGGTAGCTCACAACCATCTGTAATGGGATCTGATGTCCTCTGCTGGTATGTCTGAATACAGCTACAGCATACTCATATAAATAAGTTTAGGAGACAGACAGACAGACAGAAAGAAAGAAAGAAACTGTACTACTTTTATGGGAAACAAGAGTTGAATTCTTAGCAAATCTGGCAGCTCACTGCTACCTATCCTGTATTTTCAGCTCTGAGTACCTGCACTTACAAGCACATATTCCCATGTAGACACACATATACACATAACTAAAAACAAAATATAACTTCAAAAAAAATTATCCCATAGGGCACACCTAAGAATCACCATATCTGCCTCTCCAAAGAGGTTAGGAATCCTCAAATATCTATCTGCTTCAGTTCTTCTGGTCATTTTCTCTTGATATGGTTTCATGCAACCAATGCTAGCCTTGAACTCATGATCTCCCAGCCTCTGCTTCCTGAGTATTAGGATTAATGGCATATACTACATCTACAATATAGACATGGAAAGCACCTTTGCTCACCCTCAAATTCTTGCTACATGTGCAATATACAGCACTATGGCTAATTAATTACCCACTAAATCCAGGATATGCATTGAATAGGGGTCCTCAAAAAGGAAAATTCCTTTGAATAATGTTGGGGGCAGAGATCATCTACAAACTAAAACTCAATCTGTACCACCAAAAGTAATGTTAAAAGACTGAAGGCTCGGGGCTGGTGAGATGGCTCAGCAGGTAAGAGCACCCGACTGCTCTTCCGAAGGTAGTAAGTTCAAATCCCAGCATCCACATGGTGGCTCACAACCATCCGTAACGAGATCTGGCACCCTCTTCTGGAGTATCTGAAGACAGCTACAGTGTACTTACATATAATAAATAAAATAAATCTTTAAAAAAAAAAAAAAAAAAAAAAAGACTGAAGGCTCGCAGGGCGTGGTGGCGCACGCCTTTAATCCCAGCACTCGGGAGGCAGAGGCAGGCGGATTTCTGAGTTCGAGGCCAGCCCGGTCTACAGAGTGAGTTCCAGGACAGCCAGGGCTATACAGAGAAACCCTGTCTCAAAAAAAGACTGAAGGCTCACCATAATCCTGACCATCTAATTCATACAACTGATTTTGACAAGACGTGACAAGTGAACTAAAGCTCTATTCTTGCTCCACTTTATTGACTTATCTCCACTCCCCAAACTCCTTCATTTTATTGGCACATGCCTTTAATCCCAGCAGGAAGCAAAGAAAGGCAAATCTGAGTTCAAGGCCAGCCTGGTCTATAAATCAAGATCCAGGACAACTAAGGTTACACAGAGAAACCCTGTTTTAAAAAGCAAAATAAACAAACAAGAAAAGCCTCCTTCATTTCACTTATAACCCCCCTAGACTATCAAAAGAAAACATGGACATGAATCAAGTCAAGGCAGCTGGTACTCTAGTGGGAACGTTTCTCAAGATGAAGTTAAATTAGGATTCTGAGCGATTCTTCAGCATGTTGGCACTGTTTGTTTTTTGTTTGTTTGTTTACTTGACCACATAGATGAAATTTTTAAAAAAAGTGCTATACAGTTTCTCATCCCTCTTCTGACTGTCCATCCTATTGGGTACTAAAGGGTCTCTCCCTCTAACCAAAGCTGAAAGACCTCCTTTTCCAGGATCCTTTCTGGAGTCTACTTTGTACATATACATATTGTGTAGTATTCAAACCAACTGAGATCCCTAAAAGCAAAGCTGCCTGGGGTGGATTTCCTCCTCCCACAGAGCACAACAGCGGATTCATTCCAGAGGGTAAGCTGTGGAGCTAGGTGCTGCCACTAACTGGCTCTATGACCTTCAAACCTCCCTAAGCGACTGAGTTCTCCATGCATCACAGCCTTATCACAAAATGGAGATGACAGTATTAAATACTTAGTTCTTAAGATTATTCTCTGAGGACATGAGGAATACACAATTTCCAAATACAGCATGAAAGCACAAGTTACACAAATATATTCACAAGATGGCGTAACCAGCAGTGCTGTGCTCAAGCTAACAGCCTGGGAAGGTGCCTTTGAAGGAAGGAGCAGCTCTCAAACTTACAAAGGAAGGACATGAGTGGCTAGGGCAAACAGACTGTAAGGCAGAAGTCCTGTGAGATGACACCAAAGAGATACAAGCCACAAGTAATATGTGGCATAATTCAAAAGGGCCCAAGAGAGAACACTGGTAATTCAAAACTTCATTCTTGGGATTACAAAAATGTTGTTATAATCTTGAAATATATTAATTCTAAGATACTATTTATTTCCAGGCAACTATTGACTCAGTGGTTTTCCAGGGTCAAAAAGGCAACAAAGTCACAAACTGGTACAGACACACACCTCTTACTTAGATATTACGTATCATTTTATAAAGGAAAGCACTTCAGAACAAAGTGAGGATTATAAATGAAAGCACCCTACACAAAGATAGCACTTTTAAAAAAATGTGCATGGGTGTTTTACCTACATGTATGTTTGTGTACCATATACAAGTCTGCTGCCCAAGGAATTCAGAAAAGGTTGTCAGATCCTCCGGAACTGGAGTTACAGACCATTTGTGAGTGACCACCACTTGGCCACTCACAAACATGAGTAAGTGAAACCTGTCCCTCTGGAAGAACAATACATGTTGTTAACAACTGAGCCATATCTCCAATCCCATGCACCCATTTAAAAAAAATCCCTGTAGGTAATCTTATTTCTCTTACATAACAGAAAAGTAATATTGCTTAAGTTAATAAAAGTTATGCCTTTACACTAACTGGAATTAAGCTAAGAAATGCGAGTAATTAAAAGCTAGAAATAGGGCTGGTGAGATGGTTCAGTGGGTAAGAGCACCCCCCCCAACAGCTCTTCTGAAGTTCCTGAGTTCAAATCCCAGCAACCACATGGTGGCTTACAACCACCCAAATGAGATCTGATGCCCTCCTCTGGTGCGTCTGAAGTGAGCTACAGACGTACTTATGAAGAATAATAAGAAATGAATCCTTGGACCGGAGAGACCAACTGGAGCAAGCCAGGCTGTCCGGAGCGAGCGGAGCCGAACGGGGACGGCCGGAATGCGGTACTGTTCTTAGTAGTAATGAGTTCTTTTCCATTCTGCCCCAATTACAGAAGTATGAATTATTTAAGTTTATGGTACTGTATTTCCTATTTCTTCCACTAGGCAGTGATGTGTGGAAGGAGAGTAGATTGACAGTCTGGTATAATGTGTATGTACCTCAAGTGCTGTGCTTTCCCACAAAATGTCTCCTTTACCCTGTATGTTCAAATACATAACTTAACCACTGTCCAATAACCTAGAGCAGGCACTAAGCCACAGAAGAGACCATAGCCATGCATGCCTTCTAAACCTACCTATATATCCAACACCACCAAATAAATCAACAGGTTACCTTCTACAGCAAAGGCTCCATGACAACACCAAATCCCAGTAGTAAGGGATGTGAAAATCAGAAGTTAGGGCAGAGTTCTGGAAAACTTTCTTCATCTATAGATTATATTACTCCACCCTGAAATTCTCCATCCCCATTAAAGAATACAGGTAGTAAAGTGAGGGAGGCATGGGACCACACCGCTGCAGCAAAGCAACTCTGATGACACAGAGGTAACTTAAGGACTCTAGAAAAGCCTCCCATGGATGTTTAAAAGGACAACTACTAATGAGTGCTCAGAATGATTTAATGTCAAAAGTATGTGACGCTCTACAAGAGCAGGATGTATGTACAAGTCTCCAAAAAAAGTCTTAACATCATAGAATTTATCACTGCAGAAGTAAACGCGGTACATTCATCCTGAATGTGGGTCTCTGTCTTTAAGGTTCAAAGACTATGTATGCATACTTTTTCTTCCCCCGAGACAAGTGTTTCTCTGTATAGCCCTGGCTGTCCTGGAACTTACTCTGTAGACCAGGCTGACCTCGAACTCAGAAATCCACCTGCCTCTCCCTCCCAAGTGCTGGGATTAAATAAAGCCCCACGCCAGGCTTTTTTTTTAGCCAGATCATTCTTTGAATTCTAAAGGCTCTCCAACCCTGCCTAGAGCTGCTTTAAAGCTGATGCTTTAGCAAAAATATAGTATGACTGGTCTAATTCTTGGCCAATGGTTTTTCAATTTTGGCAAATCTTTCAACAGCAAGAACTATAGGAAAATGTCTGTTCTAGTAGAGCTTATTTTGATTAGGAAATCTGAATTGTAATACTAGAATGGTAAACAGAAGACTTTACAAAAGCTTGGTTATAGAAAAGTTTAGCCAATCATGAAACTACAGTTGCTTCTACAAGCATGGAAGACAGAGTTAAAACATCTCTTGGCACAGTGTTATTACTGTGAATCTATTGAAACGTACCTATCTGGTGTCTCAACAAAGACTTCCTTCTAAGCCCTTGACAGAGTAGTAATAAGCCTCTCATCCTTATTTCCTGAGGGTTAATTCCAGCCAAACTGAGAGCCCTATATACCAGAAGCCTCAATCTTCCCGTCCACTTTGAGATTCAGCTTAACCCCTCCCCTAGAGTGGAGTCCCCAGAGTGGCTATAAAGTAAGTATAAACCATGTCGTTCACTTCTGTTACTAGCAGATATTTCTCTGATTTAAAAAAAAAAAAAAATCCAGCCGGGTGTGGTGGCTCATGCCTTTAATCCCAGCACTTGGGAGGCAGAGGCAGGCAGATCTCTGAGTTCGAGGCCAGCCTGGTCTACAGAGTGAGTTCCAGGACAGCCAAGGCTACACCGAGAAACCCTGTCTCGAAAAACCAAAAAAAAAAAAAAAAAAAAAAATCCTATTATCATCTTCATTTTACATCTTTTTTGGTTTTTCTGTCATGAGAGGAAAACAGTGGAGGTTGTGGCAAGCAACTTACTACTTAGCTGACAAATACAGGGACTATATATGTCTATATATGTTCATTATCATATCTAGCTTCACTTTTACCCTTTTCATGAGCAACTCATTCTACATAGATTTCAACTATTTCTGCCTTATGATTTATGTAGGAAAATAACCTGTCCTTTATTTAGACATCCAAATTCTATTTACATTCTCCATCCAATTTAAGAGTCTGTTCAGTAACTACCCAACCCAGTTTATCTTAGAACTGTTACTTGGGAGGCATGGAGGACAGAAACCACTAAAGGTACCTAGGGGTAAGGTAATTTTAACATTTCCCCCCTTGTGCCTGACAAATGGACAATGATCCAACCCAGAGAGTTGCTATTAAAGTGTGCTATCAAAGAGGGTTCTCTACTGGAAGAAACCACTTCTTGACCTTGAGGTCAGAATATCAGAAGTGTAAAACAAGCTCTGAAGTCATCGTTTGAACCTTTGGCACCAAATAGTGTCTGTCTCTCTTTGCTTTTATGGACAAAGTCTCATTATGCAGCTCAGGATGAACTTTATAATCCCTCTGCTTCACACTCTCTATTATTGGAAATACAGGCATGTACTACCACATCTGGCTAATGAGTAACAAATTTCCTTTTGCTGCTACTAGTTTTTTTCATGTTTTTATAATATTGGGGACTGAAACTTGGGTCTTGCCCATGTCACATCAGTCTCCTACCACTGAACTATAAATGTAAGCCCATCCTAAGTTACTTATAACTCAAAGAAACCTAATAAAAGACTTTTTTTTTTTTTTTTGGTTTTTCCAGACAGGGTTTCTTTGTATAGCCCCGGCTGTCCTGGAACTCACTTTGTAGACCAGGCTGGCCTCGAACTCAGAAATCCGCCTGCCTAAAAGACTTTGTTTTTGTTTGTTTGGTTTTGGTTTCTCTGTGTTAAGAGCTCTTGCTGCTATCCTGGATTCACTTTATAGACCAGGCTGGTCTGAAACTCAAGAGATCTGCATGCCTCTGCCTCCCAAGCACGCCACCACGACTGGCCAAGCCTTTCTTAACAGAAGTTACACTAACTGGATATGATTAGATAAATGGCTCAGCAGTTAAAAGGAAAGTTTCACTATTAGCCTGTAATTACTACAATGCTCTCTTCTGAATACCAAGGACTGGGGTATATATGTGGCACACTAACATGCTCAAGAGTACATATATACATACAATATAATTATTCATATATATATATATATATATATATATATATATATATGACACAAAGACTGAATATAGAAGACAAGTAGCTTACCATACAGCACAACCCAAGACCTACTACTCATCAGAGTGCTTATTTCTAGCTGTGGACATAACCCATCTTCTTCCTACCTTTCTTTATCCTATATAATGCAAGCACACATAAAATACATAAATGACAGTCTATAAATACTTGTTCCCAAACACTTAGTAGGATCTTTTTAGTACCTGCTGCTTCCTCAACCCTTACCATATATAAACTACCAAGCACTAAGGACAAAGAACAGAAACTGCATTTCACCTGCTACTAGAAAGCATATTCAAAAATCACACTTGGGTAAGTGGGAAAATAACAACACTTAGCAGCAAAAACTAATCAAAAAATAAAACCCAAAAAGCCGGTGGTGGTGGTGCCACACACCTTTAATCCCAGCACTCAGGAAGAGGCAGTTAAGATATTGACTTCGAGACCAGCCTGGTTTAGAGAGTAAGTTCCAGAATAGCCAAAGCTACACAGAGAATCCCAGGACAGCCAAGACTGCACAGAGAATCCTGTTTCGAAAAATAACAACAAAGTCCCTGTCTAAAATTAAAGGGGAGGGGGGAAGACATTTCAACAAATAAACTCAGGCAAAGGTTTTATGAACTAGCCTTGAAATGCAGGATACTCTTCATCATATCTTAACCCACTAATTCATTTTATGACCCAGTGTTTGAAAAAAGATAAAGAATTACTGTTGGGTGAGGTGACTCAACACTTGTCCCTGCACTCAGAAAGCTATTGAAGAACTGCTGAGTTTAGATGCCAACCTGGGTTATAGAGATCATACCTCAAACAAAAAGCAACTGTCTTTCCCTCAATCTCCAGTCTATACAACTTAACTTTTACTCTATTTTATACACAAGAAACTAAGTCCTGGGAAATCAGAGTCATACCACTCCACCACCCAACCACACTGGCAGGCTCTATATATTCCACGTGGTTCTCATTTCAGCCACACAGTATAATAATCAGCTCCCATAAAATACACTATTCCTCAAAGTGGACATAATGCCATCTATTTCAGATAAAAGTCCTCAAATTTAAGTCCTGCTTTAACTAGTCTTCTTACTGGTTTTGTTTTTACACTTGAAGTCATGTGTCTTATTGCCTGAGGAAGGACAACTGGGGATATTAACCATACTCAAGGACACAGGAATTACTACTTAGCATTTCTGGAAATTGCATAATACCAAGCCCAACAACACCTCTCCCCTGGCACTATCTTCACAAGGTGCACAAGTCTCTTGATGTAACAGCAGCTAGAAACAAGCAATCTGGACTTTGAATGGAAACCAAGAAATGTAGAGGGCCACTGCAAAGACCCCGACAAATAGTCCCAGTCCTTTCCAAACAAATGCTACTGGTTTCCACCTTTCGCACCCAACGGATAGCAGTACAGCATAGTAATACAAATACAGTAAGAGGCACTCTCAAACTCAGCCATACATAAGAGTGCCACCCTGTTCCACATCAAGGCTTAGGAATCCTGATCCCATTTTTTAAGTCAGAACTATGGCTTACAGAGAGAACATAATTTGGACAGGCGCAGGTCTGAACCCTGACAGTGAGCTCCACTGCTATCTAGAGTGCTACCCAACTAAGACCACTGCTTCCTGCAGTAAAGTTCCTGAGCCTTTGTACTCTGGAAGGGCTAACATGATTTTCTTTACAGAAGGGGGAGGGGATAACACCATTTAGGTAGTACACTATTAATCACAGCACTCAGGAGATGCAAATTTACTCAATTTCTCAAGTGGTCAGTTGTTTTGTTTTTGTTTTGAGATAGGGTCTCAACTATGTAGCCTTGATTGGCCTGCAGACTGTCTGCCTCTGCCACCTTTATATCATCTCCTACATTAGTCTCTACTGAAATTTGCTAGAACGGAGACAAAAAGAACCTGGAAAGTAGTATCTATTCTCTGGGACCTGCCTAGAAAACCAAGACCTACTCATCAGAGTGCTTATTTCTAGCTGTGGACATAACCCATCTTCTTCCTACCTTTCTTTATCCTATATAATGCAAGCAGACAGCAAAGACCTTAAGAGGGTACTGGAAGGCTGGAGAGATGGTTCAGCAGTTAAGAGCACGGACTGCTCTTCCAGAGGTTCTGAGTTCAATTCCCAGCAACCACATGGTGGCTTAACCATCTGTAATGGGATTTGATGACCTCTTCTGGTGTCTGAAGACACAGTGTACTCATATAAAGCAAAAGACAGAAAGAAAAAGAGTACACTGGATTGATAAGATCTGTGCCAAGAAAGACACTTATGCAAAACAGGCAAAGACAGGCTCCTTGAAGGGCAGGGACAAAGAGACTGAAAGTCCGACAGTAGCACCAAAATCACAATGACAGGCATGTGCCACCACTGACCATCTTAGAGTCACCATTCTTAAAGCATTCAGATAGCAGGGCCTCTGATCTCAGGACCAGGAGACTGGATTAGGGGTAGGGGAGTGGGGGTAGGTGGAGCTTACTCTGGAACATTCTATTTTCTCAACAGCCCTGAGAACACATTTAAGAAAAGACATTTTGCCCGGCGTGGTGGAACACGCCTTTAATCCCAGCACTTGGGAGGCAGAGGCAGGCGGATTTCTGAGTTCGAAGCCAGCCTGGTCTACAAAGTGAGTTCAAGGACAGCCAGGACTAAACAGAGAAACCCTGTCTCAAAAAAAAAAAAAAAAAAAAAAAAAAAAAAAAAAAAAAAAGCCGGGCGTGGTGGCGCACGCCTTTAATCCCAGCACTGGGGAGGCAGAGGCAGGCGGATTCCTGAGTTCGAGGCCAGCCTGGTCTACAAAGTGAGTTCCAGGACAGCCAGGGCTATACAGAGAAACCCTGTCTCGAAAAACCAAAAAAACCAAAAAGGAGCCAGATGTGGTGGTGCACGCCTTTAATCCCAGCACTCAGGAGGCAGAGGCAGGTGGATTTCTGAGTTCGAGGCCAGCCTGGTCTACAAAGTGAGTTCCAGGACAGCCAGAGCTACACAGAGAAACCCTGTCTCAAAAAACAAACAAAAAAACCAAACAAACAGAAAAAAAAAAGACATTTTATAGTCACACAACTGTCATTTATGATATAAAAGAAAATGTTAAAACCTCACTAGTATAAATAAGACACTGCTAAATTCAGACAAAAGAAATGGAAATGTATGTAGCCTTTCTAGAAGAGTAACAATGGAAAGATTTCAAATACACACTTTTTGATCTAGTGGTCTTATTCCGAGAGATGAAAGAAAATCTGAAAACCACATCCAAAAATAGAAATTATGGTAGACTTACATGGTGCTTTAAGTACTTAACTTTATAAAATGTTCACCTATATAGTAAGTTGGCAAAACAAAAGAAACTAGCCAGGCTTTGCTGGTGCGCAACAGTAACCCCAATAATTGGGAGGCAAAAGCAGGGCTGACCAGGGATTTCAAAAGCACCCAGGGTTACTGAGGGCATTCGTCTAAAAAACAAAAATGCAACAGGAGTCAGTGTTTAGCAGATCAAAGAACTGTAGACTAGACAAGAGATTGTCAGAACCTACATAAAAGAGAATGAAGAGCCAAGTCTAAAAAAAGTAGTCCTCTGACTTGCACTTGTGCACCAACAGTTACATATTCTCTCACAATTATAAATACAAACTCCACAGAGTGAGGGATATATGGTAGAGTACCTGCCTAGTATGCGCAAGGCTCTTAAAACCCACCCCTAATTGAAGGTACAATTCAATTTTGCTATGAAAGTATAGGGAGAAAACTGAAGAGAAATAAAAATAAGATTAAAAGAAAAATGGAGGGGGCAGGGTGGCTGCTTTTAGTTTGTTTGTTTTCTTCAAAACTGTATAGCCCTGTGCTGAAACTTGGAGATCCACCTAACTCTGCCTCCTGAGTTCTAAGACTAAAGCCGTGAGTGGATTATCACCACCCAGCAAAAGAACCTGCAACTTTATAAACCATCCTTTTTTCTATTTCCCGAGACAGGGTTTCTCTGTATAGCCCTGGCTGTCCTGGAACTCACTCTGTAGACCAGGCTGGCCTGGAACTCAGAAATCTACCTGCCTCTGCCTCCCAAGTGCTGGGATTAAAGGCATACACCACTACTGCCTGGCCCAAATTCTTTAACTGACCACATATTACTATTGTCCAGATAAAACAAAAAAATGATGTGGTATGGTGGTGCATACATTTAAATACAACACTTAGAAGTCAGAGGCAGGGGCTGGTGAGATGGCTCAGCGGGTAAGAGCACCCGACTGCTCTTCCGAAGGTGATAAGTTCAAATCCCAGCATCCACATGGTGGCTCACAACCATCCGTAATGAGATCTGGCGCCCTCTTCTGGAGTGTCTGAAGACAGCTACCTGTCTCAAAATAAATAAATAAATAAATTAACCTCCCCCCTTTTTTTGGGGGGGGGGCCGCTTTTCAAGACAGGGGTTCTCTGTATAGCCCTGGCTGTCCTGGAACTTACTTTGTAGACCAAGCTGGCCTCGAACTCAGAAATCCGCCTGTCTCTGCCTCCCGAGTGCTGGGATTAAAGGCGTGCGCCACCACACCCAGCTTTTTTTAAAAGTACACTCTATACATACTTCACATATGCAGGCAGAAAATTTATTTATTATATGTAAGTACACTGTAGCTGTCTTCAGACAGCTCCAGAAGAGGGAGTCAGATCTCATTACAGATGGTTGTGAGCCACCATGTGGTTTCTGGGATTTGAACTCAGGAACTTCAGAAGAGCAGTCAGTCAGTGCTCTTAACCATTGAGCCATCTCACCAGCCCATAAAATTACAAACTTTAGGGCTGGAAGTAGTGGTGCTCAAAAAAGAGGTAGGCAGCTGGGCGTGGTGTCGCGCACGCCTTTAATCCCAGCACTTGGGAGGCTTCTGAGTTAGAGGCCAGCCTGGTCTACAAAGTGAGTTCCAGGACAGCCAGGGCTATACAGAGAAACCGTATCTCGAAAAAAACAAAAAGAAGCAGGCAGATCTGTGACTTGAGGACAGTCTGGTCTAAATGGAAAGCTCTAGAACAACCAGAACTACCTAGTCCGAAAAAACTAAAAACGGGCAAAATTTGGCTACTTCTTCTAGACTTTTACCTATACGCTTGTATCAAACTGATCTATAAGCACTTACATTCTTGAACTTATAAAGCTCTAATGTTCCTTTGTTTTGTTTGGGGTTTTTTTGTTTGTTTGTCTTTTGTTTTGGTTTTTTGAGACAGGGTTTCTCTGTATAGCCCTGGCTGTCATGGAACTCACTTTGTAGACCAGGCTGGCCTTGAACTCAAAAATCTGACTGCCTCTGCCTCCCGAGTGCTGGGATTAAAGGTGTGCACCACCACGCCTGGCCTTGTTCCTTTGTTTTGACACTATGATATAAGCACTAGAAGAAAGGCAATGCAGTTGGTCTCTGCAGGACTGGGGAACATAGCTCAGATGGTAAGGTGTCTGCCTAACATGCACAAAGCCCAGTATATGATCCACAGCACTGTATAAATGATGGTAGGGCACACTTGTAATTCCAACATTCAAGGTCAATCTTGGCTATGTGAGACCCAATCAGTCTCAAACAACCCACTCCACTGGGGTGGGGGGGAAAAAAAAAAATCAACCCACCAAAATAGTCTCTGTACATCTTCAAAAATGACAAAAAATAATTACCATCTGGCCTATCAAATCACTCCTAATTATCTGGCCCATAAAATTAATCCATGCATGTCCATATAAATTCTTATGCACAAACCTTTTTCCTTATAAACAGGACCTCAAAATGTAGGCCAGGCTGATCACCAACTCTCTATCCTGTCTGACTCCCCAGAGCCACCACTCTTGACCTTATACAGAAGGGGTTATTATAGGCAGCACTATTTTATCTTTCCCAAAAGTGAAAACTATTCAAGCCCACCATTTTATCCATTAAAACTGAATAAATAGAGCTGGGCAGCAGAGGCACACGCCTTTAATCCCAGCACTCAGGGAGGCAGAGGCAGGCGGATTTCTGAATTCAAAGCCAGACTGGTCTACAGAGTTCCAGGACAGCCAGGGCTATACAGAGAAACCCTGTCTCGAAGCCCCCCACACACACACCAACCCCCCCCAAACCTCACACGTCTTATAAATCACAGTACTGTTTTAAGGAACTTGCATTTAGTATTATTATGTATAGCAAATTCTTATTCAATCGTTAAGATGCTCTTTTAGGTACCAAGTATACAATACAGAATAAGAAAAGCCAAACAAAACCCTCTCTTGTGGAACTTAATTCTGATTATAAAGAAAATGAAAGTAACTTTAAAGTCTGCTACATGTGCATACCACATGTATTAAGTGAAATAGCAGCAGCAAGGATTTCTCACAATTCTCACTTTGCAAATGTCTGGTGTTTTCTTACTAAAACAATAAAAATCACAAGGACTTATCAGATACTATTAGCAAGGGGTTTTTTGGATGGTTGGTTTTTCAAGACAGGGTCTTGCTCTGTAGACCAGGCTGGCCTCAACCTCAAAAGCTCTCTCTGCCTCCAGAGTACTTGGGATTAAAGGCCTCTGGCACCACACCCAGTTCCATTAGCAATTTTCAATGACAAACATTCCTTCTTGAACACAGAATCAGTAGGTGGCCCAAGTTATCCTGGAGATCCTCCTGCCTTTCTACTTGGCGAGTAGAGAGATTAAAGGGCTGAAATACCACGCCCTTCTTCTTTCTAACCTTTACTGTTAATCTCACAAATTCATTCAAACTTAAGACATTACAATTTTATCTTTTATTTTGTAAGTATGTGTGCTGTGCATTGCATGTGTGGGTGGAAGGAAGTCAGAAGGCAGTATCATCAGTTCCCCAAGAGTTGAAGTTACAGGCCATTCACTGTACACAGCCACTATAGGTCCTCTGGAAGAGCAGCTGAGCCATCTTCCCAAACTCTAAACATCCAAACACTATACAGCCACACAGACCCTTACAGTGGGTTGTCAGGACACTATACAGCCACACAGACCCTTACAGTGGGTTGTCAGAACAGACTGCCCAGAATGGCTTTTCTTTTTCTTTCTTTCTTTTTTTTTTTTTTTGGTTTTTTTGAGACAGAGTTTCTCTGTATAGTCCTGGCTGTCCTGGAACTCACTTTGTAGACCAGGCTGGCCTCGACCTCAGAAATCCGCCTGCCTCTGCCTCCCGAGTGCTGGGATTAAAGGCGTGCGCCACCACACCCAGCAGCTTTTCTTTAAAAGCAACTCCAAGCAGGCTGTTGTGACTCCCAGCACTTAAGAGGCTGAGACAGGAGAACTGCCAAGTTTGGACTCAACCCTGTATCAAAGACTGCCTCCAGTGACTAGCGAGAAGGCATGTCTGTAACTGCTACTCTTGCTGAGGCCCCAGGCTCTGGTCCCAGCATTCTCATGGCTCCTCACAGCCTTCTGTAACTCTAGTTCAGGAGGACCTGAAGCCCTCTTCTGCTCTCCAGGGGCAGAATGTATGTGGTGCACAAATATTAATAAAAATAATCGGGCTGGTGAGATGGCTCAGTGGCTAAGAGCACCCGACTGCTCTTCCGAAGGTGATAAGTTCAAATCCCAGCATCCACATGGTGGCTCACAACCATCCGTAACGAGATCTGGCGCCCTCTTCTGGAGTGTCTGAAGACAGCTACAGTGTACTTACATATAATAAATAAAAATTAAAAAAAAAAAAAACCAAGATCATTAAAAAATAAAATAAAATAATCTCCAGTCTACAGAATTTCTAACTCTCAAGTCATTCAACAGCCTGAATTGTGTAACTTGAAAATACTGCCTACTGCCCGGCATGGTGGTGCACTCCTTTAATCCCAGCACTCGGGAGACAGAGGCAGGTAGACTTCTGAGTTCAAGGCCAGCCTGGTCTACAAAATGAGTTCCAGGACAGCCAGGGATATACAGAGAAAACCTGTCTCGGAAAAACAAAAAACAAACAAAAAAAACTGCCTTCTTCTGTATCTCCAAAAGTGAAAGTGTAATTTGGTACAAAGATCACAAAAACTGGCTCAAAAAGATTAACCCTGGAAACAAAGTCTAAATTCCTTTAAATAATTCAATAATTTAGTGGAAATTTTACTAAGTGGTCTAAGGTTCTCCAGAAATCCTTAGATAAAATTTCTCCCTTGCAGCTCTCCAAACTGGACACACAGGCATTCAGAACATCCAAAATGTCGCAGTCATTTCTGTGTCCTTTCATCAGTAAGCAAAATCCATTATCTTTAGCAATTTGCATGTGCAGAATGCTAGCAAGATAAAAGGTTTATTTCCAGTTAAGACCAACTAATACCACTTAAAAAGACTTACTTTAGCTTGAGTCCTTAAATACTTTATTGACTACCAAAGATAGGACAGACAAATCGGCAACAATAGATTTTGTAATTCTGGGCTTTTCCTTCTAGATTTGATCAATTCAATTCAGTCTTTGACAGTGTTACCTTCTCCAACCTTACTAGTTGAAGCTTTGGGAAGGAAGGAGTTGGTTACCTATAAATTCCCTCTGTGGAAAGATCATTCCCCCATCCAAATTAAAGGGAATAAAATAATGTTCTTGTAAATTATTGCAAAGTCCATAAAACTGAGTGCCTTCTGAAGACTTCTT
This sequence comes from Mus minutoides, assembly GCA_902729485.2. Lineage (NCBI taxonomy): Eukaryota > Metazoa > Chordata > Mammalia > Rodentia > Muridae > Mus > Mus minutoides. Next base: position 849,839 of record LR756429.1, read on the forward strand.
GAAATTGAAAACTCATTCAAAATTCCTTTGCATTTCTGTGGGTGACATTCTTTTTTTCTTTTTTTAAAGATTTATTTATTTTATGTAAGTACACTGTACCCGTCTTCAGAAACCCCAGAAGAGGACATCAGATCTCCTTAGGGATGGTTGTGAGCAACCATGTGGTTGCAGGTATTTGAACTCAGGACCTTTGGAAGAGCAATCAATGCTCTTAACCGCTGAGCCATCTCTCCAGCCCTGTGGGTGACATTCTTTACAACATCCAAGCTCTACCAATTCCAAGGACTAACAATTTAGGGAAGTTGACATCTCCATTCATAAAAATTTTCCCAATTTTTTTATTATAGCACTGAAGAGCACATTAGCTTAGAAGTACACTGCGAGTAACCAGGGCTATTAATACCACCTTTGATGGTAAGTAAAGACATTCTCAAGAGGGCTGCTGCAAATGGCATCCAACATATATACACACACAGGAGATAATCTCACCAGATTTCGAAAAGCATAAGCAAGTAAACAAGCAGGCTAAAAACACTTTAAAAAAAAAAAAAAAAAAACCTTGTCTTGAGTAACAGAGAGGTCAGCCAATCAGCAGAGGCACATGACTCACCCACCGGCCTGAGCAAAAGTATTCACACTGTCCACTACACTAACGTGGGATTTCCCATCTCCAACCCAGCTCGGCCTTTGGGGGCTTCTCGTTTAAGTGTTATTTCCGTGTTTGTGTGTGTGTGTGTGTGGGGGGTCATTTTGCTGAATCACAACTCTCCAACACCCCCACCCTAAACCGACACACTCCTGCAAGTAAGAAGCCACGGCAAGGGACGGCAGCAAGCAGAGACCCATCAAAACAAAGCACCCAAAGAGTAGGCTTCCAGGTTGGGAGTGGGTGGGTCGAGAGGGACTCCAGGTCCTTCGTCACCCTTCCTGTCCCCTAGGTCCAGCCCTGGAGCAGGCGTGCGATGGAAGCTCTCTCCCTGTGAACAAAATCTACCTCTTTCTAGGCAGAGCTCCGGGGACAGCCGGAAAGGTGAGACTAGGAAGCGGGAACTCGCTATCCCAGCACTGGCAGGAGTAGCCAGATGACGGAAGGAGAGCGCGCCGGGGCACGACGCGCAAGAGCGGCCCGCCCCAAGGGGGAACTGCAACCAGAGAGAGCGGCGGTACCCGCGGTCAGCATCCCCGGCCCGGACTTAGGCGGCCCGGCGCGTACCGCAGATCCAGCGGCAGCCGCTTCCTCCTCCTCCTCTTCCTCCTCCTCCTCCTTTGACAAAATGGCGGCGGCAGGAAGTGCCGGGAGCTTGGCCCGCCCCCCGCCCGCCCCCGGCCGCCCAGCGCGCCCGCGCCCCCGGTCCCGGTCCCGTTCCCTGCCGCCGCCCGCGCCAAGGGGGACAGCGGCGACCGCGACTGCCCCGGTACAAAGTCCGCGAACCCACCCGGCCGCCGCCGCCCCGACGGCGCGGGCGGCCCCCGGGAGGGCGCGAACCAGCACCGGGATCCGGGCCCACGAAACTGCGGCCTCCCCACCCCCGCGCCGACGGCGTAGGTGGTGGCGCACCGGCCACATTACGCAATGCAGGTTACGCGGGCCGCGCCGTGGGGCCCCGGCAGCCCGCCTCGCGGCCGCGAAGGACACCAGTCCCCTCACCTGAGACGCTAGGCCGCACGCCGCCGCACGCTGTCCGGGACGCCAAGCCGGGGCCCGTCCGCCGCGCCCGCCCCGCCGCCGCGCTCACAGGCCCCGCTCGCCCGCGGGCACTGCCGGCAGCCGCCGCCGCAGCCGCCGCCACTGCTTCGGTTCCTCGGCTGCGGGAGAGCAGAACAAACAGCCCTGCCGCCGCCGCCAGCGCACTGATGTCACCACGCACGTTGCGCGCGCGGCCCCGCGTCATCGCCGCCGCCCGGCGTGCGCGTCCCGCTGGTCCTCCCAGGTCCGGAAAGCCTCGTTAGAGCCGGCGGCGGTTGTAGAGGTGAGGACAGGAGACTGGCTCCCCCGACTGGGGGGGGAGGAGGGCTGGAGCCCTTGGAACACGATCGAGGGTCGCTGCGGACTGTGTACCCGGCAAACTGAGGCAAGATCAAGAGAAGACAAGAGGAGTCTTCAGGGCGGTCCATAAGAAAACCGCTTTTCGGAGGAAGCCGACACGCAGACCCAGGGAAGGAACCTTGCAGATGAGTGGGGATCGTCACATGCAAGAACGACAAGAAAAGATTTGTAAGCCTAAAATAGACATCCAGAAATTTAAGTGATCGGATGACAAACTCAAAAGAGCAGATGGTGAAGAGAGCCCTCAAAGACAGGTGATAGAGGAACATCATAAGGCCAGAGGACTATGGCTAGTTGTGCTGCAGTGGGACCTGACAATTGCTGAAAATACAGACATGTTTCATTACATTCACTACACTCAATTTGTGGAATCAACTTAAGGAAAATATACCATGTATCATGAAATAAGGGAATGAGCCAGCGGGGATTTTTTTTTTCTTTTTTCAGAGAAGGATCTTAAGAATTCTTACCCTTCTTGCCTCAGCCTTCCAAGTAATGAGATATTACATGTGTTCACCACCACACCCAGGTCTTCTTGCTGGCCTCTGTAGGGGATCTGAAGATTGATCAGTACGGATGTCTAAGCCTAGAGCATTCCTCTTTCTTTTTTTTTTTTTTTTTTTAAAGATTTATTTATTTATTATATGTAAGTATACTGTAGCTGTTTTCAGATGCACCAGAGGAGGGCGTCAGATCTCGTTACGGATGGTTGTGAGCCACCATGTGGCTGCTGGGATTTGAACTAGGGACCTTTGGAAGAACAGTCAGTGCTCTTACCCGCTGAGCCATCTCACCAGCCCAGAGCATTCTCTTTCTTGTCCTCCAGATTAACTTTAATTCTTGAAGACTTAAGTCAACTCCCAGCATACTCTGAACTAGGGATGTGACCACTTGAGGGGTTGCAAAACATCCCAGCCTGGAATATAGAAGATCTTTGAGATTTTTTGAGACAATGTTTCTCTGTATGGCCCTGGCTGTCCTAAAACTTGCACCAGGATGGTCTAGAACACAGAAATCTGTCTTTCTCTGCCTCTTAAGTACTGGGATAAAAGGTATGTACTACCACCGCCAAAGAAAAATTAGAATTTTTAAGGTTCCATATAGGTTGAGAGGCAGACCACCCTGTCTGTTAAACAGTGAGACTGTTAAAAAATCAAACAGGCTGGTGAGATGGCTCCAGTGGCACTTGCTGCCATTTCTGACCAATCCCTGGGACTGGCCCTCTGACCTTATAAATAAGTAGTCTTTTTTTAAAAAAAACAAAACAAGAAAGAATAAAAGTATTCTCTGCCATTGTGTTTTCCTTGTAATTAACCAAAAGTTAATTGGTTATATTGGTATATTCTAAGCCAAGTAAAAATTAAATTTTACCTTTGACTATGATAATTATGAGATGTAATTAATTATAAAAAGTGAAGAAACTGTAACATTTGTTTAAGCTTCTAACTTTGGGCTGCAGATCATGAAACTTTTAAATATCTTCTAATTTTGCATGTTATTTCCAAAAGGTGCTCAGAAAAAAAAAAAAAAAGTCGGGCAGTGGTGGAGTTCGCCTTTAATCCCAGCACTTGGGAGGCAGAGGCAGGTGGATTTCTGAGTTCGAGGCCAGCCTGGTCTACAGAGGGAGTTCCAGGACAGCCAGGGCTACACCTTTGGGGGTCGGGGGTGGGAGCAAAAGGTGCTCCAAAATAGAGGGAGAAATTACAAATCCTGCTGTATAAATGCAGGAGCAAGCCAAGCTTTCAAGCCTCGTCCTGCTGGAAGGGAAGGGAGAATAACCTCTGAAAGCTGGCCCCGACCTCCACAAGTTTGTGTAATCTACACACAAATGGATACACATAATACCTTTGAAATTAAAAACTAGTCTGGTATAATAGTGTATGCCTAGGGCAGGAGCGGTTAAGAGCACCAACTGCTCTTCCGAAGGTCCTGCCTTCAATTCCCAGCAGCCACATGGTGGCTCACAGCAATCTGTAATGAGATCTGATGCCCTCTTCTGGTGTGTCTGAAGATAGCGACAGTGTACTCATCATATACATAATAAAATAAATAGAGAGACAGACAGTGTGTGCCTATAATCCCAGCACTTGGAAGGCAGAAGCATCCGGATCTTTTTGAGTTTGATGCCATCCTGATCCACATAGGGAGGATCAGGCCAGCCATGGCTACATACTGAGACCTTTTCTCAAGACTGGTGTTTGTTTGTCTGTCTGAAACTGCTTCTCACTATGTAGTCCTGACTGTTCTGGAATTCACAATGTACACCAGGGAACCTCACAGATCCATCTGCCTCTGCCTCCCCAGTTCTAGAATAAAAAGGCGTTTGCCCCACAGGGCTGGGCTTAGTATGTTATGGTTAAAGAAACCAAATTGTATCAGCTTTAAGCTGAACTTCCCCCCCCCCCACACCACTTCTCTTGTGTTAGTAATTTAATTTATTAGTGTTACAGGCAACAAATGCTTTTGAAAATAATTTAGAGATGCCAGTTTGCAAGGCATAATAAAATCTGGCTTCCCCCACTCCCTGGCCGATTATACCCTGGTGGTAGTGGTGCCCACCTTTACTCCCAACACTCTAGAGTCAGGCAGATCTCTGAGTTCAAGGCCAGCCTGGTCTGCAGAAAAAATAACTGCTGTCTGAAAAAAAGGCAACTTATAAAGTAAAGGAATGTGCAAGGCCTAGGATGAAGTGCTATGGAGAGAGAAATTTTTCATTTGCTTGGTTTATTTGCTTGGTTTTTTTTTTTTTTTTTGGAGACCAGATTTCTCTGTATGGCCCTGGCTGTCTCTGTAGACCAGGCTAGGCTCCAACTCAGAGCTCAGAGATTTCTGCCTTGAAGTTGTTTGTTTTTTTTTTTTTTTGGTTTTTCGAGACAGGGTTTCTCTGTATAGCCCTGGCTGTCTTGGAACTCACTCTGTAGACCAGGCTGGCCTCAAACTCAGAAATCCACCTGCCTCTGCCTCCCGAGTGCTGGGATTAAAGGCATGCGCCACCACTGCCCGGCTGAAGTTTCATTTTATTAGTCATACTTCATCTTAGAAATTCAATCCAGCCTGGTCTACAGAGTGAGTTCCAGGACAGCCAGGGCTTTACAGAGAAACCCTGCCTCACCCCCCCCCCCCCAAAAAAAGAAATTCAATCCAGCCAGAAGACACACAGTAACTCTTAAGGCAGTATCTTAAAACTCCTTTGGCAAACAAATGTCCCATTCCTTCTGTTTTCTGTAATACTACTGAACGTAAAATTTTTTAAAGTATGTGTATGAATATGTACTAGTGTGAAGTATACATAAATCCATATGTATAGCCTTCCAGACCAGAAGACAACTCATAGGAGGAGTCCATTCCCTCAACTATGATTTCGTTGGCTGAGCTGTCTTTAAAGTTTTATTTATTTTTTTGTTATTCATATTATTTATTTTGGTTTGATGTATATCCCAAGCTGGTCTCAATATACTAACAGCAGACCTCCTGCCTCAGCCTCCTGAGTACTGGGATTACTGGTGTGTGCCATCATCTTTGTACCTCTTCTCCTTTTTTGTCCCTTTTTTAAAAAATATTTATTTATTTGTTTTATGTTTATGTATACATTGCAGCTGTCTTCAGACACTCCAGAAGAGGGCATTGGATCCTATTAAAGATGGCTGTGAGCCACCATGTGGTTGCTGGGAATTGCACTCAGGACCTCTGGAAGAACAGTCAGTGCTCTTATCCGCAGAGCCTTCTCTCCAGCCCATCTTTGTACCTTTTCCCATTACTATTGTGTTTATAATAGTAAAACCCACAACAGATCATTGAAAATATTAAAGAATAGTGGGCAGCAGTGGTGCACACCTTTAATCCCAGCATTCAGAAGGTGGAAGCAGGCCAGGCGGATTTCTGAGTTTGAGGCCAGCCTGGTCTACAGAGTGAGTTCCAGGACAGCCAGGGCTACACAGAAAAACCCTGTCTCGAAAAACCAAAAAAAAAAAAAAAAAAAAAAAAAAGATTCTTGTGATGCCAAAGTGAGGTTCTGTCTCAAAAAATAAAAACAAATAAAATCGACCGACATGTTACATACTTTAATCCCAGCACTCAGGAAGTAGAAGCAGGAATGTGAGTTAAAAGCCAGCCTGGTCTTTATAGTGACAATTCCAGGGCAGGCAGGCAGAACTACATAGGAAAAAAAAAAAAAAACTTGTCTCACCTCCCCAATAAAATAATAAAATAATAAAAATTCATAAAATCATGAGTCAGGAAATAATTGTATTCTTTTTTTAACTTGTTTTGTGCGTGCACGCGTGTTCATGTGTATGTAGATAACTTGTGTTGGAATAGAGAAGTACTCTGCCCATGTGTGCTTGTGGAGGATAGAGAACAGCTTGAAGGCCACTATGCCCAGACTTTCACTCGGTTTCAGAGCCCCAAGCTTAGAGAACAGGCTGTTTCCTGACTGAGCTATGTCCCTCCACCCCTCAACATTTTTTTTCTTCTTTTGAGGTAGGATCTCACTGTGTAGACCAAGCTGTCCTTGGGAGTCACTTCTCCCATTCCACCACATAGGTTGGTCCCTGGGGATCAAACTCAGGCTTGGTTACAAGCTCCTTTACCTACTGAGCCATCTCACCTAACAGTTTTGAGGTTGGGGTGTGTGTGTGTGTGTGTGTGTGTGTGTGTGTGTTTTGGTGGTGGTACTAGAGAACAAATGACTAGAGCCTTGCAGGAGTCTAGGCAAACACTTTACTACTCAGCTACAGCCAGAGTCTCCATGCTGGAGAGACATTTCCTGGTTCACAGAGGATCTGACCTTAGTTCTTAGTCCCCATGCCTGGTAGGTCTCAGCAACCTGCATCTCTAGAGTCAGGCTATATCGTCTGTAACTCTAGCTGCAGGGAATCCAACATCTATCGCTTATGAGCTTATGAGTACTTCAACTTACTTATTGCAGCCCCCCCCCCCAAAAAAAAAAACAACCATACTTTTTTTTTTTTTTTTTTTTTTTGAGACAGGGTTTCTCTGTGTAACCTAGAGTGTCCTGAAACTTTAGTAGACTGGGCTGGCCTTGAACATGTAGAGATCCGCCTGTTTCTGCTTCCTGAATGCTGGGATTAAATGTGTGTGCTGCCACCACCTAGCCCTTAGAAATGCATTTAACAAACAGTTGTGTTAAAGATATTTTTGTGTGACGGTAGATCTCATAAGTTGACACAAAACAGTTTTCACCCCAAAGCAAATGAGTCATAGTTGGCCCAGGAATAGGTTCAGGTTGCCTAAGATGATGGTTACATGAATTTTTTTTAATAGTCACACAACAGAATAAAGTCAGCCAGATGTGGTAGCTTGTGTCTGAAATCCCAGCATTTGAGAGAAGAAGGCAGAATTGTGAGTTCAAAGTCATTTTCTGGCCTATATCAAGAATAAAACAGAGCCGGGTGTGGTGGCGCACGCCTTTAATCCTAGCACTCAGGAGGCAGAGGCAGAGGCAGGTGGATTTCTGAGTTCAAGGCCAGCCTGGTCTACAAGATGAGTTCCAGGACAGCCAGGGCTATACAGAGAGACCCTGTCAAAAAAAAAAAAAAAAAAAAAAAAAAAAAAAAAAAAAAAAAAAAAAAAAAAAAAAAAAAAAAGAAAAAGAAGAAGAAAAGAGATTTACTGGGCTGGTGAGACGGCTCAGCAGGTAAGAGCACTGCTCTTCTGAAGGTCCTGAGTTCAAATCCCAGCAACCACATGGTGGCTCACAACCATCTCTAACAAGATCTGACTTCTCTTGCTCTTCTGGAGTGTCTGAAGACAGCTACAGTGTACTTACATATAATAAATAAATAAATAAATAAATAAATATTTTTTTTTTAAAAAGAGAGATGTACCTGATAGGAAAAAGTATCTTAGGTCATATATTGTGGTGGATTAAATAAATAATTAAATAAATACTTGTTGTTGTTGTTTTTTCCAGACAGGGTTTCTCAGTATAGCCCTGGCTGCCCTGGAACTCACTCTGTAGACCAGGCTGGCCTCTAACTCAGAAATCTGCCAGCCTCTGCCTACCAAGTGCTGGAACTAAAGGTGAACTCCACCACTGCCCAGCTAATAAATACATTTTTTTTCTTTTTTTTTTTTCCTCGTTCCAGTCAACCCTGCTCACGGTCTGCCCCGGTCGGCCCTGCTTGCTCCGGTCGGTCCCACTTGCTCAGTCCCTGCTCTCTCCGGTCCAAGGATTCATGTATTATTATTCATAAGTACACTATAGCTGACTTCAGATGCACCAGAGGAAGGCGTCAGAGATCTCATTATGGGTGGTTGTAAGCCACCATGTGGTTGCTGGGATTTGAACTTATCACCTTCAGAAGAGCAGTCGGGTGCTCTTACCGCTGAGCCATCTCACCAGCCCAAGAGTTACAGGTATTTGTGAGCTGTTCAATGTGGGTGCTGGGAACCCAACTCCAGTTCTTATTTTAGAGCAACCAGTGCTCTTAACTACTGAGCCATCTCTCCAGCCCCTGATCTGGGGCTTTCCTGCAGGCCATCAGCCATTCTTGACTTTATTTGCTGATTTTATTTACCTTTATTTTATGTGTTATGACTGTTTTCTGAATTTGTTTATGTACCACATGCATAAACAAGGGCCAGAAGAGGGTGTCGGATTTCTCCCTCCCTAACTGGCATTTGCTATGAGTGTGGGTGTGGGGACTTTTGTTGTGGGGATCCTTTCTGCACTGATTCCTTGGGCCTGTGTCATCTGTCACCATTTTAGTGTGTTGGGACAAGGTATCCCCACTGTTTCTCAGGGTAGCCCAGGGATGTACTACTATGTCTATTTTGTGTGTTTCAGGGTGAGGGACACACATGTGGAGGCACATGGGTGGCAGTCAGAAGTCAGTCCTCTTCTTCCACCATGTGTCTCCCAGGGATGGAGCTCAGGCCTGCAGGCTGGGGTGGCTAGTGTGGATTACTAAAATAAACATGATAGGCTGCGATCCCAGTATTGGTACTTTGGTTCAAGGCCCAGAAAAAAAAATAAACAAAAAAACAAAAAAACAAAACAAATGAATAATAAGATTGAGGTTACAGCCAGGCATGTGGCTCACACCTTTAATCCCAGCACTTGAGAGGCAGGCAGATTTTTGAGTTTGAGGCCAGCCAGGGCTACACAGAGAAACCCTGTCTTGAAAAAAAAACCCAAAAAAACCCAACAACACACATACACACAATTTAAATTTGTGTTGTTGAGATTCTATCTTACCAAGTAACTCTGGCAGTCTTGGAATTTGCCCTGTAGACCAGGCTAGCCTGGAACTTGGAGAACTCCTGCCTCTACCTCTCAAGTGCTGGGACTAAAGGCATGCACCACCACTAACTAGTCAGGTTAATTTAAAACTTGAAAACCCTCTATACCTCTATAGTCTTGTAGGGCACTCAGAAAAGCAGAGGCAGGCAGATCCCAGAGTTTGAGGCCAGTGTGATCTACAAAGTGAGTTCCAGGGAAGTCAGAGCCACACAGAGAAACCTTGTCTCAAAAAAAACAAAACAAAAAAAAAAACAAAAAAAACCCAGACCGGGTGTGGTGGTGCACGCCTTTAATCCCAGCACTAGGGAGGCAGAGGCAGGCTGATTTCTGAGTTCGAGGCCAGCCTGGTCTACAAGTGAGTTCCAGGACAGCCAGAGCTATACAGAGAAACCCTGACTCCAAAAACCAAAAACCAACCAACCAACCAAACAAACACACAAACAGGGCTGGCAAGATGGCTCAGCAGGTAAGAGCACTAACTGCTCTTCCAAAGGTCCTGAGTTCAAATATCAGCAACCATGGTGGCTCACAATCACCTGTAATGAGATCTGACGCCCTCTTCTGGTGTGTTAGGAAACAGCTACAGTGTACTTATGTAAATAAATAATAAATAGTTCTTAGGGCCAGAGCGAGCAGAAGCTGAGTGAACGGAATGGAGTTGACCCAAGTGAGTGGGGTGGACTGGAGAGACCTAAAATTTTTTTTTTTTTTTTTGGTTTTTCAAGACAGGGTTTCTCTGTATAGCCCTGGCTGTCCTGGAACTCACTTTGTAGACCAGGCTGGCCTCGACGAATTCAGAAATCCGCCTGCCTCTGCCTCCCGAGTGCTGGGACTAAAGGCATGCGCCACCACGCCCGGCGAGAGACCTAAAATTTAATTCCCAACAACCACATGAAGGCTCACAACCATCTGTACAGCTACAGTGTACTCACATATATAAAATAAATAAATCTTAAAAAATAACAGCATAAAAGATTTATATATGTTTATGATGGGGTTTGCAGTTGAGTGCAGGTTCCCATGGACACCTAAAAGACAGTTTCAGATCCTGCCATCTGTGACAGGAGCACTGGGACCTGAACTTGGGTCCTCTTTCATCTCTCCAGTTCTCCATATTTTTGTTGTTTTATTTTCTGTGCATGCTTGGTGTCCAGGATAGAAAGGGGACACTAAAAGGACCAATGTCAGCACAGGACACCCCAAGGCCAAGTTTTCAGCACAAAGGAGATTTATTTGCCTCTGAGGAACAAAAGACATGAGAGAACAAGGGAGAAGGAAAAAAGAACAAGGGCTTGGGGGGCTTATTGCTCTGAGAGACAAAAGATTGCCTCTGGATAGAAGAGTGGCTGTAGGCAAATGGCAGTTTAAAAAGGGAAAGAGTTGGTTAATTTTGATTGCACATGTTAATTATGGCAATCAAAGGCGGGGTGTTGATGGCTGGACTTCAGTGCTTTGATAGCTGGCCCTCGGTGGTCAGCCTCAGGGAGAGAAGTGGCCAAATAAGAGAATAGACCCTGGTGACTAGTTTAGGAATTTAATCTAACAGTTTAGCAAAGGAGAGGGAAATGAGCTGTGCTTGCCATTCTTGGGCTTGCTAGAGCCCTTTCAGGTACTAGATTCTCTAACTAGTTAAGACAGCCGTGGGCAGGTTGCTGGGTGGGAACAGAGCAGTACAAAGGGCCTTTACTTCTTCAGTCATCTCACTGGGTTCTGCGTTTTTTTGTTTGTTTGTTTGTTTTGTTTTTGGTTTTTCGAGACAGGGTTTCTCTGTGTAGCCCTGGCTGTCCTGGAACTCACTCTGTAGACCAGGCTGGCCTCGAACTCAGAAATCCACCTGCCTCTGCCTCCTGAGTTCTAATTCTTAGTGCAGGGAGTAAGGCACTCTACTAAATATACACTCTATCTGCAATCCCAGATCCACTATTAAAATAGTGCCAAATAGCTTAATAAGAAATTGTGAGGGTGGATTTTCTTTACTGTATGCACTCAATGTGGTTTATTTATTTATTTATTTTGGTTTTTCGAGACAGGGTTTCTGTCTTGCTCTGGCTGTCCTGGAACTCACTCTGTAGACCAGGCTGGCCTCGAACTCAGAAATCCGCTTGCCTCTGCCTCCCCCAACTTCACTCACTCTGGTCTGCCCCGCTTGCTCCTGGCAGGTTTATTTTTAATAAAGAATTGTATGCAGCTAAGCTTGGCTTTGGAATCTGTATGATCACCATAATGACCTGAACTCCAAGTGCTGGTATTATACATGCCCAAACTTGGCTAACAGTGTTGTGACAGTATGTATGACTATATATATCTGAGTGCTGAAAACAAACTACTCCTGCACAAATTGCCCTGGATTTTTCTTTCTTTTTTTTTTTTTAAGTAAGTACACTGTAGCTGTCCCCAGACACTCCAGAAGAGGGAGCCAGATCAGATGGTTGTGAGCCACCATGTGGTTGCTGGGATTTGAACTTATCACCTTCGGAAGAGCAGTCGGGTGCTCTTACCCGCTGAGCCATCTCACCATCCCCCTCCCTGGATTTTTCTTTCTAGCTCTGCTGGGATCAAACCTAGGATCTCATATGTGCTAGGCAAGCTAACAAAGCTATTTTGAGATATAGTCAAGTTAAGTTGACCTGGCAGGCCTCTACCTCTGAAGTAGCTGGGATTACAGGTCAGGCTTTAAAATTTGTTTTTAGAGCAGGGCAAGGTAGCCTACATCTTACTGGAAAGCCCAATTCCTTACCGGAGAGGCAGAAGCAGGCAAAATTCTTTAAGGTCAGCTGCCATTACAGTGAGACCAGAAACAAGAAAAAGTTAAGACCTACTGGCATCTTTAAGACTCATATACTGGCCGAGCGTTGGTGGCGCACACCTTTAACCCCAACTCTTGGGAGGCAGAGGCAGGCAGACTTCTGAGTTTGAGGCCAGCCTGGTCTACAAAGTGAGTTCCTGGACAGCCAGGGCTACACAGAAAAACCCTGTCTCGAAAAACCAAAAAAAAAAAAAAAAAAAGAAAGACTCATATACTATACTGAAGTAATTTCTCCTCATCTTGGAGTTTACCTAACTCCATGTATAATAAAACAACCCATATATTTAGACATCAAATGGAGGAACACACATACACTTAAAATGTTTCTCAATGGCAGAAAAGGTGATGTATTCAAAAAAAGGCAGAGGCAGGTGATCTCTTGAGTTTTGAGGCCAGAGCTATTTCCAGATAATCTAGGCTACACAGAGAAACCATCTCTAAAACCAAAAAAATCAAGTCTCTTTTTCACACTGCTGGTTTTTTGTAATCTCAGTACTTTAGAGACTCAAAAGTAAAGGTGGAGCCTCACATTTATAGCCATCTCACCAGGTAAGGATGCTGGCTGCCAAACCTCTTGATGACAGGAGCTGGATCTCTGGGACCCACAAGTTTTCTTCTGGGTGGCATATTCATGTAAAAGAGTTGCTTGCCAGGAGGCCCTGGGTTTCATTCTCAGATCAGAAACACAGACACACAGACAAACACAGACAGACAGACAGACAGACACACACACACTCTAAACAGCAGTAATTAATGAACACAAATGTCTCCGTGGCATCAATTTATTGCTTGTTTTGACGATAGTCCCAAAGTCCACCTCCTATCCCCTAGGAATGCTCCTTGATAGAGTGCTGATTTACTTGCTGCAATATTTTATTGCCTCTTTTATTCTTCACTGGTTGATGTTTCCAAGATGTGAGCTCTGTACAGTTAATGGACACAGCATTGTAACTTCAAAAGGGAGGAAACCCCCCATCATTATGAGCCTATCAGACCTAGTACATGCTACTTTACAGACATGCTGAGCCTCCTTTTCTCAGACTCAGAACTGCCAAAGGAATACTATTTGCTTAAAACGAAACATCTTTATGTAACTGTATGATATGAGCTTTTACAGATCCCATCAACGGAAGTTCACATTTGTTTTTCATCAATGAGTAATCTTATGTTTTTTTCTAAGTACTTTTAGGTGGAAATAACAAAATTAAGAGAAAACAAAACAAAAAACCATAATCCTACACAAATGGAGGTGGAACACAAACATCAAACTGATTAGCAAGCAATGCACAGAGAGGACCAATGCCTTCGGCAGTGTCTTCACTCTAGAGGCCCAGGTAAGCATGCTTCCTATGGGACAGCTTGTGACTATCTCATACACAGGCCAAGGTCACCTATGGGACAGCTTGTGACTATCTCATGCACAGGCCAAGGTCACCGCCTTGTCATGCCTTCAGTTAACAGGATGCTGCCACATCGGGTGAGGAACATAGAATACAGTGTATTATAAAGCCAAAGCCCAGCTGACCGTGGCTGTACACACATGGCCCCAGTACTCCAGAGACTGAGACAGGAAGATTGAGTTCAAAGGCAAGCTTGGTCCAAGCAAGATGCTATCTCAATGCCAAAGCTGAAATAAAGGCCTTAAAAAATGGTCTGATGTTTAATGAAACAGGCAGGACTATTATTGGTAGGGGGCGCAATCTGAGCTCTTGAACACATGGATGGTTGAATCACCAACCATGCATAGGTGAGTAAGGGAATTCCCCTAAATAATAATTTTTTTTTTTCTCCCTCAAACAAGTTATATTGGTAACAAACTGCTTCCCAGGAGAAAAAAAGCAAAATAAAATGAAACAAAGACCAACCAAACAAAAAATATAACACAAAAAAACCCCTCACATTCTGTCCGTTTTAGGACTTAACAATTATCAGGAAGATCTACTTTTATTATTCTAACTGCAGTGCACAGATAGCCATCAAAGGCCACTTGGGAAAATGGTTTACCTCTTTTTGTATTCTAACAGAGGTAGGAAGCCATCTACTGTATAGCATCAATCCTTGAGGTACATTGGGAAGGAAATGGCCCAGTCTTTCCACCAAATACACACCCTAGTACATCTTATAAAACAAAAAGAACACATGATATAACATATCCCTTTAAACAGGGAAGAAAAGATCATTCTGTGGGAATATCTTTGGCCTCTGCACCAGTTTGTTCCAGCTCATCCTCCATGATTCCTGGGATAGCTATGACAGGTGACGTGCTTCCTGTGTCTGCTGCTGGCATAGCTGCTTCATTTCTGGCCTCAGCAGCCTCACCTCTGGTTTCATCTTCGATGGTCCTGGTTTCAGATGCCATTTCACAGGTCTGCTCTTCTGGTAGCTTTTCGGTGTGGGGGTCACTGCTGGCCTCTGCTGTGTCCACTTCAGCTAGGACTTCACTATGCTCTGCAGCAGGCTCTCCTTCCCCCTCTACAGCTCTCACTGCTGCTGTGATCACCTCTGCTAAGACTTCTGCAGCTACCTCCTCTGGTGTCTCCTCCTTCTCCTCGCCTACATTTTCATCTCCTTCTGTCTCAAGATCAGCAGTTTCATTGACAAAAGGATCCTCACCCTGGACAAAGAGGAGACCCAAATCAGTGGCAGAGCCAGGCAGAGGCCCAGTGCATGAGCTCTCATTTTTTTTTTGTTTTTTGTTTTTTGAGACAGGGTTTCTCTGTGTAGCCCTGGCTGTCCTGGAACTCACTTTGTAGACCAGACTGGCCTCAAACTCAGAAATCCGCCTGCCTCTGCCTCCCGAGTGCTGGGATTAAAGGCGTGCGCTACCACACCCGGCTCGAGCTCTCGTTCTTAGGAACAGAGTCTGCAAAGCAGCATACTACACTGTAGACTGCAGCTTCCGGTTCAAGTGTGGTAAATTTACTTAGAATAAATAATTATCCTACTTATGACATTTGCTACCCCCTCTCCTTGTTCCAATTCTTCCCATGTTCCTCTTCATCCTCAAATCCACAGCCTCTTATCTGTTAACTATTACCCATATTGGGGGTGTTGGGGATTAAATCCGAGTACACATGCTAAGTGCTGCAGGACTAGTGCCACCCACAGACCCTATCTGCTCTTAACCTCTGAGCCATCTCTCTAGTCCTGTTTCATTGGAGACCAGGTATTGATATGTTGCCATGCTAACCTCAATTTCCTGGGTGGAACTGATTCTCCCATGGCTCCAGAGTAGTTGGGCATGTGTCACTACACTCAGCTTGGATGCTTTCTAATAAGCATTATCACCAACATCTGCTCAATACTTTGCAGCCAAATAATCATTTTTTTGGGTGTGTGTGTGTTGACTATGAGTAGCATAATACAGTGATCCACCAAATAGCACCCCTACCCAAGGTCACAGCTAAGTACCAAGTCTCTGGGAACCCCCAACCTCGAAACCTCTGATCTTCAATTTTTTTTTTCCTGAAAACTCAGAAATGTTCAACACTGCATGCTGTCTATATACAAATCTTCCATCCCCATGGCTTTTCTGGTTCACTAGATTCCAAAATACAAACCTTGAGGTATTTTTCCAGCATCTTCACTATATGCTTGTTGTTCAAAACACTCTTAGCCACATGGAGACTTGTTTTCTTGAACTGCTCAGCAGCCAACTGCAAAAGCAACCAAAAAAATTAAAAATAAATAAATAAATAAATAAATAAATAAATAAATAAATAAATAAGGCTGTTTAAAATAGCCAGAGAAATCAGAAAACTAGCCAGGGTGTGTGATGGTTAGTTTAACTGTCAACTTGACACAAACCAACCACCCACAAGTCTCAATGCTGCACTGCCTAGATCAGGCTAGCCCGCATCAGTGGAGTGGCACCAATCCCTGAACTACGTAAGAGAGAGAGTAGCCACACCCACTTTATCATTAAGCATGCGTGCATTCATTCTCTCTGCTCTTGATTGTGGCTGTGACAGTTGCTCCAGGTTTCAGCCTTGATTTACTTCCTCAAAATGATGTGGTACAACCTGAAATCATCAAACCCTTTACTAAGTTGCTTTTTTGTCACACACAGTAAGAAATAAAACTAGGGCCAGGTGTGGTGGCACACACCTTTAATCCCAGCACTGGGGAGGCAGAGGCAGGTGGATTTCTGAGTTCGAGACCAGCCTGGAATACAAAGTGAGTTCCAGGACAGCCAGGGCTACAGAGAAACCCTGTCTCGAAACCAAAAAACAAAACAAAACAAAACAAAACAAAAAAACAAAACCAAACCCCAAAAAACAAAACAAAAAAAGCAAGTACTAAGAAATGTGATATAGCCAGGTGATGGGGTGCATGCCTTTAATCCCAGCACCCAGGAAACAGAGGCAGATGAATCTCTTAAGTTCCAGGACAACCAGGGCCACACAGAAAAACCCTGTCCCCCAAACCCCAAAATAAATAAATATAGAGATGGGTTGACAGCAACTGGTATTCTATCTTGAGATTTGCCAGCAATGTAGCCACACCCACTTTATCATCTGTGGCTGCTTCTGCATATCTACAATAGTTGTACCACACAATGCCGATCAAAAGCTCTGGGCCCACAGAGCCATCCTAATTGCAGGGAACTGATGACTTCAAGGTCCTTTCAGATTACCAAGTCCAAGGACACTCAAGTCTCCTATAAAATGGACTGGTGTTTGCATCCCCCTACCCCCACCCCCCAGACAGGGTTTCTCTGTGTAACCCTGGCTGTCCTGGAACTCACTCTGTAGACCAGGCTGGCCTCGAACTCAGAAATCCGCCTGCCTCTGCCCCCCAAGTGCTGGGATTAAAGGCGTGAGCCACCACGCTCGGCTTCTTCCTATATTTTAGATGACTTAAAAACCTAACAAAACTAGTTGTGCAAAACAGTTACAATGTATTGGTTGGGGAAAATTAGAAAGAATTGCAGAGCATTCAGTAATGTTGCAACTCTTACACCTGTCTGTTTTTAACCTCCAGTTGGTTCAACTGTGATTGTAGGATCACAGATAAAGGCCAATTATATCTAAGATCACACTTAAAAAAAAAAAAAAAAAGATTTATTTTATGTATATGAGTACACTGTATCTATACAGATGGTTGTGAGTCACCAGCCACAAGCCCTAAGATCACACTTCTTATGAAAACAAACAACTCGGGGCTGGTGAGATGGCTCAGTGGTAAGAGCACCTGACTGCTCTTCTGAAGGTGATGGGTTCAAATCCCAGCAACCACATGGTGGCTTACAACCACCCGTAATGAGATCTGACGCCATCCTCTGGTGCATCTGAGGTCAGCTATATTGTACTTATGAATAATAATAAATGAATCCTTGGATTGGAACAGGGACTGAGCAAGCGGGACCGACCAGAGGGAGCTAGCAGGGTTGACCGGAACGAGGAAAAAGAAAAACAAAACAAAACAAAAAACCAAACAACTCCCACAAACCTAGCAACAAAACCTTGTTAATCCTAAGTTTAAAAATTTTCAGGGCTGGCGAGATGGCTCAGTGGTTAAGAGCGCTGATTGCTCTTCCGAAGGTCCCGAGTTCAAATCCCAGCAACCACATGGTGGCTCACAACCATCCGTAATGAGATCTGATGCCCTCTTCTGGAATGTCTGAAGACAGCTACAGTGTACTTACATATAATAAATAAATAAATCTTTAAAAAGATTAAAAAAAAAAAAATTTTCAGTCTCAGCCTCATCATTAATGGAAGACCAAACCAATACTAAAACACAGGTCAGGGGCTGGTGAGATGGCTCAGCTGTTAAGAGCCTTGACTGCTCTTCCATAGGTCATGAGTTCAAATCCCATCAACTACATGGTGGTGGCTCACAACCACCCATAAGGAGACACAAATGAAAAACCTTTGGGCCGGAGCAAGAGGGAAAAGGGAAGGGGGAAAAAAAACCCCAGTTTAGTTCCTTGGTCCTGGTCTCACTGAAATCCAATTTTTCAGCAACTGGAAACTTAACTCTGATTTGTAGAAAACAGTTTCAATTCTGAATTTCAGCTACTATATACACAGCCAATCTACACACCAAATTTCTGTCTGCTTTTTTTCCCCTTGTTTTTAAGAGAGGGAGGGCCAGGCTAGGGCTACATGCTGAGAACCTTTAGTACTTGGGAGGCAGAGGGAGAGGCCAGCTAGGGCTACATGCTGAGAACCTGTTTGAGACCAAGGAGAGAGAGAAGAAAGGATGAAAGCCTGTCTGTCTCTCAACTCAGCCTCCAGGTGGGTGGGAATTAAGAGACACATTCCACCAAGTCCAACCACATTTTAAAGGACTCTGAAGTGAAGGTTCAGGTAAGATGACAGACTCACTGAGAGACCTGATGGAAGGTGAGCATTCCTGACACAGCATAAAAGGGTCTGAGGTCAGCCCAGGAGCAGCTTGCATCAAAATAAGCCTTACCCTTCGATTATGGTTATGGTCCACGGAATGCAGATGCCGCTGGAGGAGCTGATGCTGCGCAGGGATCAGCATGTCACAGGCTAGGCAATGTGCGGCTTCAATCTTTTTGAAGAAATGCTCCTGGCCAATGCCTGGAATGGAACCCAAACAGCTTTCTCCCTCCTCTCCAGCAAGGTCCACACTATCTCCCTGTTCTACCCTCTAGGATATCTTTAGGACAGAAGGTGAGAAGGTGGAGATCTGCCCCATTGTGAGGAATGTTCTATTTAGTCCTTCCTCCTCCTTCCAGCTGTGTCTATACCAGGAGAGAACCATTAGGTTGCTTCACGTCCCTGATGGGCCATCAACGCAGCTGTGCTCTCATTTCAGTGCATGCAGGGCTTCTTTCCACTAAGTGCTGTTCCGCAGCACCCGGCCTCACAGTTTTGGTAGCCCTTAGCACTGCTCTGTTGTTCTTGTTTAGTTTTTGGAGACAGGGTCTCACTATGTAGTCCTAGGTATCCTGAGACGTGCTCTATAGAAGAGGTTGTCCTGGAACTCACCTGCTTTCCCCTCCATAGTGCTGGGAATTAAAGGTATGGACTGCCATCATTTGGCTGTTTAATTAAAAAAGTACAGTTTGCTTGCACATATGTCTGCTCACCACATGTGCCCAGTGGCCAAGGAGCCCAGAAATAGGGCATCGTATCCCCTAAAACGGGTTACAGACAGTTGTGAGCTGCTATGTTGGTGGATACCAGTCAGCGCTCCTAAGTGCTGAGGGGCTTCTTCAGTCCCTGGGCTGTTTTTTTATGGTGTGGAGATTAAACAAACTCTGACCTCATACATGCTAAGTACTGCAATATATAGAACTATATAAACCTTTGCATTCTTCTTTTTCAATCTATTTATTTTAGGTGTGTTGGTATTTTGTCTATATTCATGTCTATGTGGACAGAAGCCAAGAGAGGGCATTGGATTCCCTGGGACTGGATCCATAGATGACTGTGAGCTGCCGTGTGGTAATAACAATTAAACCCAAGTCCTCTGGAAGAGCAGCCAGCCTACATGAGTCATGTTCTGTACCTGGACACTGGATCACAACTTACCTTTGAATGGATCTGGTTTGGGTTTAGGGCTCTCCTTCTCCAACAACTCCTGTCGCCGTTTCTCAATTTTCTTATTCCTGTTTATGATGTATTCCTAGAAGGATTGAGAGACACCACCAAACTAAATGACTACACACTACTCTGGGCAGTTTTCAAGTATGGAGTGGGACAAGGTTCTACTGCGGCAGCTCCATGGGCAGAACCTGCTGTGGTCAGAGCGGCTGTCACTCTGGGACGCAGGAACATGTTCAGTAGTTTCAATTTGAAAAAAGAAATTCTATCATGTTTAGGCCTCTCATTCCTTTTAACCCCATAAAGGGTCCTTATACTTTCAGAACCGATCTACAAACACAGTAGCATACTTTACCTGGAGGAATTCTACTGTCTTGTCAGGCAGTTTGGTACTTATAAATCGCAAAGTCTCTTTGTGAAATTTACTTTGCAGATGCTTTTGAATTTCTTCATCTTCAAAGCTACGAAACTTGCATACAGAACAGGCAAACTGAATCCTAGAGAGAACACAGAAAGAAGTGGCAATACAGAGATCACCATCTCATCTTTGGCTACAGAAATGCAAAGAACCAGGATTAGTCTTGTCCTTGAAAGACCCAAACAGAGCCTCTTCAAGCTTTAGTCTCTCAGGGGTGGAGCCATTTAGCCCAGCCAGGAAACAGCATGAGAGGGTAGCACCTGAGCCCTAAGAGCAGGAGTTAAGAGTCTGAGAAACTTGCTCAGCAACCGACATCAAGCTTAAAGGCCTGCACCAATCTGCAGGTTTTCCACCTTTTTCCAAGAGAACAAATTCCTTCAAACTGTGTTTTGACCTTCATAAGCATGCAGTGGCAGATGAATACTCATTCACATAAAAAAGGAGCACTGTGTAAACGAACACTCGGCCCACCCCTCAACAAATGAAAATTTTAGGTCATTTGGTTCTGGGAGATGGCTCCATAGGTAAGAGGACTTGTTATGTAAGGACAATGCCAAAAAGCAACAGATTCTTTTCTTTTCCTTTTCCTTTTTCCTTTCCCTTTTCCTCTTTCTTTCTCTCTCTCTCTCTCTCTCTCTCTCTTTCTTTCTTTCTTTTTTTGTTTTTTGAGACAGTGTTTCTCTGTAGCCCTGGCTGTCCTGGAACTCACTTTGTAGATTCTCATATAGCCAGTAGGTGCTTAATCACGAGGGACAGTCCCATGATGGAGTAAAAGAGACACCGTATGGGCCTGGCATTTTAGCATTCTTTTCTTTCTTTTCTTTTTTTTTTGAGACAGTGTTTCTCTGTATAGCCCTGGCTATCCTGGAACTCACTTTGTAGACCACGCTGGCCTCAAACTCAGAAATCTGCCTGCCTCTGCCTCCCAAGTGCTGGGGTTAAAGGCGTGCGCCACAACGCCCGGCTCATTTTAGCATTGTTTGATAAAAAAATCTGGCCAGCAGAATCACCTACACATGTATTCTCACTCTGCTGAATGAATCCCAGAGATTGTCTAGATTTGGACAGGGAATCCAGACACCTCCTACCAGCTCTACTGAATGAGATCACTTTCTGGAGGTTAAATGTCAAGTCAGTAGACAGTGTTAGCCATCCCTTGTCAAGTCAGTAGACAGTATTGGCCATCCCTTGGGCCTGCTGAGGAGTCAAGAGAGCTAGCTCTCAGTTCTGGCATTTGGGCTCTAATTCCAAAAGTGAGGAAAGATGGTAGTCTCAGAAGTGGATTCTCCAAGCAAAAACAAAGTTAACTACATCCATCTTCCACACACTTCTCTAAGTTGTATCTTCCACTAACCTGGCTAAGGTTGACAGCTGGAGTTATAAAACCAAACTCCTGTGTATTATTACAGAGGGAGGACATGTGACTAGGAGAGCCCAACAGTGCCCAGATCCAATGGCCTTCAGTGGGGATCTTTACCTGGCCCAGACAATCTGCCCCATCTCACTAGCCCCTCCCTCCCTTACCTGTCAGCTGCTCGGTCCCGCATCCTGTCTCTCCTCCTTTGTTTCTCCCGTCTCTTCTTCACATCATCATCCTCGTCCTCCTTTTCTCCTATAACAGAAAAGTCCCCTCGAAACACTGAGGAGCCTGCAGAAAAGCTCAGCTCCAGGGCCAAGTTGGATGCTGCAGCCTGGCAGCCACACCCTGTGCCCAGCTTCCATTACATTTGTGGCGGGGCTAGGATACCCCAAGGCACCAAGGAGCTGTTAGAGGTTCCTGATGTACCAGGACCTTTGATGAGAACCCAGAGGAGTTGCCTTACTCCTCCCATGGCCTGATGGGCAGAGGCCCATCCCACTCATGGCCACCTACTCTGTTCTGTCCCAGGCTGCTTGTCCAATATATCACTTTGTTGTCGGCTCTTCTCCCACATCACTCAAAGAGCTGCCAATACCCCCAACAGAGGCAGCAGCTACAAAGTCTCGGGAAATATAACAAGCTGCACTTCCACCCTCCATCCCACCTCTAGGTGGGTTGTGGTGACTGTCCTGTTGGCATCACCTGACCTAGGGACTCAGCAGGTCTGACAGTCCTTGCTGGCCCAGTCTCTAGCTTCCACTCACAAAACCAACATCCTTGGTCTTTCCCAAGGCCAGGTGGGAAACAATCCTAGAAACAAAAATGGGAAGAGACCGACTGGTCCTCCCATTTACTCCTTGGGGCTGGCATAGCTCCCAGGAGAGGCCTGTGGCCAGCATCTCAGCATGAGACCACACCAGAGCCCCAGGCTAAGGGCCAAGGCTGGATGCTGAAAAAAGGTTGGATAAGCATCTGAACTGTAACCCCTACCCCTGGTGCCAGTCCCGAGACTGTCCCACGAAGATGGCGACCGGCGTGCGCTGCTCAGAAGCCTCTCAAAAGGACGTGTGGGACTTTTGGCAAGAGGTCACTGCCTGAAACTATGACTGCTGTTTAATAGCAAAGTCATCCCGGTTGGGTAGCAGGACCTGTGCGCAACAAACATGTCACCTTTGCTTTAGCATTTACCGGCTGCATGAACTGCTGAATGCTGGGGGTGATCCGCGCTGGGGACATCTGAGGGCTAGCTAACCTGAGGAGCTGAAAGAGCCAAAGGCCTTCTGACTATAAGTGATAAGGGTTAGCCTGTGGATCCTTGAGAGTAACCAGCTAAGTAAGGCAGGTCCACACAGCAGGGAAAGACAGGTGGTCGCTGGGTGAGCCTAAGGCCTTGCCACTCAGGCTGACTCTCACCCTTGGGGTATATAACCTTTGTTCGGATCTTAGGTCTCTTGCCCTAGAACTAATAAGACCTGTTCAGTGATAAAACTGCCTTTAGATATGGGCCTGAGTACACCTTACAGGCTATCTTCCCACAACCTCAAGATCAACCACAGTAGGTATTTGCTCTCTGTCCACAGGTACTGAAGCTGCCAGTATTTCTTGCGGAGGCCAGGGTACAAACTGAGGCTCACAACTGAAAAAAAGAGGGGGAAAAAAACCCCAACAAAACAATAATAACAAAAATACCCCTGGTAGGAATAAAGAAGATGGGACAGAACATGGGAATAGAAAAGGGACCTCTTTCTTCAGATTTCTGATACCCCCTTTCCTAACATGGGCATCACAGATACCCTGAGATGGGTTTCCTACCTCCTACAACTTGTATCTACTGAGGCAAAGGAACTCCTTTCAAGCGAATCTTGCCCGAAACACTGGACCCAAGCTTTGAGGCTAGTTCCCAGTGTGGGTCCACTGTGCAGCTGCAGCACCTCTGCCATGAGCCATGGAGTTCTCCATGAAGTCTGTTTTGCTCAGAAGCTGGCTGGGAGCTGGGCAGCGAGTGTGGGTCAGATAAAGAAAGGCTACAAAAGATACTGGGTGACGCCTACCTCTCTGCTTCCTGGAGTCACACAAGTCATCCTCCTGAAAAAGGGCAAATCCAACATTAGGCAGTGAGGTGGAACTTCCAGAATTCTAGCCAGCCCAGGCCCTACTACTTAGGATGTGGCCTGCTGTGGTGCTGCGAAGTGCGGCAGCACCAAGCAACCGGAGTCATAAAGAAGAGCCCAGGTGTCCTGCTCTTACTCATGGCTATCAGAAGACCATAAAGGTAATTCTTTTTTTTTTTTTAACAGTGACCAACCTGGTTCTCTCCAAAGTGACAGAACGTGCCCAGTGGCAAAGGCAGCCAATATAGTTTTGTACCACAGAAAAAGAGCTTATCCACTAGCAGGGGAGTAACTGCTTCACCATTGACTGGAAACAGGCTTCCCCAAATTTCTAAGTATTTGTTTACCATTCTAACTATTTAGTATAAATACAGATCCTAGGATTATCTAGGCAGAGTCAGAGATCGTCAGAGATCTGCAGAGACTTCCAGCCTTAAGAGCTACTTTAACTGAATGGGGAGCAAGAAAGATCGTTAGTAAAGCCTCAAAGTGGTTGGCGGTAGGTGGGTGGAACACTTGGATTCTACCACCCGCTGCCCAAAAGAACAAACCTATTCAAGATTCTGTCAGGCCACCCTCACCTGGCTTTCTACCTGACCATTAGAAGTACCCAGAGGAAGCTTTCTGGTGCCTTGTGCATTCCTCAGGAATGTGGTGTGGCCCAAAACTGGCCTTTGCTGACACTCCCCAGTGACTGGGTATCAGGACAAGAGCCCCACAATTAGAAGGCTGATGGTTAGACTCAGCACTGTAGGGCAAGAGAAATGGTTTGGGAGCTTTAAGAAAGAGGCTGGGTGGTGGTGGCACACGCCTTTAATCCCAGCACTTGGGAGGCAGAGGCAGGTGGATTTCTGAGTTCAAGGCCAGCCTGGTCTACAGAATAAGTTCCAGGACAGCCAGGGCTATACAGAGAAACCCTGTCTCGAAAAACCAAAAAGAATAAAAAAAGAAAGAGAACAGTGGATGATATATACCCCTGGGAGACCTGTTTTTGTTGTTGTTGTTGTTGTTGTTGTTTTCGAGTGCTGGGATTAAAGGCGTGCACCACTATACCCGGCTTTGGGAGACCTATTCTTTTCAGAAGGGAATGGGAGGAATAGATCTGGGGAAGAGGAGAGGAGGCTGGGGAGGACTGAGAGAAAAGAGAAACTTCCTTTGGGATATAATGTATGAGGGAAGAATTAAAAACAAGCAAACATAAGAACAAAATGGTTGTTACAGGATGCACACCAAAGGTATGTGGTTGATTCAAGCCAAACAGCCATTTTCACCTCAGAGAGGAGGAAAAAAAAAGAATAAAGAAGAAAGCAAGCCCAGAGACAGAATCTGTGACGGTGAACTTACCCCCCTGAATTCTTCATCTCCTGACCGTAAGTCACCAGCTCCATCATCTGCCAGACAGGGAACAGAAGTGTTAGCCCTTAGGTGGATGGTTCCCAGAGCAGGCATCTGCCTCCAGTCACACCCAGCTGGCTCAGCGACTCCCAGAGCATACCATTTTCAGAGAGATCTCCGTCACTGTCAGCACGGGGCAGTTTGGCTTCAGGTTCTTCATACAATGGAAACTGCTTCCGCTTCCTGCCCATGTTGTCTGGTCCAAAGCGTTCAAACCCCCTCCTTCTAGGCTACAGACACAAACACATGTCATGTACTGCTAACCTAAGCCTGTAAGATGCCCCCCAAATAAAATAAAGATCAGCACTTGTAAGGACAGAAAACAAAGGCAGGAAAAAGCCTTCAAAAAAGTGAGAGACTATAATAAGATTCCAAAAGCTCATGTCATGCTTGAGGGAGCCAGACACACAAAGCCACATGTGTGACTCTATTGCTGAGAAATATCTACAACAGGTCACCCCAGGGCTAGGGCTAGAGAACAGATGAGCCGATGAACACATCTAAAGCAAGTGATGTAATCGTACTGAAAGTGAACTGGATCCATACTGGGAAATAAGGGCATCTTACAACTTTTAGCTCAACAAAGCTGTTAGGAAGAAAAGGCAATAAGGCAGAACTTGGTGAACTTACCCAATCCCGTATCCGCGCCTGGGACCGGCCACATCCATAAGGCATGGTGCCACCAAAACCGCCCACCCCCTGCATGCCCATCATGCTGTAGTCAGGGGCCATGGACTGGGAGAAGAGGGAAGGAGGTGGCCTGCTGTTGGAGGGCCCACCGAGACCACGGCCACCCATGTAGTTCAGCTCATTCCACGTAGTGGATAAAGGCTCCGAGGCTGAGGGTGGCATGAAAGGGTCACTACGTATGAAGGTGCTGGAGTTGCTCCGGTCTTGAAAGCGGCCTTGGCCCCGGCCCCTCAAGAAACCATCAAGGGAGCCCCGCTCTGGGGCTGGGTCCCGACAGTCGTTGAATGTCCCACCAAAGCTACCATTGCGGTCAGTCCCCAAGTCAAAGTCATAATCATAACTGTAGCCGGGGCGGTAGGGATTATGCTCAGGTATACAGGGCCTGGCGTCGTAGGACTCATATGGCTGGAAGCGGAAGGAGCTGCAAAGGAAGTATACAACCCATTAGGAGCAGCCTAAGCCATCCAGGCTACCCAGTAATCTGCCCTCAGCCTAACTTTACACTAAGTTGGTCCCCTTACACTCAGAACAAGAAACCAATCTACCCAGTCAGTATCTACCTAAATGCCCAGAAGGCAAACTAGCCTAAGAACACTCATTCAAACACTGCTAACAAAGGGCATGAAGCCCTTGCCAGAACAAAGAATCTTCGGCCCATTGGCCAGCAGTTTAGGAAACCTTCAGTGAAGCCCGCCCCACAGGGTCCAATTCCAGCCTGAAGCAGGAACAGGAAAGAGGGCTTTCTAAAAGAGCTGGTACCCACTCCCATGATTCCAGAAAGGGATTCTACCAGCAAAGGTTGAAGGCCATAATCACCTGTCTCGGTCCTGCACGCCCTCCCCACCGCTGCTGATCCCACCCCTGCCTCCTTCCTTAGACAACATGTCCAAACGTTGATTGATCTTGGCAATGAGCGAGTCTGAGTTGTCGGTACATGGCTCTGGGGCAAAAGAG
Source organism: Mus minutoides (assembly GCA_902729485.2). Taxonomy (NCBI): domain Eukaryota; kingdom Metazoa; phylum Chordata; class Mammalia; order Rodentia; family Muridae; genus Mus; species Mus minutoides. Next base: position 876,407 of record LR756429.1, read on the forward strand.
GCCACATGCATGGCAGGGTTCCCAGCTGCCAGGCCACCATCATTGGTCTTAGTGGCCTCCCACGAGGCTGGGCCATAACTATAGGGTGCTCCTGCAGGGACAGTGGTGTTCTGGGCGTTGTAGTAGTTGTAGTTTTCATAACCTATTAGGAGAAAGAGGAACCATGTTAGGCCTGAGCACATGAGGCTAGTCATGAAAGACATTCTTGCCTTTCCTTCTTGCCCACCAAGAAGGAAAAAGTTATGGAACCAAGTATCATCAACACCATACCACAATACACATGTGATCAAGACCAGAGAGACAGGTGGCCACAGGTTGTAGTAGCAGGTTTTCTTTAAGAAACAAAGGATTTGTTTCCTAATCAAAGGTGGCTAAGAACTTCCGAATAGCAATTCCAGATACTGACAAAGACACTTGAAAAGTGTTCCTGCACTGTATCCACAATCCCTCTCAAACAAGTTCAAACTCCCCTTCAGGTCAGCCTAGCTCTGACATGCCTCAGGGCCCTGTGCCCAGCAGCCTTATTCTCCGTGCTATCAACAGAGCCATGTGCATAGCCAGGATGGGGAGTGGGGACCTGTACCTCTGGATGGCTGTTTACTTTTTTTTTTTTTTTTTTTGGTTTTTCGAGACAGGGTTTCTCTGTAGAGCCCTGGCTGTCCTGAAACTCACTTTGTTTGGCCTCGAACTCAGAAATCCGCCTGCCTCTGCCTCCCAAGTGCTGGGATTAAAGGCGTGCGCCACCACGCCCGGCTGGATGGCTGTTTAAAGACTCACTTGCCCACCTCAAGGTCCCTTTCAGAAGGTCTTACCTTGCCAGCTGGTCATACCACTTCCATATGTACCTTAGGAAAAACAAAAACACATAAGTACTTCAATGCCAGAGTTCTTACCTAAGGACAGCTGCCACCTCACTGCACCAGAAGGTGGGGTGTGACCGGTTGTGGCAGTGGTCCTTAGCATGCTCACTTTTTACAGAATGGGTACAAAGCACCATTGACATTTCTCTCCCAGGCAGGCCTGACTTCTCCCATGAATGCTTGGGAAACAAAGGTACACAGCAATCCCCAAGATGGTAGTCTACACTACAGTACCAACCGACAGGACAGGCTGGCCTAGATCTTAGAAAATCCCCTGCATAAATAAGCTCAGTTCTCACCAAACCTAGCTATTCCCAATCATACCTAAGACATCAGTGGGGGGTAAAAATCACATTCCCAACTGAACAGGAACATATTATATTATGTGCCATAGGTGTCTGGAAGACCTCATCACGGGACACACAAAAAAAGTGATACACAAAAAAGTGGCTTGTCTCCAACAGTGTTAGGGATTTGGTCTGGGACAGGAAAACAAGGGAAGCCTTTGGAATGGGGATGAGTGTGGGACAGGTTCCAGACTCAGAAAATAAGGGTGAACAAAAGCCTAGGCCACATCTAGCCTACTGTCTGTTTTTGTACTCTTGACTTAATTAAAAACAGGTTTTATCGGGCTGGTGAGATGGCTCAGCGGGTAAGGGCACCCGACTGCTCTTCTGAAGGTGATAAGTTCAAATCCCAGCATCCACATGGTGGCTCACAACCATCCGTAACGAGATCTGGAGCCCTCTTCTGGAGTGTCTGAAGACAGCTACAGTGTACTTACATATAATAAATAAAATAAATCTTTAAAAAACAAAAACAACAACAACAACAAAAAAACAGGTTTTATCTCTCTAAATGGTCACAAGAAATGCACCTCAAGACAAATGTTCCATAATATGCTAAAGATAACAGGAACGCAGTTTGTGTATACAGACTAACAGGGGTGCATGGGTGCTATTGAGGCCTGTGTGGTAGGGCAGTAGAGTGATATAAGGAGTATTCTTTTTACTAATCAGCCTCTGCTCCCTTGTAGTACTTAATAATCTATTTTTCCTTAAAAAGAAAAGGCAAAATTGTACCCTGGTGAAGGCAGATGCTAGGCTCTACTACAAAGGGGCATGCAGTGGAGAAACCCACAGGTCAACCCATTAAGCAGGAACCACTTACCCTGGGTGTTGGCAGGTCCAGCACTCCATGCCCCGTAGCCTGTGAAAAGATCACGTGTCGAGATTCTATCCTACCTCAAGGAAATCAGAGTTCTGATAATACCCAAAGAGTCTAAAGGGATTTCTCTTTTCAGAAGTGTCAACTTACAATGAGGGGAATGTGACCTAGCGCACCTCCAGCCTTCAAGAACTGTCTCCACCCACAAATGCAAGCAAACCATCACACTTTATCTGGCCAGCTGACATCAAAGCAAAAAAAAGGAAAAAAAAAAAAAAGAGGGGGGGGGCAAGTTTAGAGGACACAGCATTAGGTCACAGTGCCCACTGTGCTGCCTCAGCCGCCACATAAGCGGGAAAGCACAGAGTGCTCCCAGATATGCCACAAAATCGGGAAATAAGCTAGAAATTTGGTGACATAAACGTTAGGCTTTGCTTCCATGTGACTAAACACTAAACGCCCTAGCTTTCAAGCCTCCCTCTGACCTTCAAAGTCATCCCCTACAACACTCCTTTGAACAGAAGGGGAATACATTCTCTTCATTTGTGTTTTTTTTTTTTTTTTTTTTTTCAAGACAGGGTTTCTCTGTATAGCCCTGGCTGTCCTGGAACTCACTTTGTAGACCAGGCTGGCCTCGAACTCAGAAATCCGCCTGCCTCTGCCTCCCAAGTGCTGGGATTAATTTAAAGGCATGCACTACTACCGCCCGGCCTTCATTTGTGTTCTTGGAGCCTAGCATATAGCTTGATACAGTGGTAAGTCACAGGCTGTCAAATGCCTTCACTTTGACAGTGTGAATGGTTATTTCCCTTTCCAGAATATCCCAACGCCCCAGTGTAACACAGTCCCTTAAATGTGTTGACAGGCACCCAGCAAGTACCACCATACCTAACTGCTACTTAGAAACCAGGGAGGCTGCAAATACCCTTAAGGGCATCTGTAAAATTATTGGCAGGTAGCAAGTGGGAGTTACCATGAAGTTCCCTCGCCCAGGGAAGTACAGCAGGGATCTCTCTGGTGGAAAGGCTAAGAACGGGAAGACATAGATCTAGGATCCCAAAGGCAAAGAGCACTAGGCTGTCCTGGAAGATACCCAAGCACACGTGTTCATCACACATCAGGCCTCTCTGGCAAGTCCAATTCTAGGGATCTTGTCACTCTGCTGCCTCTCAAGATCCCTTCCTTAGCTAAGGCCAGAAGCCACTAACCCCGTGCCCACTTCCAACCCCATTCCACAGGTTCCAACTATCTCCTGCAGATAAATTGCCTTACAGAGTCAAGGCCTCCCAGGAGATTAAAAGCAGAGAGCTCGAGAAAAGACGCCTAACGACGAAAAGATGCTGACATTTATGTTAGGAAAGGCAACGTCCCCGCTTCCGCAGACCCCTTGGTCCCTACAGGCCATCGTAATGTCACAGTCAAGAACTCCAGCCCGCCGGGCGTGGTGGCGCACGCCTTTAATCCCAGCTCTTGGGAGGCAGAAGCAGGCAGATTTCTGAGTTCGAGGCCAGCCTGGTCTGCAAAGTGAATTCCAGGACAGCCAGGGCTACACAGAGAAACCCTGTCTCGAAAAACAAACCAAAAAAAAAAAAAAAAAAAAAAAAGAAAGAAAGAACGAACGAACGAACTCCAGCCCCTCCGGCAGCACACCTCCCACGGGCACCTCACGCCGCCGCCGCGTACACTGCAGAGACCTAGCCCGGTTTTCCCGAAAAGCTGCACCGGGTGTAGCCGCAGTGCGCAGCTGGGCCGCTTGCGCGCAGCCCGTCAATCTTCAGAAAAGCGAGCCCGGGGGACGTCGAGCTCTCCAGAACGCCCTGAGGAGGATGAGCTGAGCCTCTCTCCTCGCCACGGCCGCTGCGACCCAGCCGGACCTCACCCCCTCAGCTCCCTCAGCGCTCGCTTTAGCCCCGCCCCTGGGGCCGCCATCTTGTGGCGTCTTCGGAGGAGAAGGCGGGACTGAGAGCGCCCGGGTTGTCGGATCCCACAGCGATGAGAGCCGCTCGGTTCGCACAGTGAAAGCGCTCCGGGGCGCATCCAGAAACCCGCCACGGCTTCGGCCTCCGCGCCTCACCCGCACCCCCCGCCCCGAGCCCTACCGGCCAATCCACACGCGGCGCTTCGGGAACGATCGCGCAGAGGCCCAATAAGGGAAGCGCGCGCGTCCGGGACGGCTCCACACAGAACCGGGCTGCGGCAAGTGCGTTCCGGCTGCAGGTTAAGCCCGAATACCACACGCGCCAGGGTCTCCCGTGGTGCAGGAGAGCCCACACTAACCTCCGTATCCTTGCTCCATGGCTTCGACGCGACCCGCCAGCAGATCCTTGTCTTAGATTCGCTCAGAACGCATGCGTTCAACGTGCTGCCTGCCACTGGAAGACGAAGAGCGTACGTCTCTCCTTCTGGGCGCTACCATTGGTTGCTCAAGTGGGCCCGCCCCCGCCGATCCTCCTAGCCTTCCGGGTTGCAAATCTACAGCATCTCGGGAGTAGTGCCTCAAGGGTAAGTTAGTGCGCAAGAGCGTCCAGGTCCGCGCACGCGTGAGCGGTTCTAGCGCGTTTACCCGCGCGCAGGCGCACTTCCAGGGGCCCGCCCTCGTCATTCACAGCACAAACGAAGACCTCAGGTGGGAAAGCACTTTATTAGGCTGGACTTCCAGCCTCGGCCATGCGAACCCTGCCCGGTAAGGGTTATGGACCCCCACCGCCCTCCTCGTCGTCTTCCACGTCGAGGCCCGGGATCCCGCGGATCTGGCACCGCAGCGCTCCGCCCAGCAAGGGTACTGGGCTCTCCTCCTCTTCTGGTGGTGGCGGAGGTGGCGGTGTTGCAGTCCCTGGGGCGGGCTCCAGGGGGACCGGGGGCTGTGCGGGCACGCCCTCTGTGAGCTCTGTCGCTTCGCTTGGTGCCCCTTCATCCAGAGCGCCAGCCTCCACCTCGTCTTGTTCCTTTTCCTCCTCCGGGTTGTCAGTGAAAGGATTCTCTCCCTGTAGAGATTGATAGAGACCTTAATGGGAGGAAGGAATCACTGGGACAGTATGGGGACCAGGCTCACACAAAGGTCTGGACTAGACAGTGCTTTCGCCTTTGCCTCACCTTCAGATAGCGTTCCAGCTTCTTGCTAATGAGCTTGTTGTTGAGAATACTGCGGGCCACCATAAGAGAGGACTTCTTGGACTGCTCCATCATAAGCTATGGGCAGGGCAAACAGGGCTGGTGAGGCTGCTCTAGGAATCCAACAAACCCAGCTGAGGTTCAGAATCACCAATAACTAGTTCTAGTGTATGTATAAGTGCACCTTGGGCATAATTTGTCCAGTCTGGACAAGCATGCAAGGAACTAGGATTCGATCTGATCACCCACATCATATTTGTTGTTTGAAACCTGATTTGCTCACATAGAAACTATAGTAAGTGCTGGACTTAGTGGCACAGGTCATGTAACTCCAGAGCATTCAAATGGAAGGCCTACCTGGACTACAGAGTTTAACGGCAACCTGGGCAACTTTGACTATGTCTCGGAAAATAAAAGACAGCTGGGAGCTAGAGAGATGGCTCAGCGTAAAAGGACTTGTTAGTATTTCAAAGACTCAGGTTAATTTTCTGCCACCTATAAGGTGGCTGACAACAATCTCTAATCTAGTTCCAGGGAATATGAGGCCCTCTTCTGGTTACCACAGGCACCAGGCACGGGAGTAGTGAGCATATGTGCAGGCAAAACATACAAAAAGATAAAAAAATAAAACGTAAAAAGGGGGAGGGGGCCAGCTGGAGATAATATAATAGTTTGATGATAGAGTGCTTTCTTAGTATTCTTAAAGCCTTAGGTTCAATCCCCATATATATATACACACACCAGATGTAATAAAACCTATTAAAAGTAAAATGTAGGGCTGGGCTTGGTGGCCCACATCTTTAATCCCAGCACTTGGGAGGCTAAGGTAGGAGGGCAGATCTTCCTGAGTTGAAGGCCAGCCTGGTCTACAGAGCAAGTTCCAGGTCACAGCAAAACCTTCACTGCCCACCCCTACCCCCAAACCTCCCAAAAATTCCAGTGACAACAAAAAAAGTAAAATATAAAAACAATAAAGGGTCTGGCAAGGTGTCTCTGGGTAAAAGCACAGCCTGGAAAATTGAACCCCACTCTCAGGTCACATACAATAAAGGAGAGAACCAACTCCTGTAAGTTGTCCTATGACTTCTACATACATGCTTCCTCCCCACCCTCCGACAGATACACAAACATACACACATGCTACCTCCCCACCCTCCGACAGATACACAAACATACACACATGAAGGCACATAGGAGCAAATTGCTCTAACACACAAGGAGATTGTTTAGAACCAATAAGGAGGGTATTAAAAACAGCCCTGGCAATGCACACCTGTAAGCGCAACATTTAAGAGGAAGAGAGGAGCTGGGTGTGGTTGCTCACACCTTTAATCCCAGCACTCGGGAGGCAGAGGCAGGTGGATTTCTGAGTTCGAGGCCAGCCTGGTCTACAAAGTGAGTTCCAGGACAGCCAGGGCTGTACAGAGAAACCCTGTCTCGGAAAAGAAAAAAAAAAAAAGCCTGCCAAAACAAAATGAGAATATAGATGAAACTATACATTTAAATAATGTTGTGCATCCATTTACTCACAGGATTGGGATATGAAGAAATAATGGTAAAGTTGAAAAGAGACACTTCTCTACTGGTAGAGCAACTGGTTATAGACTTGAAAAGCTATTTGATGGAATATACCAGAAATACAAATTTGCCTCAGTAATTCCTATCCCAAAGTTTTTCTTTTTTTTCTTTCTTTCTTTTTTCTTTCTTTCTTCCAGCCTCCTATCCCAAAGTTTAAGAACTAGAAATAAACCAGCTCCTCCTATCAGGGCCTTCTGGTAGAGTATAAAAGACATTGGATTCAGTGTGAAGCCTGGGCCTTTTGTTGTTTTGTTTTGTTTTGTTGAGATAAGGTCTTGCTATGGTAGTGTAGGAGGTTCTGGGACTTGTTTGGTTGTTTTGGAATTATTTTTTGTTTGAGATATTTTGTAGGCAAGGCTAGCCTGACCTCACTATGTAGTCCATGCTGGTTTCAGATTTGTGGCAGTTTTCATGCCTCAGCCTTCCAAGTGCTAGGATTACAGGAACATTAGACTATGCCTGGTTTATAAACTGGCTCTGAACTTGTGATTCTCTTGATCTCCTAATGCTGGAATTACAGATCTATACTATCAGATCTGAGTCATTCTGTCTAGAAGACTTTATATCAACATGCTGGGTCATTTCTTCAGTCATAGGAATACAAACATGATTATGAAACCAAAGAAAGAATGAAGGGCAGTTGGTTCTCTCTTTCCAGCATGAGTGTCCCAGAGCTCAAACACAGGCTGCCAGGCTTAGCAACAGGTAACTTTACCCACTGAACACCTCACTAGACCTCACAGTTTTCTTTATCCATTTTTTCTATTAATAGACTGAGTATACTCAAGTAGCAGATTAAGGTAAAGAATTAGAAAACTACTGCAGTTCCTCACAGTAATTTTCACTGGCCAACACACTGTCCTTTCTTACCCCTCTGTGTGTCCAGAAGTTGAATATAAACAGCTGTTTCCAGATTTTGGTCATAATGACCAAACATGAGAAATATTTAAAAACAAAAAGAAAACCCAGTGTTCCTACTTTCAGGTTGGCGTCGTTGCTTAATTATCTAGTGCTTCCTTGACCTTGATCTAATAGTGACTGACACTATGGTGCCAACATTAAAACAACCAACTATACAGCACCCAGGCAGAAAATAGAGAGCCTGACCTGGTCAGTTAGCATACATATATAGTAATAGCTACTACAGAAGCCGAGGCAGAAAGATCAGGTGAAGCCAAAGGTCAGGACAGGCAAAACAGATTCCTCTTACCTGCCTCTTCTCAGCATTGCTTGTTATATTTTTGCTGTCAGATAAAAAGAATGTTTGCTCTTCTCGTGCCATTATCCTGGCTGTCAGCAACCGTGAGTATTCTGATGTGCACACTGGAAATAAATGCCCAGCATTGCTGTAAGCCAAGCCCCGCTTGGCTTCTAGATTGCCTGGACTGCTCAGGAAGATTTCTTTTAACGATCAAGGTACATCTAATATTCTTCCTGGTCTTCTAATTATTTATTGATTGAGTGATTTTTTTTTTTTTTCCGAGACAGGGTTTCTCTTTAGCCCTGGCTGTCCTGGAACTCACTTTGTAGACCAGGCTGGCCTCGAACTCAGAAATCCGCCTGACCCTGCCTCCCGAGTGCTGGGATTAAAGGCATGCGCCACCATGCCCGGCTTATTTATTTATTTATTTTTACATTTAAAATTCCTAGAATTTAATATATGGTATGTAGCAGATTTATAAAATGTTTCAATATTTTTCTACTAAACTAAAATATAGGGCTATAATTCTATTTTTTGTTATTTTGGTTTGGTTTTGGATTTTAGAGACATTTCTCTGAATAGCACTGGTTATTCTAGAACTCTCTCTGCAGAGCAGGCTGATCTCAAACTCAAGAGATTTGCCTGTCTCTATCTTCTGAGTATTGGGATTAAAGGCTTATGCCATCGTTGCCTAGCAATCCTTTTTTTTTTTTTTTTAAATAAATTTAAAATAAACCCAGGACAAAGATGTAACTTGGTAGAAAAATGGTCATGCAAGACCCTGGACTTGATCTCAGCACACACATACTCACACTCCCATAAGAACTCTAGAGAACAAGTTTTCTTCCCAGTCATTTGGTGGCTAAATGTAAGCCAACGTTAGGTTTTTATTCCACCTTTATTTATCCTTGATGAATTATTCAGTATTAAATTATAAGGTATGTTCCCAGATCCCAGTGAAGGTTAGTATAATAGTAGATTGGCTTTCTGAAACCCAAACCTCCTGGCCTACCTATCCTATCATCAAATTAAGCAAATGAGTCTGAGTCTGGGATCTTGTTGCACTGTTTTTTGTTTGTTTGTTTGTTTTATGTTTTGTTTTTTTGAGACAGGATTTCTCTGTGTAGCCTTGGCAGTCTTGGAACTCACTCTGTAGACTAGGCTGGCCTGGAAATCAAAGATCAACCTGCTGCCGGGCATGGGGGCACACGCCTTTAATCCCAGCACTTGGGAGGCAGAGGCAGGCAGATTTCTGAGGTCGAGGCCAGCCTGGTCTACAAAGTGAGTTCCAGGACAGCCAGGGCTATACAGAGAAACCCTGTCTTGAAAAAAAAAAAAAAAAAAAAAAAGAAAGAAAAAAGAAAGAAAACAACTGTTGGGCTGGAGAGACTGCTCAGCAGTTAAGAGCACTGACTTTTCTTTCAAAGGTCCTGATTTCAAATCCCAGCAACCACATGGTGGCTCACAACCATCTGTAATGAGATCTGGTGCCTTCTTCTGGGGTGTCTAAATACAGCTACAGTGTACTTATATATAATAATAAATAAATCTTTGGGCCGGAGCGAAGGTTGTAATATCTACTTAAAAAGAAAAAGAAACAACTGTCAACTTGGCCCAGATTGGTCTGGAACTCACTCAGTAGTAGGCCAAGCTGGCCTTAAACTCACAGAGCTCTCCCTACCTGTGCCTTCCAAGGGCTTAGCTTAAGGGACTATGCTACCAGACCAGGCATAGTCATATACTGAAAAATACTGGTCAAAGGAAAGATTAAAAAGAAACAAGAAACCCAAAGTAAAAGAAAAAGACTCGCCGGGCGTGGTGGCGCACTCCTTTAATCCCAGCACTCCTTTAATCACAGCCAGGGCTATACAGAGAAACCCTGTCTCAAAAAACCAAAAAAAAAAAAAAAAAAAAAGAAAAACCAAAAAGAGAAAGGTGTGCATCACCAGCTTGACTGAAGTGTACATTGTAAAATGGATATATTGTGAGATATCATTGTCGTTATTGATATACATCAATTACAACTTAGTAATCAGTAACCAAAATAATAATATATGGAAGCTTTCTAGTTCTCTAACCTGAAACATACTTTTTTAGTTTTTGTTTTTGAAATAGAGCTTTACTCTGTAACCCAGGTGGGCCTCGAGCTAACAGCAATGCTTTGTCTCGGCTTCCCAAGTGCTGGGGTTACAGGTGTGAGCCACCATCATGTCTGACTCATCTGCAACTTTCAAATGTGTAGCATTTAAACTGAATTCAAATTACCTCTCTTGTAATTTCATCAAACATAATGAAACATAGGTAAACTATGTCAATTCCGACTTTATACTAGAGCTAAGTTTTCCTATATTTTATTAATGTCTTATATTATCCATCATTGAAGCCAGCTGGTCTGCAAAGTGAGTTCCAGGACAGCCAGGGCTATACAGAGAAACCCTGTCTCGAACCTCCCCCCCCCCAAATTGGAAAACAAATTACCACATTTTCTCCCTAACTGGAAGAAAACCAGGTGTGAGGGAAATCACACCTGGTACTAAAACCATAGTCAACTGCCCAGGGTTAGTGAAGTCATGGATTTTGGGGGAGAACCTACAACCACCACTTTACTAAAACAGCATAATTCTGAGCTACATTGTAAATATTTGTCCTTATCCCCACCAACATGTGCGATCCTCAAAACTTTTTCTAAGTCAGAGACCATTACAGACAACCACAAGCAATCAAAATGCAGAGTTGTGGAGCCCGGTTCTAACTGATACAAATTGATAGCACAACTTTTTAGTCTGAGAAGTCATTGAGAAAAAAGTTGTGAGAAGATGGTAAGAGCCAGAGGAACAGGGGGTTTGCTGTGAGATTCTATCTTCTAGAAACATCAACAGTTACATCCATGTAGTCTCATAACATGGCTGCCTAAACAGTAATTGAACATGGATGGGATGAAACCAATAGACATGTAAATGCAAAAAGGGAGACTCAAGAGGCCTCAACCTAGTCTAAGAAGTACCACAACCAAAGAATGCCGAGATTGGGAGAAATAGTCTTCCCCAGGGAAGAGTACAATTGGTTATCCAATTTTAGATCAGCCCTGAAAACATAAACATGAAGTAACATTATACAGATTGAGCAGGTGGCACTTATCTATTTAGGAATACACAAACATATACATTTTCATATGTAACATCAAATAAAGAAAAAAAGGCCATGAATTTGAAAGAGAGCAAAGTAGGGGAGGCACATGGAGGATTTGGAAAGAGAAAAGGAAAGGAGAAAATGATGCCATTAATAATAAGCTCAAAAAGTACCCAACCAACCAACCAGCCAACCAACCAACCAACCAGCCAGCCAACCAACCAACCAACCAACCAGCCAACCAACCAGCCAACCAACCAACCAACCAGCCAACCAGCCAACCCTACATATACTTTGACCTCAGACAGGCCTGGGAACACACTGGAAGACAAGAAAATGTAGTAATTTTCTTACCAAATATGCTTCCTTTCTCCACCCCCACCCCCTCATCAAATATACACTGCTTTAGTCCACAATTGTAACAGCATCACTGTCTACTCAGCTTCTAGGAATGAGAATCACTTGAGGCTCCTGGTCCCTCCCACAGGCCAATGTCCTGTTCTGTTCCTGTATTTCACCAGCATTCCTCTTCTTCATTCCCAAGGTCATTCTTAGCCACATGGCCAGAGACCAGCTCCCTATATTCTTCATGGCAGATGTCTCTAGTTCATTATTACCTCTAATACTTTTTTTTTTTTTTTTTTTTTTTTGGTTTTTGAGACAGGATTTCTCTGTGTAGCCCTGGCTGTCCTGGAACTCACTCTGTAGACCAGGCTGGCCTCAAACTCAGAAATCCGCCTGCCTCTGCCTCCCAAGTGCTGGGATTAAAGGCAAGCGCCACCACTGCACCTCTAATACTTTTATCTGACTACTGAATACCTCCAATGACAGAAGCAAGCCTTAAATCTAACTCCCTTCTCTCTTCAAGCCATACCAGTACTGTTTGTTGGCCTCTGATTTCTGAAACTAATTTAGCTGTTGATCCTTAAAAGTCCAGCTCAATCTCACCTCTGTCAAACAGGCTGCATATATATCCCTGGCTTTCCCTGCCCCTGCCGTCCTCACAGCCCCACGTGGACAAGCAGAGGCTACAACTCCAGGAAAGAACCCCCGGGCCCCAGCTCACCCTGCGGTTTCGGTTGTGATCCATAGTCTTGAGATGCTTTTGGATGATTCCAAACTGCATGGGGATGAAAAGGTCACAGGCTGCACAGTGGGCCGCCTCTACCTTCTTCACAAAATGTTCCATAGCAATCTCTGTTGGGGGCAGAAGAAAGCAGTCATCACAGTCTCAGGTGCCGAAGACATCAGGCTAGTTCCTTAACTTTCCCTGACGCCTCTACATGAGCCTCAGACTGGGTGAACAGTGGAACATCAAGCCACTACACCGAGAAGCAGAAAAGGGCAGGCTAGGGGCCTACCCGGTGGCAGCCATCCTGGTGGGATGGAACCTCCTCACCTTGGGTCAGATCTTGGTCTCTGTAGATTTGTTGGATCAGACCATCAAGGTCCTCCACAGTTTTTCGGAGCTCTTCTGTCTTCTTGGTCTTGTTGGTGACATATTCCTATCAAAGACACAGATGTTTGTGTTAGCTGCCTGGCCGTCCAGAGCCTAGAGAAAGCAGAGGCGATGTGCTGCGCAGTAGCTTACCTGCAGGAAGTCAGCAGTCTGCTTCGGAAGCTTGGTGCCTACGTATTTGAAGTGCTCCTTGTGGAACTTGCTGTCAAGGTGGCTACCCATCTCATCCTCATAGAAGGTCCGGTATTTGCAGAGAGAACACACAAACTGGATCCTGCCACAGGAGGGAAACGAGGCTGAGGCTGCAAGGCTCCCAGGAAATGTCACTGCTACCCCAACCCGCGTGCAGGCCTTGAAACAGGCCTCGCTCTCAAGTGCAGTCCCAGCTGAGGGGAGGCTGGGACTGGTAGGGTTGGGAGCAGAAGGGGATAATAGATAGTCTGTAGGCTGCATTTACAGCAACGTAGGGGTTAGGGGAAGAATTCTTCCTTCCCACAGGCAGGAGGCTGAGACCCGAAGCAGCTACTACTGCAACAGGCAAAGAGTCGTTGGAAGGTTGTCTGAAGGCCTCTCTACCAAGGCTAGGCAGGAGCTTGTGCATTTGGCCCAGCTGGGGACCGGAAGGAAGGATGCCCTGGCTAGAGCCAGGAGGGCCTGAGGTGCAGAGTGGAGTACAGAGTCCCGAGGCAGTGCCTGAAAAGGTGCTGCATCTTCCTTCTCAGGTCTGGGGGACTCAATGGCCCAGCCCATCCTCTGCTCAGAATGCCTGGGGGGTGGTGTCAGGAGGGACGGGAGGCAGCAGGCCCGGGCACCTGCTACCTCATCTTCCTCTTCCAAGAAGAGACCAGTCTGAGCTGGAAGGAGGGCGCCCGCCTGGCCTGCCAGAGGGCAGCCTGGAATCACTGGGCGAGGTGCTCTCTGTCTAGGCCTCGTGTCCACAGCAGAAGCCTGGGGTCTAGGGCCTGTGCTGGAACAGGCCGCCGTGGCAAGGGGCGGAGGAGGCCAGCCGCCACCGAGGCCTCGGGGCGGGTCCCTACCTCTGCCGGACGTCCTTATCTGGGCCACGGGGTCAGCTTTGTCTGAAGAGCCCAGGGGCCGGGCGCCGGCGAGGCTGAGTGGAAGGTCCAGCAAGAGCAAGAGTCTGAGGCGGAGGAGGCAAGCGCCAGTGCGGGAGCCCTGAGGGCAGACAGACCCGACCAAGGGGCGTGAAGGGCTCAGCCACAGACAGGCCCGGCCTGAGAGGGCCGGTGGGCAGGGCCAACAGCAGACCCAGAGGCTGCCATAGCCCACAGGTGCTGTCATCTCTCCTGGGCACGGTGGCGGCCTCTTGGCAGCTAGCTGGGGTGGCACAGGCGCCTTGGACCTTGAGTCTCTGATGAGCTGGCCCCCTCCCTCAGGGGCATCGGGCCCCCTGCGCACCTCAGGGCTCGTGTGCTGAGTGACCTAGTGCTGGAACTTCTGGGCAGTGGTGCTGAGCAGTGCCAGGTCTCAGGCCACAGATGGCAGCGGTCACCAGGTGGTCACAGAGGGGCAGGGGATGAGTCAGGACTTGGGAGCTGGGCCTGGCGGGAAGCAGGGTCCATGCACAGCAGAGCAGGTGGTGGCTCCCAAGGGAGGTCAGAGGGCGGCGAGATGGCAGAGCTATGACCCTGCTCTCCTGGTGGTAGCCCCAGAGCAGGGCAGATGCAGAGGCATAGGGATGGAGGGAAGACAGTTACCTTTCCACCATACGGTCTCGCTGCCGCTTTTTCTGTTTGTCTTGGCTCTTCTTGCTTGCCTGCAACTTGCGCTTGGCCTGGCTGCTCTCATCCTGGGCGGTCAGGGCCCCTGTGGTAACAGAAAAGCAGAGTTACCAACAGGACTCTAATGGAATAAACCCTGTGGCCTGTGGCTGAGTCACCCGCCGTCCACTCCAGAGGGTCCATCTGAGAGCAGCTGTACACATAGACCCTCAGGCCATGAGCAGGGCTGGGTGCCCTGGGCTGAGCAGGAAGTAGATTTGGCTTAGGCACCGGGAGAGGGGGAACACGTGCTGACCCCTCTCTTTTCTGGAACACCCAACACTCTCTGCAGAGTGGGTGCAGAGAAGCTGGAAGGCAAAGACAGGCTGTCTTGGTGGGAACACAAGCGTGTTCAGAGGGACTGGGTGACGGATATAGGGAGGCCGTTCACATGGCCCTGCCCACCCCCCCACCGGGCACCGCGGCAACAGTGGGCTGAGGCTGGATTTACTGTTAGGTACCTGCTGGCGCTCATCACTCAGGTGGGGGGACACGGACTCCCAACAAGGGCTGGAGAGGCGCTAAGGGAGAGGACACGCAAACCAGAGCCGTAAAAACTGCACCAAGGGTCCCAGCTCGGACACCAGCCACTGAGGACTTGGAGCTGTGTATTACTGAGGGACCGAGGGGGGGGTGCCTGGGCTCCCCACACTTTTGCTTGCTGCCCCCACCTGAAGGCAAAACCAAAGTGCTAGACTGGAGGCCACACCATCCATAACCTCTGCCTAGAAAAAACGGAGGCAGGCTGGGAGGGCACAGAGTAAGAAAAGGCCCTGCTAACATATATCCAGTCCCATAAGGAAGGTCCCAGCCAGCCATCTTTCCACTACAACCCTGCCCTCAGCTGGTTTCCTCCCACTACAAGCACCTGGAAGAGCTTTCCCAGCACCTAGGTAACCCTGGAAGACTTACCTTTCTCCGAATCTTCTTTGCCTTCTTCTCTCCCATCCTCTTTTCCCTCCTCGTCCTCTCCTTCCTAATATACAATTTTTAAAATTCAATTTTAAAAGGGCACAGCTACTTATACTGGCTCTAAAGGATAAAGGGAGCGTCAGACCTTCCCACTCACTACCTGCTGCCCAGGGGCCTGTATCCACCCCCATTTCTCCCAAGGAAACACACTGTTGGTGAAGTGGTCTGTACTTTTCCCTAGATACCCAGCCTCCTTGTGCTGGCCACTCACCACCCATGGATACAGGTAACACCACATTGCCTGTGACCCTTGTAGTAAGCCTGTGTGTCTTTAAGCCAGCTCTGGACTCCTAGGCCCCACCTGCAGAGAGCAAGAGCCTGAGGTCTAGGGTTACTTACTGCTCGGGAGCCTTTCTCCATAGCCTCAGCACTTTCAGTACCCTCTGCAGCTTCCCCTTCAGTGCCTTCGTCTGCAAGGAGAGCACAGTCAAGTTCAATCTAGGAGTCCCACGGGGGCAGGGGGCAGGACACCACATTCCCCAACGTACCATTGTCTGAGTCACTGTTGTCTGAGCAGTCTGTCCTGGTA
Source organism: Mus minutoides (assembly GCA_902729485.2). Classification (NCBI taxonomy): domain Eukaryota; kingdom Metazoa; phylum Chordata; class Mammalia; order Rodentia; family Muridae; genus Mus; species Mus minutoides. The sequence goes on from LR756429.1 coordinate 892,194, forward strand.
GCTTTGCTGTCTGGCTCATCAGGACTGCCACCCTGCTTTCTCTTCTTCTTTTTGGTCTGGAAGTGAAAGGAGGAGTGAACTCAGAGATGGCAGCGATATCGCAGCATGAGTCAGGACGGGTAGGTCAGCTTATTCACCCGGAAGTCGGCTGTGGTCCAGGTCTTCCAGGTCCGCCTCATCTGCTTCATGCCATTGCCAAATCCAAAGCCAAATCGGGAGCCACCAGAGAAGGCACCCCCACCACGCATGCCCTGGAACATGCCATACTCGGGTATGATGTTCTGGGAGAAGAGGGAGGGTAGCCGGGAGGCACCAGGCATGCACTGGCCCCGGGCCCCCATGGGGTCTTCCCACATGCGCCCATAGCCCGAGGCCATTGGCCGTCCACTCCGGGCATCCCGGGCCCAGCCCTGAGCCCTTGGACCAAATGTATCTCCTCCACGCATTCGAAACTGGTCACGGTAGGCATCATATTGGCCCTCATAGGCCATTTCCATCTCAGGGTCAAGCTCGCCATAGTCATAGCTTGACCGGTAGAGGTCTCGTTCACTCAGGATGGCCCTTGAGTCACAGGCCTCATAGGAGTCATATCTGTGGAGACACATGGCAGACTTCAGACAGAGCCCTTTGGAGCCTCCTGACTCCAGCCTGCCTAGTCTACTGCTCCTGCCCTATGCTCTGTCATTCCTAGTCTCACAAAAAACTCAACACAATACTGAGGAAGGAGGTCAGCCCACCTTGCTAATACAGAGACATGTTTAGGCTTATTTCCCCCCATACTTCACAAATACAGGGCCCTCTCTGTACTCCCTTCTCCAAGCCTCACTGGGAAGCATCAACAGATGCAAAAGAAATAGCCCCTGCCGTTCATTCACCCCAAGCACTGCTTCCAAAGCTCCACGCTAGAGCAAACTGCCCCGCAGCAGTATGACCAAGACTCTTGCTCTTCCCCAGAATCCCTGGGCTTTACCTGGTCCTCCCTCCTCACTGCCTGCTCTCCATCACCTATCAGTGGAAGCTACTCAGCTACCTTTATGGTATGCTAGCAATTGTCTGCTGCTGACAGCACTCATGGGCGATTCTCTGCAGTAGGACAGACCTGAGGGTGAGGCTCGACCCAACCAGCCCTATCATTTACATTCAGGCAAAGGGTGTGCGCTGCTTTGCTCCAGTAGCCTATCTAAGCCAGGACAAAAGGTTCCCAGAAGTATACATTTATAAGGCACCAGCAAGGGGCCATTAAGTACTCTTGTGCTTTTTTTTTTTTTTTTAAAGATTTATTTATTATATGTAAGTACACTGTAGCTGTCTTCAGGCATTCCAGAAGAGGGCGCCAAATCTCATTAAGGATGGTTGTGAGCCATCATGTGGTTGCTGGGATTTGAACTTATCACCTTCAGAAGAGCAGTCGGGTGCTCTTACCCGCTGAGCCATCTCACCAGCCCGTGCTTTTTTTTTTTTTTAAAGGCATATTAGTGTATTGCTTGCATGTATGTTTATGTGAAGTTGTCAAATCTTGCAGTTACAGATAGTTGTGAGCCACCATGTGGGTGCTGGGATTTGAACCCTGGTCCTCTGGAAGAGCTATTAGTGCTTTTAACTGCTAAGCCATCTCTCTAGCCCCAAGTACTCTTATCTGCCTAAGCACTTTGATGGAGATGACCTGGTTCCCAATGGTTAGTCCCAGAGGATTACCCCCTACTTTTCACTGAGTACAGTTTACCCTGCCTTGGCACTGTGAGTGAAGTTTGCCCTGCCTTGGCACTGTGAGTGCAGTTTGCCCTGCCCTGGCACTGTGCGGGATCCTCACTTGTCAGGAAGGGGGAGACATTAGACACTACTCCTGAGAAGCCATTCTGTGGATACAGTCACAACAGCACTACTGGGGCCTGCTCTTCCCTTGCACACAGGATGAGTTGGCCATGGGAGTTAGCAAGGGGGGGGGGGGTGACAGGTTTTAACAAAGGGAAGCACAATGACCTAATTAGGAGCACAGCATTGGGAAGCACAGAGCAAGGAGAGGGGAAGGAGATATCAAGAAACATTCAGGAAAGATTCTAGCAGACAGGACCCTAAGGCCCTAGGCAGCACCCCAACTCACCTCTCTCCACCACCTGAGCCGTACACACCTCCTTGTATCATATCTGTCTCCAAGTGCGGCATCATATCTAAGCGCTGGTTAATTCTGGATAAAACGGAATCGGCACTGGCGCTACCCGAGGCACTAGGGTTTGCATTTGTGTCAGAGCTAGCCATTTCCCAAGAGTGTGAAGTGGCCATACCATACCCATAGTTGGTGGTGTTATCCTGGCCATAGCCATAGCCATAACCATAGTTCTCGTAGCCTGCAGTTAGGGAGACAGAGGGACAGAAATAGCGGGGGTGGGGAAAAGGGAGGAAGTAGCAGACAGAGACAAACACAGAAAAAAAAAAGTGTTTTGATCAAAAATAAGCTGGGGGAACTCTTAGCCACTTGATGTTGGGTAGGTCCTTCTCATTCTAAGGTGGACATCCTGTGCCAGCCCCAGAAACACCCATCTAAGTCCTGCTTGGCCAAATAGGCAACTAGGAAACATTACTGGTACAGTCCGAAGAAGAAGAGTATGGCTAGATACTTGCCTCTATTTGTCCCAGAGTTCCAAGTTCCATATCCTACAAAAAGCAAAGAGGGCTATTATTATTTCTACAGTAACTTCTAGTACAGCATGAACTTAAGCTTACTACAGTTGAATTCAAAAGTACAGTTTTTCTCAGTACCTGACTCAACTTTCCAAGGTACTATACACTGGACTCCACACAAGCACCTGGCCACCTTCTCCCCAACTGTTACTCAGCTTTCTGAGACTCTGGGTTCACAGATTTAAAGCCTCCTGTTTCTAACACTTCTAACTAATAAACTTGGCTCCTACACTCCTTCACTACAGAGATTAGACTTAAAAGTTGACTTCTCCAGCCGGGTGGTGGTGGCACATGCCTTTAATCCCAGCACTTGGGAGGCAGAGGCAGGTGGATTTCTGAGTTCGAGGCCAGCCTGGTCAGCCAGGGCTACACAGAGAAACCCTGTCTTGAAAAACCAAAAAAAGAAAAAAAGTTGACTTTCCCTCTCCTGGCTAGGAGATTGTAGGCTACAGTGTCTGCCTAGCATATGTAAGGCCCTGAGAAGCCTTATATAGAAACATACCAAACACAGCTATTTTGTTTTAGCAATGAGGTCTAGGGATAAAACTCTGAGATAGAGTTTTATCCTGTACTACAAAATAACAACTGACTGAAGGAACGAAGAATACATAAATTGTTATATAAGCAGTGCATACACTGAAATCATCACTCTGCTGTGGAATTCTGTCCTCTGTATGGCCACTGCTCTCTTAGATCAGGTGTCACTGCCCTCATGATATCCTGATAAGACTGAGTCTACCTGAATTCCCTTATGAAATGGGGGAACAGCACACAAGGCTCCTTCCCTACCCAAGGACATATGAATAGTGAACGGTTTAAGGTGTTATTTGAGGATGATCTTTCTTCTGTAATTAGATACTTATAAGATGTATGTGCTCCTGTAAGTAAGCCCAATTCAACTAGAGCAGATTGGATTTTATGTCTTGGTGCCATACCTAGGGTATAGATTAGACATTTGTTCCTAGTGCTCCAGGGAAAGTCATACAACATACCCTATCACCCAACTGGAACAGAGAGACAGATGGTCCAGAAACCATGCCTTACAGAGAGGGCTACAGAGTCCTTAATGCATCATCTAGGGGCACGACACAGCCCCAGAATCAAGCATGGTGATGCACAGCTGCAATTCTGCAACTTCTGAGGTGGAGGCAGGAGGACCTGTGCCATCAGGACAAGTACTGGCTACATAGTAAGTCCCAGACCACCCTGGGATACAGAGTGAGACCTTACTTTAAAAGTCCCAGGGGGCAGAGGCAGGCGGAGCTCTGAGTTCAAGGCCACTGTGGTCCACACAGTAGTCCCAGGCTTGTGTGGAGTCCAGTGTCACAGAGTCCTGAGGCTCTCAGGAGCAGAGCAGACAACAAAACACTTTTTTGAAAAAAATAAAATAAAGGTCTGTGAAAGCGACCTGGGTCATACATAAATATACTCCAGGTTTGATGACACGTAGTGAAAACTGATTCCTTTAGGAGAGTAAAGTCCAAAGTGCAAAAAGTACATGAGACTCCAGAGTCAATGGGAGTCCCCAAAGGGACAGGCAGAACAGATGCCCACCCTGCTAGCACCTCCTAGTGTGACCCCAGTCACCTCCCAGTCCATGGTATCTCTGCTCTACTGACAGACAAACTATACTCATCCTTGGGCAGGAAACCAACCACAGTGAGAAGACAGCAGAATGAAGGACAGAGAAACGGAAACTAAATAAACCGAACGGATACCATCTGCATTTGGGCTGTATAAAACAAACCAGGGAGATGATGGAAACCACTAAGAAATTCTAAAAGACTGCTACATTTAATAAACTGTGGCATGAGAGTTCACAAAGCAAACACTTTCTCAGGATGGGAAAACCTAAAGCATGTGAACATTTTGAAAGAAATAAAAGTTGAGTATGGGCCTTTACTCCTGTAATCCCAGCACTGAGGAAGGAAAGTCAAGAGGACTGGCGACAGTTCTAGGCCATCCAAGGATACATAGCAAGAACCTGTCTTAAAAAGAGAAGGAGATGACCAGAGTAAGGAACATCCACAGACTAAGTGAACATGTTCTAATAGTTCAATATTAAGAATTACAATCAGGGCTAGAGAGATGGCTCAGCAATTAAGAGCACTATGGTGGCCCTCGACGATCTATAATGAACCTTCAGGCATGCAAGTATACATGCAGATAGAACACTCATATATTAAAACTAACTAACTATCTATCTATCTATCTATCTATCTATCTATCTATCTATCTATCTATCTATCTATCTTTGGGCTGCAGAGATGGCGGTTAAGAGTACTGAATGCTTTTCTAGAAGTCCTGAGTTCAATTCCCAGCAACCACATGGTGGCTCACAACCATCTGTAACGGGATCCGATGCCCTCTTCTGGTGTGTCTGAAGACAGCTAAAGAGTACTCGTATAAATAAAAAATATGTCAATCTTTACAAAAAGAAAGAAAGAAATAATGAATGAATGAATTATAACCTACATGCTGAGTGAGATACCAGGTTGTGATGGTAAATGTTGGTTGTCTTCTGGACGTGACATCTGGAATCAACTAAAACTTCTCGACTGAGTCACCTGATCTCAGAACCCATCCTAAGTCTAAGCCACATCTCGTGCTGTCATCCCACATGAAAGGTCACGGAAGACAGAAGCTTTTGCTTTTTTGCCTGCTTATCCTCACTCGTGCTGGCAAGTTCATCTATTTTATGGCTGAGGCACCCCTTCTCTGGTCTGAGAACCTTCTTCATGATTGCAATGCAGACTGAAGACAGCCTGAAAGCAGTTCTCTAGGAACCCTTCAGGACTCAGCATCAGATCAGGACAGCTGAGACACCCAGTCTGTGGATACTACCAGATTCTTGGCCTATCTTGTCATGAGACAGGCACTATTGGACTACCTGGACCACAGTGTAGAAACCACTAGAATATGTTTTTAATATGTTCACACATAGACAAGGACAGACGCTCATGCGTGCACACACATGTGCTTACATACTGAGTCCGCTTCAGTTAGTCCTGCTCCTTTAGAGAACCCTGATACAGAATTTATGATGTGACTGCAATGGAGAGTCAGTGTTCTCTCCTGGCTTCTGAGAGTAAAAGGCACATACAAAATGCATAGACATACATGTAGGCAAAATGTTCATATAAATGAAAATTTTAAAATGAAAAAAAAAGTTAAACATCAATGTATGGCTAAACATGGTGTTACAAAGTGCTTTTAATTTTATCAGGCAGAAGCAGGCAAATCTGTGAGTTTAAGGTCAACCTCATCTACATAGCAAGTTCCAAGCCAGAGTAGGTTACATAGCGAGACCTTGTCTCAAAACAAAACAAGAATCTCTTCAGGATTTATTTTGATAAAAAATGATGCACTGATTTTAAAATTGTATGTTCAAAAACAAGCAAATTATAAACAAGGCAATTTTTTCTTTTTTGTTTTGTTTTAAGACAGGGTTTCTGAGCTGGTGAGATGGCTCAGTGGTTAAGAGCACTGACTGCTCTTCCAAAGGTCCCGAGTTCAAATCCTAACAACCACATGGTGGCTCACAACCATCTGTAACGAAATCTGATGCCCTCTTTTGGAGTGTCTGAAGACAGCTACAGTGTACTTACATATAATAAATAAATAAATCTTAAAAAAAACAACAACAACAAAAAAAACGACAGGGTTTCTTTGTGTTGCCTTGGCTGTCCTGGAACTCACTGTATAGATCTCAAACTCACAGAGATCCAACTATTTCTGCCTCCTGAGTTCTGGGATTAAAAGCAGTGCCATCACTGTCTAGCTGCAAGACAATTTTTTAAAAGAGAGAGAGAGAGAGAGAGAAAAAAAAAAGCCAGGTATGGTGGTACAAAGCTTTAAATTCAGCACTTAGGAGGCAAAGGCAGGTGGATCTCTGTGAGTTAAGGCCAGCCTGATCTAATAGTGAGTTTCAGGACAACCAGAGCTACATAGTGAGACTCTATCTCAAGAACAAAACAAAAAGCTGGCCACTTGTGGCGCACGCCTTTAATCCCAGCACTGGGGAGGCAGAGGCAGGCAGATCTCTGAGTTCAAGGCCAGCCTGGTTTACAAAGGGAGTTCCAGGATAGCCAGGGCTACAAAGAGAAACTCTGTCTTGAAAAAAAAAAAAACCAAACCAAAACACAACATTCAAAATAAAACAGATGCATGGTAGCACATACCTTTAATCTTAGCACTCAGGAGGCAGAGGGAGGCAGATCTTTATCAGTTCTACCACAGCCAAGGCTACATGGTGAGATACCCCCAGAGAGAGAGAGAGAGACAGAGACAGAGAGTCACACAGAGAGAGAGAGAGAGAGGGAGAGACAGAGAGAGAGAATAAAGAATAAATCCAGGGGCTGAAGTGATAGCTCAGCTGTTAAGAGCATTTATTGCCAGGACAGCCGGGGCTATACAGAGAAACCCTGTCTCGAAAAACCAAAAAAAAAAAAAAAAAAAAAAAACCAACAAAAAAAACCAAAAAAAATTTTATTGCTCTTGCATTTGACCTTCTCAGCACTCACATGACAACTAATAGCCATCTGTCCATTTCTACAGGATCCGATGTCATCTTCTTTCCATGGGCACTGCACACACATGGTGCACAGAGAACGTGTAGGCAAAATACCCATACACATAAAATAAACACAGATAAATTTGAAAAAGAAAACTGATCAAAAGTTAAAATAAGCGGGAGATGGTAGTGGTATATGCCTTTAATTCTAGCACTTGAGAGTCACAGGCAGGTGGATCTCTGTGAGTTCAAGGTCAGCCTGCTCTACAGAGTGAGTTCCAAAACAGCTAAGACTACACAGAGAAACCCTATCTGGAAAAACAAAAAACAAAATGTTAAAAGATCAAATCCAGGTGACTCATGTTAATAGACTTCAAAACCTATAGTATCCAATAATTAACAGAATAGTACTGGAGAAAATTCAGACAAATAGCTACTGAAAGAGAACAAACACTTCAGAAATAGTAACAGATAACTGATTTTCAATAGCTACAATGGCAATTAAACAGCCTGACTCTTGAATTTCATTCTGGAAGCCACATAAAGGAATAGGACAGCCTATTCCTGTAAGTTGTCTCCTCTGACATCCACATGCTGCAGTGACATTCACACACACACACACACACACACACGGAAAGAAAGGTGAGACGGAGGTAAGGAAACAGACCAGTGAGTTGTGTCTGTAGGACCCCAGTGGTGAACAGAGAGGACTACCTGGGGGCAAGGAAGACTGCGATCAGCCTTCTTAGACTGGGTAGCACTGAAAACGGACTGGCGGCACCTGTGGATCTCTCATCAGGTGTGGACGCCTGTTTCTTCACAATTGATTCTATCAACTGGAAATTTCCTTCAGTGTGTGTTCATTGGCTTGAGATAGCCTAGCTACAATCTCTTAAAATCCAGCTGGATGGTGTGACCCTTCAGGCTCTTCTGCTGCAGTCTACTTACCAAGACCATGACCATGGGGGTGCTGAATTAATAGCTTGGTCTCACCTGGCTCAATCTTTTCTGGTTACATTCAGTAGAAGATAGCTCTGAATGTACTCAATACAAAAATCATCAACTTTCTTAATACACTCTTAATTTTTAGTTTGCAAATTTTATTTTGTAAGTCAATTGTATTGCTCTCTAGAGAAAACTTTGAAGACAACAATGTCATCTGCTCCAATGCCAAAAGGTTGAACATGACTGGTGGACTCCAACTTCTTTCCCAGATGCTCAGGGGAAATTTACTTGAGTCTGTATCTTTGGTCAAGAACCATATTTCCACAAACCGTGAAAAGGTCAAAGGCCTCAACATTTTACAGCCCAGCTTGCTCAGTAACTCAAGCTCTCATTTAAAGATTGCCTCAAAGAAGCACAAGCTGGTCAAACAGGCCACAGTACCATATATCAGGCTGGGTTTAATTAGGCAAGACAGGGTGACAGAAAAGCTAAAAGCAACCAAGCAGAAACAAGGCAGAACACTCTGGTTGTCACTAGGAGCCACACTTACCATAATCACAGGTGGGCTGGGCACTGGTGTCACAGTACGTAGACTGCAAAGTGGTTTCGGATCCTTGGACAAAACCTAAACATATGCACAAGGTGGTTAATTTCCCCAAACCAGCCAGAAGAAAGAGAGTGAGTGAAATAGCACTTTAATACAGATTAGCAGGCAAGTCTCCCTTCAGTTCAGAAACGTCTAAAACCTATAGATTCCATACTTTAGTTAGACCTCTGAACACATTAACCAGTACAGACAGGTCATGCTTAACTTGTTACAAGGACGATGTAAAAATGTGTAAACATTTAAGCTACTAGTCTATTTTGGTGCATAAAATGAATCCAAATTATCATTCAGTTACATAAGTTACATAAGGAATCAAATCATTATTATAAATAAAGCTACTTCTGGTGGTGCACCTTGGGAGGCAGAGACAGATGGATTTCTGTGAGATCAAGGCTAACCTGGTCTACAGAGTGAGTTCTAGGACAGCCAGGGCTACACAGAGAAACCCTGACTTGAAAATTTCTTTTAAAGAGAGAGGGAGGGAGGGAGGGAAGGGAGGGGGAAGAAAAGCTACTTCCATTTCAAACAAACATTGGGTTAATTTTGAAATTATGTTAAGGGGCTGGAGAGATGGCTCAGCGGTTAAGAGCACTGACTGCTCTTCCAGTGGTCCTGAGTTCAAATCCCAGCAACCACATGGTGGCTCATAACCACCTGTAAAGAGATCAGATGCCCTCTTCTGGTGTGTCTGAAGACAGCTACAGTATACATACTTACATATAATAAATAAATCTTTTAAAAAAAAAAGAAATTATGTTAAAACTAATATTTGCACCTCCTTGCCTGGCTGTTTCTGTATTTTGAGAGTGTCTCACTTTGAGACCCAGGCTGGTCTCAAATTCACAGTATCTCTCCTGTTTCGGTGTCCTGGGTGCTAGGTATTATAAACATAAGCCACCTGACTTACAATTTTAGTTTCCCCATATGAAGAAGTGTGTACTGCTGGGTAAGAATTCCATCTTCAAGTTTTATCCTTAGACCTCATTGCTGAAACATATTACCTATGTGTCATGTGTTTATATGGAAATAAGTGTACTATATATAGTGTGAGCATCTCTACCCTAAAATCTGGTTTTTAGTTTTCTTGCTTGTTTTTGAGACAGGACTTCTCTTGAGTAGCCTGGATGCCCTGGACGTCCCTCTGCCACCCCAGTGCCTGGATTAAAGGTATGTAGCACCACACCTGGCTCTAACCTAAAATCTTATGTAGTCCTGGCTGTCCTGCAACTTGCTACGTAGACCAGGCTGGCTTCAAACTCAGAGATCCACCTGACTCTGCATTCCGAGTGATGGAATTAAAAGCATGTACATAAATTCTCTTTAAATAAAAGATATGTGCCTAAATTCTCTAAATTCTCTCTTTATATGCTTTCCCTGCATGTATTTCTGTATGACGATGTATGACCCTTAGAACAGGAGTTACAGACCATGGTGAACTGCCATGTGGATACTTGGAATTGAACCCGGGTCCTCTGGAAGAACAGCCAGTGCTCTTAACTGCTGAGCCATCTTCCCAGCCCCTAACCTAAAATTTTAAAGCCTTACTTAAATAGCAAAACTTTTTGTTTCTTTTTTTTTTTTTTTTGGTTTTTTGAGACAGGGTTTCTCTGTATAGCCCTGGCTGTCCTGGAACTCACTTTGTAGACCAGGCTGGCCTCAAACTCAGAAATCCGCCTGCCTCTGCCTCCCAAGTGCTGGGATTAAAAGCGTGCGCCACCACGCCCGGCTAACTTTTTGTTCCTTTTTTTTTAAAGATTTATTTTATTTATTATATGTAAGTACACTGTAGCTGTCTTCAGACACTCCAGAAGAGGGTGCCAGATCTCGTTACGGATGGTTGTGAGCCACCATGTGGATGCTGGGATTTGAACTTATCACCTTCGGAAGAGCAGTCGGGTGCTCTTACCTGCTGAGCCATCTCACCAGCCCCCAACTTTTTGTTTCTTATAGTTTATTTATTTTATGTATGAGTGTTTGGCCTGAACATTACAAGTGTGTTGGTACTGTGGAGGCCAGAAAGCATTGAGTCCTTTGGGACCAGAGCTATAGAGGATTGTGATTGGTCATGTGGGTGCTAGGAATGAAACCCAGGTCCTTGGCAAGAGTGCTCTTAATCACTGAGCTATCTCTAGGCTCCTAATTTGTGTGTGTGTGTGTGTGTGTGTTTGGTTTTTTCGAGATAGGGTTTCTCTGGATAGCCCTAGCTGTCCTGGAATTCACTCTGTAGACCAGACTGGCCTCGAACTCAGAAGTCTGCCTGCCTCTGCCTCCCAAGTGCTGCCCAGCTTTTTTTTTTTTTTTTTTTTTTTCCCTTGTTCCAGTCAACCCCGCTCGCTCTGCTCGACCCCGCTCGCTCCGGCCAGCCCCACTTGCTCCCGGCCGCCCCCGTACGGCCCCTGCTTGTTCCAGCCAGCCCCGCTCGCTCTGATCAGCTTCGCTTGCTCCGGTTTGGCCCTGCTCATTCTGGCCGTCCCCGTTCGGCTCCGCTCGCTCCGGACAGCCTGGCTTGCTCCGGTTGGTCTCTCCGGTCCAAGGATTCATTTCTTCTTATTCTTCATAAGTACGCTGTAGCTGACTTCAGACGCACCAGATCTTGTTACCGGTGGCTGTAAGCCACCATGTGGTTGCTGGGATTTGAACTCATCACCTTCAGAAGAGCAGTCGGGTGCTCTAACCCGCTGAGCCATCTCACCAGCCCCCCCCCTTTTTTTTCTTTTAATGACAAGATCTCTGTATGTGCTTTGGGCTGATCTTGAAATCTTCACTCTCTCTCCACAGCCTCCAGAGTGCTGGGATTATAGGACAGCCACGCCTGGCACCGAAGTCTAAACCTTTCTAATTACCAACTTGAGGCTACAAAGTCACTGGACATGACTTTCCTTATGTGACAGGTTGCAATGCAACTACACAAAATTACATAATTTATCTTATATAAATTACTATCAGGCAACTGGGCGTGATGGTACACACATGTAATCCCAGCACTCAGGAGGCAGAGGTAGGGGATCTTTTTGTGAGTTCAAAGCCAGCCAGGGCTACATAGTAAGATCCTGTTTCAAAACAAAACCAACCAGCAGGACAGTAGTGGCACACACCTTTAATCCCAGCACTTGGGAAGCAGAGGCAGGCAGATCTCTGAGTTCGAGGCCAGCCTGGTCTACAGAGTGAGTTCCAGGACAGCCAGGGCTACACAGAGAAACCCTGTCTCAAAACAAAACAAAACCAGAAACCAGTCAAAATAAAAACCTTCAGGCTGGGGCTGGTGAGATGGCTCAGCGGGTTAGAGCACCCGACTGCTCTTCCGAAGGTGATGAGTTCAAATCCCAGCAACCAAGATCTGACGCCCTCCTCTGGTGCGTCTGAAGTCAGCTACAGCGTACATATGAAGAATAATAAGAAATGAATCCTTGGGTCGGAGAGACCAACTGGAGCGAGCGAGGCTGTCCGGAGAGAGCGGAGCCGGAGCGAGTGGGGCCGAACTGGGATGGCTGGAACGAGCGGGGCCAACCGGAGCAAGCGGAGCCGATCGGAGCGAGCGGGGCTGACTGGAGCGAGCAGGGCGGCTGGAACAAGCGGGGCCGTAAGGGGGCGGCTGGGAGTGAGTGGGGCTGGCGGGAGTGAGCAGAGCCGGCGGGAGCGAGCGGGTCGAGCAGAGCGAGCGGGGTTGACCGGAACAAGGGAAAAAAAAAACCTTCAGGCTATGTATACAGGATGCATATGAAATGTAAATGATTTACTGTTTAGTCTTGGGTCTGACCCAAGACATCACTAGGGGTAGTCCAAAATCCAAAAATATCTCAAAGTCCTTTTGGTCTGAAGCATTTAGAAGCATTGGTCTGAAGCATTGGGCAGTGGTCACTATGAAGCCAGACATACACCTTTAATCCTATACTCTGAGAAGACAGTAGCAGGAGGATTGTGAGTTTTAGGAAGGCCTTGTCTAACATATGTAACAGATGTATGTACATCTTTTCACTTAGTGCTGAAATGATTAAAAACACTAAGCCCTTGACTCAAAAATTAATGACAGCATTTCCAACAAAAATAAGTTATAACAGAAACATATCAAATACCAATCTTGTGGGTACAGATTCCCATATAGCTGTTCAGTGGAAGGTTACAGTTACATGCCAGCACTCAAGAGGCTGAGGCAGAAGTTCTGCCATGGGTTCAAGGTGCTGAACCAGGGTCAGACAACCCTGAAACACACACGCAAGACCACAGCAACCATAGTCAATATTGCACGCTGAATAAACGCTTCCCTGCTGGGTGCTTTAGCTGCAGGTCTCAGTTCATCCTCATCAAGGCCAGTATGGCAAGACCCTGTTCCCTGTCCAAAGTTCTTTGAAAAGTCAGTACTTTTTTTTTTTTTTTTTTTGGTTTTTTGAGACAGGGTTTCTCTGTATAGCCCTGGCTGTCCTGGAACTCACTTTGTAGACCAGGCTGGCCGTGAACTCAGAAATCCGCCTGCCTCTGCCTCCCGAGTGCTGGATTAAAGGCGTGCACCACCACGCCCGGCTGCAGAAAAGTCAGTACTTTTTAAGTCCAAAAAATACTACAAATCGAGGACTCTCAGAACTGGGGAGGAGGCTGGTTATCTCAAGGCTTCCAACCATAGCAGTTCATAAGCAGAGCAAGTGCCCTCTGCAAACGTGAACAATTTTACACCAAGGCCACAGAGACCCGGGAGAATGAATACCGTTTATGTATGTGGTGCAAAATCAATACGGTTTCTGCTTTGTGGTCCTTGAGTTGATCTCAAGGCCCTGGCAAGCTAGGCCAACACTACATCACTAAGCTGTCCCTAGTGTATTCAGTTACAGGGCACCACCCTGACCCCAGGTGAAGAGACCATACTTCTTCAGGGTAGAATTGCAAATACATCCAGCTACAAGGACTCCAAAAAAGAAAGCTGTGGACTCAACGTCAGCTTTACCTTCCAATGAAAGAAACAGAGCCCAAGTCTTGGGGAAGGAGAAAACACAAATATAGAGACTGAGTCTTTGCCATCCTTCCTAAAGAGATTGTGTCCAATTAGATTTTTTCCCACCCCCGGGGGTCCAGGACCTTTCCAAGATGCTTAAATTTTAAGTACTAATGATTTAATAACTGTCTATAAAAAACCACTGAGGTGGAGGGTGCAACTTGGTTCAGTGGGCCAGGATTCAATCCCAGAAGCCATGGGGATGGCTCACAATCATCTCTACCCCTAGTTTTATAGAGGTACAGGCGCTCACATGGCAGAGCACAGACACACACATTCAGGAAAAACACTCATATGAACAAAATTAAATAAACAAATTTATTAAAAAAACAAACACTGAAGGGCTGGACAGATGCTGCTCAATCGTGAGGACGAGAGTCAGATCCTAGAACCCGTGTCAGGCGGCTCACTCACAACCATCCGTTTGTTAACTCCAGTTTCAAGGGACCCATGTTCTCTTTTGGTCCCAAGGGGCACCTTTCATACATGGCTGACACTCACACAAACACATACATGTAGATGCAGACAGATACATGTAAATGGTGGTGGAAGCCATACTAGGCGCTTCAGGCTGCGGAGTTGCAGTCCTACCCTTTGTCCACTAGATGTCAGCAGCACTGCATACCAGTGTCTTCCCCCCCCCCCCCCCCCCGCCCCCCCTACACAAATTATAGATAAGACAAAACAGGACTCCAGCTATTGCCAAATGTACCCCTGGGAGGTGTGAGGCAGGCAAAATCACCCTGATTGAGAACCACTGGCCTAGAGGATGGTTGTTAGAAATGCCAAGGTTCTTGGCAAGCATTTGACCCAGGGGCTTAGGAGGGCTGGCATAAGGCTCAGGTTCCATTGAAAGCCTTAAACATTCCAAACAGAATGTGGGTTACCCAGCAACCACTTAAGTTCAAGCCTGAAATACCTCCAGTAAAGTGGGAGGTACTGTCTATGGCACTGACTGATAGGTTTCATTGGCAAACCCAGGGAGCCTTGGCAACTCACTCAAGCATTTTCCACCCCTCACCATGCTCCTCGCCCACCTTCCTCTTTGCTCAAATATCACTGATCTAAGTAGGTAGGCGGTTCCAGCCCAGGATGTTTTACAGCGACAGCTATCTTTACTCTCTCCTATTTTGCTTACATCTCTTCTTAAACCTCATCCTTCCTAGAGGCTTCAAAGCTCTCCATGTAATGGCTGAATCCCTTCAGGATACCCAAGACCCAAAATACAATATAGTTGTTGTATTTTGTCTGTCCTCGCCTATAAGCCGCTTAAGAAATTCTTGTCAGCATTCATAGTGTCTATTCAGCACCTGATTCGGTAAGTTGAGTAGAAAGTAGTCATTCTTCACCAAGGTTCAAGCTTGATCCCTAAAGCTCCCTGCAACGGTTCAGAGCCTTCATATATATAGTTACAGATTCTCATCGCCCCCTGGGAGAGTGAGGTAGGGGAGGCTGGCTCTTTCCCCCGCTTTATACCAGTGAAGGTGGGGAGTGCCATGAGTAAGGATCTGCGACGTTTTGCACCGAAACTGCTCAAGGGAGGTAATGGCGACAGCAGCCGCCCCAACGGACTGATCTCTGAAGCTCTGGCCTGAGAAGCGACCTCTTAGACGTGGGTGTTCGTGGGGCACTAGCCAGGGAATGACGGACAGAGGTGGTGGAAGCCTGAACCTAACGTTGAGGCCCAAGACCTACGGTCACAGAAGCAAGTCCTTGAGTAGCCAGGAGAGTCCAAGATGCCCGGCCGAGGTCAGTGAGAGCCGAAGCTTGAGGGATGCGACCCCGAAGGGAAGAGCCTAAGACGCCATTTTGTGACCACAGAGGGCAATGACCACGACACCACAAGAGGAGATCCTGCCATGACTCAGCCCTTCCTGACGCCCCGGCCCAGAGCGCTGCCTTCACCCTGTTGGGCCTACCTGTGTAGCTCATGGCCGCAGAGAACACCCGAGCCGTGGACACAGACCGCTACTCTGCGCGTCTGACGCCACAACAATCCCTGGGGTCCTTCCACACACGCTCCAGCCCCGCCTCCTTATCTCATTGGCTTGTGCAAACCCCGGACTTCATGTCTATTGGTTTAGCTACCTGTCTATTTTTACACCTCTTCGCGACAGTGGTTGGAGATACTGCCAACCCCCGATGATCCCGCCCTACTCTCCGCCTCCTGTTAACAAAAACCTGCGCCAATAGGTCAAGGGGAGAAGATGGAAAGGTTCGAAGGGGCGGAGCTACATGCAACCTAGAGGTCCGAGCCCACGCGTGCGCTTTCCTGGTGTCTGCGAGCGAGACACTTGCCAGCAGGAGCAGAGGCGACCGTCTTGCGCCCCGTCTCTGAAATGCAAGTCATACCCATTTATGTAATCCTTTCAGCTTCGGCTTCAAAACGAGAATGGCAAAGCCATGTTGAAAGGAGAAAATTAGCATCTAACTGCCAAACAAAGTCCTGACAAACGTTATGTGAGATAACGTTTAAACAAATGAAGCAGGCCATGTGTGGTAGCTGACTTCTGTAACCCCAGAATACAGGAGCCTGAGACAGAATGACTCGAGTTTGAGGTCAGATTATACTATATGAATTCTAAGCCACTCTGGGTCCCCGTTTCAAGGAGGGGGAAAGAATTAGGGCCAGTTTCACAAAGTAAATAGTAAATATTATTTTCTTATTAATCATTACATAACAATTAATAGTGTTTGTAATGGTTGAGGATATAGCTTGGTGGAAAAACATTTTATCCTAGCATGTACAGAAGGCCTTACTTGTGCCGGGCGTGGTGGCGCACGCCTTTAATCCCAGCACTTGGGAGGCAGAGGCAGGCGGATTTCTGAGTTCAAGGCCAGCCTGGTCTACAAAGTGAGTTCTAGGACAGCCAGGGCTACACAGAGAAACCCTGTCTTGAAAAAAACAAAAACAAACAAACAAAAGCAGAAGGAAGGCCTTACTTTTGTGAGCTCTCCAACTGCAAAATAAAGATGTTTTTAAAAATTATATGTGTTTTAGTATTTTGCTTGCACTTGTCTGTGTGAGGGTATCTGATCACCTGAACTGGAGTTTCAGACAGCCCTGAGCTGCCATGAAGGTGCTGGGAATTGAACCTGGGTCCTCTGGAAAAACAGCTAGTGCTCTTAACTGCTGAGCCATCTCTCCTGCCTCTCAAAAACCCACTTTAAAAATAACTTTATGTGTATGCTATTTGTTATACAAGTAATATATCTCAATGTATCATGTATTATTGCAAATGCTTGACATGAGAACCTATGTTCAATGCTCAGCTCCACAAAACGAAAAATGCAACCCAGTACCAGCCTTGTTCTAAGCACTATGCCTGGCTCCTCCTGGCTGTGTGGACAGTCGCCATGGGAGATGTCCTTGAAGAACCCTAAAAATAAAACAATTGATACACTACAGCAAGCTCTGTTTCTTGTGATTTGGAGAAAAAAAATTTTTTTTTTTTTTTTTTTTGGTGTTTCGAGACAGGGTTTCTCTGTATAGCCCTGGCTGTCCTGGAACTCACTCTGTAGACCAGGCTGGCCTCGAACTCAGAAATCCACCTGCCTCTGCCTCCTGAGTGCTGGGATTAAAGGCGTGCGCCACCACACCCAGCTCGAGAAATTTTAAAGTAGGTGTTCTATTGGTATTAAAGAATGTTTATCAATTTTTTTTTAGGCTTATGTATTTGTCTTGCTTGAATGTATGCCTATGCAACCACATGCATCCCCAGTGCCTGAGGTAGTCAGAAGAGGGTGCTGGATCCTCTGGAGTTACTGTGAGCTGCTACGTGGGTGCTGGGAACCAAACCCAAGTACTCTGTAAGAGCAGAATGTGTTCTTTGCTATTGAGCCATCTCTCAGTTCTTGTTAGCAGTTTCTTTAGGGTTAATAACAACGGCATTTTTTTTTTTTTTTTTGTTTGTTTTTTCGAGACAGGATTTTTCTGTATAGCCCTGGCTGTCCTGGAACTCACTTTGTAGACCAGGCTGGCCTCGAACTCAGAAATCCACCTGCCTCTGCCTCCCGAGTGCTGGGATTAAAGGCGTGCGCCACCATGCCCGGCTTAACAACGGCATTCTTTAAAAGGCTAGATCCTTCAAAGAAACATACTGAAATAGTTGATATGATAGCCAAAACTGTTCTTCACAATTTAGTTGGGGCAGGGGAGGTAGAGAAGTATAGATTAGGTTGTTGCTGTGATTAAAAGGGCTTGTTTTTACCATTTGTCCAGATACAACGTCCTGATGATAATTTCTCCCCACTTTTGCAAAAGAAAGCCAGTTGCAGTGCACTGTGTGCATGGGAACAGGGAACATGCAACATAAGTCTGCTTTATGTGTACTGCCTCTTTGGAGTGCCATACTTTCTGGAATCCTAAATAAAGTACAGTCCCATCATATCTCTAGATCCTGTAGTTTACTTTGTAGCACTTGGTGTGATTTCACCCAAGGTCTTGTTTAATTTCTGATGTCCTCACAGGTTGAGCTTAGGCCAAAAGTTAAGATTGTTTCTTTGAGACCATGGAGTGGTTTAAGCAAAGACTTAAGCTATGCTCAGGAGTTTTAGGAAAAGGTCTGTTGTGAGAATGGTACACGATCCTTGCAAAAATATACAGCTATCAATGTAGAGTAATGCATTACTGTGTACAAAGACACAGCCTTCTACTACTTCCTATGTAGTAGGTAGGAGGGACTTCCATGTTACTACTTCTGTCACTGGAACTTTCAAAATCTGTTGCCTTTATATTTAAAAAAAAATGGATTTTATATTTTAAATTGCTATGAAGAAACATGTGTGGGTCAGTTCTTACCATGAGAAATCCCACTTCTCTTCCTGTCTTGGATATGACCAATGGCAGCAGAGGATGAGAAAAGCCACCGTATAAAAGAACACATTCCTGGGCTAAGAACACCCCGGCAAACCCTCCTCCCCAGGCATAAAGACACAGTAGGGGAGGAGAGAACAACAGGGATGGGAGGGACCCGCTGCTACCCATAGCTGTGCACACCTAATGAGATGATCCCACTTTCCAGCCCGGGGCTGGTTAGTGAGGGTGATGAACTGAAAAGACACGAGGAATAAAAAAGTAGGAGATAACAGAATCTTACCACCTTAGAAATGCTCAATAATCAATAATTAATGTTCAGTAAACATTAGCTGAGCAAGAAAATAGCATTGTTTAAAGAAATAGTCAGGCTGGGCAAGTCAGGCACTGGTAGTGGACAAGCCTTTGATCCAGGTGGATCCCTTGATTAAGAGGCCAGCCTAGTTTATAGAATTCCAGGACAGCCAGGGCTACACAGAGAAACCCTGTCTTGAAAAACAAAACACATAACTTAAAAAAAAAAAAAATCAGGCAGGGTAATGGTGGCTCATGCTTTAATCCCAGCTCTCGGATCTGAGTTCAAGGCCAGCCTTGTTCCAGGAGAGCCAGGGCTACACGAAGAAATGTTTCTTGAAAACCGAAAGATATAAATAAATTAAAATAGAGTGCTTTCCTTTCCCTCTTGTTATTTGTGTTCAGATATGGCTTCCTGACATTTCTCTCAGAGCTAGCAAGGTGCACAGCTCAGTGGTAGAGCACCTGCCTGTTATGTTCAAGGCCTGGGATAAGGTCACCAGTATGATACTTAAAGTCCTATCTTAAGACAGCCGGGTCTCAACTCTGAACCTCATTCCCACCCAAAGCTCTCAGCAGATGTATGGTTCTACCCAATACCTTCAAGGGTTTGTAAAAGCACCAAGGCAAGAATCACTCCTGTAGGCATGTGATTGTGGCTGGTTAAACCCAACCAGCCTTTCTGTCTTGGCTCCCTTCCCAGGCCAGCCAACCAGAACCCTTCACGAGCCAGAGCACCGAGAGCCAACAGCTGAGAACTTGGACTCATCCCCGGCTGTGTCCAGTCTCTGTGGTGGCTAACAGAGGAAAACCAGGGCCTTATGCCAGGCACAACCCTGATCCCCAGCTCAGAGCTCCAGCTGCTAACCAGTGCCAGCCAGTCCACTTCACACACACAAAACCACACTGGCTGTTTGCCCTGGGGTATTTCCAGAAGAGAAATTTAATCTAATTTACATATTTCTAGGTACATTGATAACCAAAAGGTGGCCACTGAAAAGGTTAAAAGGTCAATTAGCTCCCGGTATCTAGCTGGCCCAGGATTGCAAAATAAAAAGATTCACGTTCCTTATTCTCTACACAAAATGCATTTTTTAAAAAAGTGAAAGATCTAGGGAGCTATACATAGAAAGCAACAGTGAAAAGGGGGAGGGCGGCAGGGGTGGGGGAGGAGAGTCCCACCCTCACTCTACCCTCCCAGCCCTGGAGCCCCTGTGGCTCTGACAAGGCAGGAGGCAGCTGTCAGCTTTGAGCTCTTCCAAGCTAGGAAGGACCCTTTTGGGGGAGAGGGGGCAGCCAACAAGAATTTCCGTGGCATTGTGGGCTCAGTGGGAGCTCCCAAGCCCTAGTGAGATAGCAGAGGGAGCGTGGATTCCCCTGAGCAAGCACCGTGGCATGATGTGGTCGTTTGACTTGGGAACTGTGGGGGCTAGGGCAGATCCCAGGTCTCACGAGGTGCATGTGCGTGTGTGTTTGCCTGTGCGTGAAAATAGATATTGATGGGGCAAGAGGGAACAGGGGGTCTTTGGGGTCTTTGCAAATGGCCACGGATGGCAGATGTAGCCCTGCCTGGTTGCTAGACACAGGGGAGTGCTGTTCCCCCTGCAATCAGATTGGCCACCACCAAGGGCCTGGCTACTGCCCCTACGAGACCAACCAGGTAGGCTCAAGGATACCCTGGTGGCCCCAGAGTCCTTAAGCTGGGGGAAGGGTGGCTAGCTGGCTCCCAGTGCCCAGGTTGTAGTGTGCCCGGCCTCCAAGAGGCGCCGGTTTGAGGTTTTGGCTTGCTCCTTTGGAAACAGAAAAGAAAGATGGAAAAGAGGGAGAGGACAGAGGAGAAATGGGAGGGGATGGGTGGCACAGAAGGGGGTCTGGAATGCTTGTATGTTAGGGTGCCTCTACAGCTGCTGTCTGTGCCTGAGGGGTTTGGGGTTCCTCAGGCGGAGGGTCTGCTTTGGAGAAGTTCATCTCCAGGATGTGCCGCTGTAAATGCCGTACCCACTCTTCCTGGATAGAGAGTGGGCCCTGGAATTCCACTTCACAGAACCTGCATAGGAACACAGAAAGAAGTGGCCAGTGCTTCGAGGAAAGGCCAAAGTGTAGTCCAGTCCAAGTGCTTAGAGGCATGTCCACCACCACACAGTATGGATGCTAAGACAAGAACTCAAGGGAAGGAGTGTCTTCCAACAGACAGCCATCTCTTCTATTGTGGAGTCATGGCAGAGTCTCCTGGGCATGATAAGCAGAGGATTCCCCAAGTGCCTTTGCCATCTGATGAGTATGCCCTGATAGAGTGGTGGGTAGAAAGCAAAGCCTGACTAACCACCCTTCCTCTCTCTGTGGCAGCCTTAAGCTAGTTTCCAATGAACAGAGGCCGAGAGCATCAGCTCTATCGTTCCAGGGAATTGAGCTGAAATTCTACTTCTTTTTTTTTCCCCCTTGGAATTTTAGGAAACATGGTCTCTAACTCTGTACTTTAAGCCAGCCTCAAAATTATGTAATTCTGCTGGACTTATACTGGTGGCAATCTTCTTGTCTCAGCCTCTCAATGCTAGGATAGCAGGCCTGAATCATCAGTCAACTTGGATGCAACTTTTGACTTAGCCTGTATTATATAGCTTGAGCTTCTTCTTCTTTTTTTTTTTTTTTTGGTGTTTCGAGACAGGGTTTCTCTGTATAGCCCTGGCTGTCCTGGAACTCACTTTGTAGACCAGGCTGGCCTCGAACTCAGAAATCCGCCTGCCTCTGCCTCCCAAGTGCTGGGATTAAAGGCGTGCGCCACCACGTCCAGCTTACCTCAGGTTTCTAAAGCCCCTATATCCTGGCATGTGATTCGTATGTGAGTGAGTGTGTGTGTGTGAGTGCACACGTGCATATACTTAAGTATATGTCTGTGTATGTAAACTTTCATGAGAATTAACTGAGAATTTTTTTTCCTTAGCAGAAAACTATGATTGAGTCCTTACTAAGCGTCAGCAAGATTTTTAGGACTTTGCTATTAAACTCAGTCCTCACAACAACTCTATCAATTAGGTCTGTATGAAATGTTTTTCTAAAGACAAGAGTTTCACCTTGAAGCCCTAACTGCCCTGGGCTGTCCTTGAACTCAGAGAGTTATACCTGCCTCTGCTTCCTGAGGTCTGGGATTAAAGGTGTGCACTATCATACCACGCCAAATTCTTTTTCAAGATAAAAAAAAAAAATGGTGGCAGGAGCAGCTCTTATCTGATGTTACTAAGTTGTCAAGTGTCATAGCTGGGACTGAACCCTAGGTCTAACTGGCTCCAGAGCTCGTGACATCAGTCTGAGACTCTGAAGCTGCACTGTCTGTGAGAAGAATCCCGTAACTTGGGCACTGCTACCTTAAGCAGCCTGTGAGACCCACATCCCACACTGCACAGACTCACTCATTCTCAGGCTTCTAGTAGCCAAGGCCCTACTAGGTGTTAGCATACCTGCACTTGAGGGTATAGATGTTGCCCACAAACTTGACCAGTGACGTTTGGGGGGGCCGAGGCACCAGGGAGGGGACTGGTCGGACCCGGGGCGGGGGTTGCCGCACTTCTTCCAGCTTCTGTTGTAGGTCACTGACTTCCTCACCACCCCGAGCTGCAGAGGCATCTGAGGGGCGGGCTTGTCTGCGTTCAAATTCTAATGGACAGAGTGATAGGTGATGTAAAAGGAGGGCTAGGGCCCTGGAGCCATCCCTGCTTTCAGTGAGCACAGAGGGGCAGAGGTTGTTGGGACTGAAGACTAGGCGCCACATGCACCCGTAGAATGGTACACCAATAAAGGGAGGGGACTAAGCAACTGAGATATGGGGTCTACTGCCCTCCCAACCCTCCTCCACCAGCACTTACTGTTGATATTCTGCCTCTGATGCTCCTCTGACTTCACGGTCCCAGGTGGGCTGGTTGCCAGAGGCCGTTCACCACTGTCAGCTGCCCTGCCAGCTTCAAGCCCTGGTTCTCCCCCAGCACTTCGGCCAACCAGGGACAGGCCCCCAGGTGCCAGCCCCAGGGGTGGCCGCTTGTCACTGTCACGGCCATGGCCAGCACTGCGGAACTTCTTTGTAAAGGGGCGGCCACCCTGGATGTAGCTTCGGTAGGCACCCACTTTCTGAGGCCGGTGTTTGATCCACTCACTCAGGGTCTCGATGGGAGAGCCGTTGACACACCACTCCGTCACACCGAACTGCCGCAGATGTGCCCTCGCATGGCTGGCTAGGGCTTTGCGGTTTTCAAAGTAAAGGCCACAGAGCTCACAGCAGGCCTCGGTGGCTACAGACAGAGGAGGTTGCTATCTAAGAGTGCAGGAATACCCAGGAGGCCTAAGCAGGGTCAGGAGCTAATCCCACCTCCCACAGGGACCTTGCCTCAGGGGTCCTGCTTGCCCTGACAAATGCCATCCCAAGACCCTACCACCCACTGCTTACAGGAGTGGGAGGTCTTCTCATGGAGAGTCTTTGCCTTGAAGGGCAGTTCAGTCTGGATGTAGGTCTTGGCCTTGACCTCTGCTGGGAGGAAGCGGTCCTCCTGGAGGGGCCGCTTGGTTGCCACTGGGCCCAGGTAGCTGGTAGCTGAAGGCTTGGACCCTGTGATGGGTGACAGGCTGAGCTCCCGGGGAACCTGGGTTGGCCCAGCTCCTGGTTTTCCTGGCCGGCTAGCCAGGGGTGACAGAGGCAGTGGGGAATGTATAGCCCCAGGAGCTGCTGTGGGAGAGCCATCTTCAGTGAGGGCAGGAGCCAGGTCTCCAGCTGGAGGCTCTTTTTTGATGAGGCACAGCTTGGACTTCTTCTTCAGGATCTCCCGAAGTGTGTCAATGGGAGAGCCATTGACAGACCACTCAGTCACACCCATCTGGCGCAGGTGGGAGCGTGCATGGCTGGATAGGCCCTTGCGGTTCTCGAAGAACTCACCACAAAACTCGCACCGGATGTCACGCACTGGCTCTGCCCGAGATGCTGCAAGGGGTCCAGGGCGTCAGGGGAAAGAGAGAAAGGAGGCACTGGCTATGGACAGGAAGAGGCCTCAAAGCTCAAGACCAAAGATAGCGCCAGACTTCTGGATGTCCTTATCCATGTGGGTCCCCCTCCCCCATACTCCAGTGAACTGCTCCTTCACCTGGGCCTTCAGAGGCACCTTATACATCCAGCCCTTCCAGCCACTGGAAGGGATAGAGGGATGGCATTCAAATGTTTGAGCTATGTCTAACATTCCTGGTAATTGAATGTTTGACATTTGAGTCAACATTTCTGTTTTCCATAATGTAGTAGTAAGAATTTGGGAGATGGAGATGAGCATCATCTCCTGTCTCCGGTCTGTAAGTGCGAGCCTGGTTACAAACGCTCCTTACATAGCACAGTTGTCATCATGTCAGTGCTACTTGCTTGCCTGGCTCTCTTTCACACTGTGTTCATTTTGGCTGATCATCTGCTATACTCCAAGCAGGCAAGCATGGCCGAGGCTTCACCTCCCTGCCATATGCTCTGAACCTTCTAATTGTACACCTTCTCAGCAACATTGGGAGATACACGTCCTCATCCCCATCTTGCAGAGAAGGAAACTAAGGTTCAGAAAGAGAAAGTAGCTTGCCCAGCCTTATTCAGGGAGACCTTGTAAAACCAGCTAGAATTTGAGGTAACAAGACACATAGAAGGGTATAAGGTGGAGCACCAGGCAACTCTTCTACCTACCCTGACACAGGCTCACACTTACACAGGTTCAAGGGTGCCATATCTTCTCGAGGCGTGCCCCAGGGACCCTCAGATGGGTGTGGCTCCCCATGAAGGGTCCCTGGCAGCATCTCCCTCTTGATCTCCACTCTCATGTGTTCAGGCTTCAGTTTCTTGGGCAAGGAGGGTGTAGCAAGGCCTGAGAACATCTTCCGAGCCGTGGGAGGAGGAGAAGCAGTTGGTGAGTGGCCCAGAGGACTGCCTGGTGGTGGTGGCAACTTCTTGGTCAAAGGTGAGATGTGAAGATCCGAGGGACTTCGGGCTTCTAGTGAGCTGCCAGGACCTCCAGTGCTCAGCACCTTGGCCAGGGCTTTTGGGCTAGGACCTGGTGGGTGGAGGTGCCCCCCTGGCCTGGATTGGGTCCGTCTCTTCAGGATCTCCCGAAGTGTGTCGATGGGTGAGCCGTTCACATACCACTCAGTTACACCCATCTGGCGCAGGTGGGAGCGCGCGTGGCTAGACAAGCCCTTTCTGTTCTCAAAGAACTCACCACAGAACTCACAGCGGATATCTCTTGTTGGCTCTGGGCCTGAAGCTGCAGCAGGAAGAAAAAGGGTCAATTAGAATTATGGACATCATCTGGACAGTCACCTGTTGGAGTATCCTGGCCAGCTAAGTATGGGCAGCAGTGTGTCCATAAGCTAGGGTGGTAGTGGATGGCAGAACAAGTGAGGGAGCTGCGGGGTGGGGTCCAGAGAGCTAACAGGACCTCTGTCCTGGCAGAGCAGTACCAACACTCCACAGCTTTGTGGGTCCCAGTAAAACAGGGCAGGAGACAGGACTAAGCCAGCCTAGGTGCCACATACTGTGTAGACCCAGGACACCTTCCACACCAAAAGGCAGGACCTTCCCCTTGGCCTTCATTCTCAGGCAGGGTCATGGTGATAAAGGTCAAGGCCAAGAGAGAGGTACCAGCAGCCCACCGCAACAAAATCTCTGGGTTGAGCCAGCCCACTGCCAAGGGCCCCTGTCTACTCCCTGCTACAACAGGGAGGGAGTAGGGAGGGGGCCATGACCCCCCAGGGATGGGCTCCAGGGCCCACAGGGAGGAAGGGCAGCTGAAGTGAGAACCTACAGAGGTTGAGAGGAGACGGCTCCACATCAGAGGCCCAGAAAATGCCGGCGGCCGAGAGATCCTGCTTCCCCCAGGGACTGGCCATACCCGAGGCCTTCAGCTTGGCCTTCTTGGCCGGCGGTGGGGGAGGGAGCAAGGAGAGGGCTGTGGAGGCAGAAGGTGGCCGCCCCAGCTGGGCCAGGGCTCCCCGCCCGGGTGGGAGGCGGATCTGGATGCCGTCCCTCCTGATGAGCCCGTGGAGCACGTCTATGGGGGATCCCTTGGCATCCGGGTCGCTGACGCCCAGGTGGCGCAGGTGGGCACGGGCGTGGCTGGACAGGCCCTTGCGGGTCTCAAACCAGGCACCACACAGCTGGCAGTCCAGCTCTCTGCCCCCGTCACTATCTAAAGCTGCGGAGACAAAACACAGGGGGAGGGGGTTCACGGCCGCCACCTTGGTCGGCCCTAAGGGATGAAGGCAGGAGGGTTTGCTGTGTTTTTCTGCTGCCCAAGTGGTTAAGAATCGAAGTTTCTGGTCTTTCTTTTCTTTTTTTTCTTTTCTTTCTTTCTTTCTTTCTTTCTTTCTTTCTTTCTTTCTTTCTTTTCCTTCTTTCTTTTCTTTCTTTCTTTTTTGTAGATTTTGTAGATTTCAGGTAGCCTATTCCCTGCCTAGCCATTGGCATCAAGTGAAGGTTGGGTTGCTTATGGATGTACTTCTGTGTCAAATCCTGATGCTCCCAGGCCCTCCTCCCCTGGGACGTCTGCTACAGGAACTACAGAGGAAGACAGAAGGTGAAGAGCAGGGGGAATCACAAGACTACCAAGGTCCTCTACCCTTAAAGCCACAGCAGAGTCAATTCAAGTGGCTGCCAGGAGACACAGGCATCCTCAGGCTCTAATGCCTGCCAACATGTAGGAAAGCATGATGGACAGCTCTAGGGACCTGACTACTGGACTCGGAGGGTTTCTTTCCAGGCCCTACTTGCTAAGTGTAAGGCTACCATGATGCAGGCTCTCTACCTTTGGGCAAACAGGGAGATGCCTCAGCACAAATGGCTAGGAGACATGAAAAAGGGGGCCAATGTAAGGGATCTCTGTCTGGTAGACTGTCTACTCATCTATATCCCAGACTCCCACTGGGAGAGCCAGGTCCACAGGCACCCTTACTACTTTTACCACCCCCTCCATCCAGAGGACAAGAGCTCTTCACATGTGGCAAGTAGGCCCCTGCAGGCTCAGATCTGTAGCAGACCTCCAGGGGCAGATCACCAGGATGGGGAAAAATGATCATCACAGGACAACCCAATAGGAGACGTAGTGAGTGCCTCAACTAGCACTGACTGGATGACCCAGGATCTGGAAACTGCAGGTCTCCATTTCTACCCTGGGGCTTCCTCATCTGAGAACCACATAACATCCCAGCACCCCCCTCAGCTCCCAGTCCCCAAACTCACTGAGATTCAGCGGCCCCTCATCCTCAGACTGGGGCCATTGTGCCTTTGGGGAAGTTGGTCGGGGACTCAGGGACAGCTGGGGGCTCTTGTCCTCAGGATTCTTGGGTGTAGGGGATCCTGCCAGAGTCAGTGGGGCCTTCTTGAGGAGTGGAGAGCTGGATGGATGGGTCAGGCCCTTGGCTGAGAAGCCAGGAGGTGATTTGATGGCTTTGTTGACAGCAGGGGCATCCATAGGTTTGGCCAGGGTGAGTAGGCCAGGCCTGGCAGCCCCAGCAAGGAACTCCTTTGGTGAGTTGGACTTCTTGGTCAGGCTAGGGGTCAGCCCAAGGGGAGTATCAGGCAGGCCCTTCTGCTTCACCAGCTCGTAGAGGAGGTCGATGGGAGCACCACTGCTTTCTGACTCTGCGACCCCAAGCTGCCGCAGATGTGAACGTGCGTGGCTGGACAGGCCCTTTCGTGTCTCAAAGCAGGCACCGCAGACCTCACAGGTGGTCAGGCTCTGGGCTGGAGGATGAGATGGAGGCCAGGATGGAAGGCTATGAGGCCTTTCAGGTAGAGCTAACCCATTCTCCTCCCATTACCCAGGGGCAATGTAAGTATCTTACTTTTGCCAAATCCCTTTGATCCTGACAATCACTCTAACTTGGTGGGGGTTAGGATTTCTTGTTTGAAAGTAAGGAAACTGAGGCTCAGAGAAGAGAATAGTTGTGCACTATTGTACAAGGGCACACAACAGGAGGCTACACTCTCGTGGTCCAGCCAGTAGGAATGCCTTTCAGATCTGCAGCATTCCAGGGTGCCCTGACAATATGTTTACACAAATGCCTGTGTGCATACACACACATCACATATGGAGCTAATACCTAACCTACTCTCTGCAACTGACAAAACTTCAAATGGTAAGTCAGAAAAGGTCTTAGTAACAGTCCCCATCTACTTCTTGGTCTCCCTGCCTGACTTCAATGATGCAAAGGCCGGTTAGTTTTGCTCTTCTCAATATACTTAGGAACTAGCATTACACTCAAGAACCTTGTAGTCTACAGAAAAACAAGTATGAAACACATGAAAGCTCAAAACCAACAAGGTTGGCAAATGACCTAAGTCTGTGATCTCTTGCCCACCTTGTCCACCGCTTCACTGGATAGTCCTTCCTCATCCAGTAACGTAGTAGCTGAGGGCCACACATATGGCCAAAGCTATAGAAACTCAATGCAGAAGACAGCTGAGTAGCTAACTCCTTGGTGCCTTAAAGTGCTGTAAGGAAGATGGGTGCCAACCCATGTTAATCCAAAAGTGCGTCTGTGATCATGACTCTCCTGGCCACTCACCCTTGAGGTCTGGCAGCTCCTGTTTGCTGCCATGAGGAACCTCTGCGGCCACTTTGCTGCTCAGCCGACTGGCCACCTGTTCTAGGGTCCCAGAGACAGGCAGGCTCTTCTTTGGGAGTAAAGGAGACCCCAAGTCCATGGCCACCATTGTGTTTTCCTCAGAACACAGGCCTGTGGGGTGGAGGAGACAGGCTCAGCCCACTCATGAGTCAGGCTGTCCACCCCAAGAAGGAGACTGAGAGAACGGTACTTCTTCCTTATGCTTGGCAACTGCTCTCACTTCTGGAAGCCACTCGTTCCATGAAAGCTGAGGCTATACCCATAAACCCTTGCAGCAGCCCAATGCAGGGACACTGGGATTGTCCAATGACAGGAAAGACAAACAGTTTCAGTCCAGTAGAAGGTTCACTGGTCTGAGAACATATTGCAAATTTGAGCTGAGATTCCTCATTAGAGGACACTTTAAGACAAATGCCTCTCTGGGGGTAAAAATGAGAACAATTAAGAGTCAGATACCAGAGTCTGCAGCCACAGAGACAAGGTAGAAAAAGCAAGAAGCTGAGGACGGGGAGGGGGAAATCTCTACCAGACAAGGGAGCTGGGGCTTCAAAGACAGTATCAAGCCCAGTAGTGAACTATCATCACCAGCTGAACTGGCCAAGGTAAGAACCTGGACCCTGGACTAACTCGGGGACAGGAAGAATGGGAATGACAGAAGTTTGCACAAAGTTTCTTAAGCTTCCATCCAGTGAGAAAGCCTCCTCCGGTAAGAGATATGTAGGGAGACAGAATCAAAGTTGGTTTTCTTAGTCTAAGTTTTCATTAAAAGGGGCAGAGATGGGGATAGCAGGAGGTGATGAGGTAGAATCCTGAACAAGAGTTGAGGAAGAAAGAACGGTGTGTCAGATGGACTTCGGAGACGACCTGGACAAAGCAATAGGGCAGGGGGCTAAGGCAGGTCGCTCTCTGCTCAATCTGAGTCCCACAGAGGCAAGAAGATGGACAGGAGGCTACCGAGACCATGACACAGAGTACTTTGTCAAAGTCTCCAGGTGGAAGTGGGCGCGTCTGTCAGATGGGGCAGGGCCAAAAGTGGCTTTCCAACACCGAGGGGATCGGAACCGTGACAACTGGGAGCTTCTGAGACTCCAAAAGAGGCAGGGGACTTCTGTCAGAGCCGGAGAGTTCGGACGAGCGACTGCAAAGTGCTTCCGAAGCCTGGGACCTCCAGGAGGCTGAAGGAAGCCCAGGGCCCGAGCGTCTGGGGTGGGGGGTGCCGCAGAGATCGGACGGCGGGGGTTGAGGGTGGCGACGGTACATTCGGGAGGGACGCCGACTTTCCCCTCCCGGCACCCTCCCCTCCGCCAACTCTTACCCGGAGCGGGCGCGGGCGCGGGCGCGGGCCCCGGCTCCGGCTCGGCCTTGGGCCCGTCCCGCGACGGCGGTGGCGGCGGCGGTGGGGGTGGAGGCGGCGGCGGCGGCGGCGGCGCCGGGAGAACCACCGGTCCTGGACTTGGGGGGCCTGGCGAGGGCGCCCCCGTGGGCGCGCGCTCCCGGGCACCCCCCGCGCGCGGCCCCGCCGCCGCCTTGCTCTCCGCTTTTGTCACTCGGCACTGGGCGGTGGAGGCGGCCATCTTGGCTCCGGCGCACGCGGGGCGGCCGCCTCAGGCGAGAGCAGCGGAGCGCCGCGCGCCGCGACCTCCGAGCGTACACTGCTCCGCCCCTCCGGGCGCACCCAGGGCGACCTGATGAGCGTCGAGCGCCTCGAGCGAAATGCTCTCGGCGCTGAGGATTCCATTTCCACTCTCCTGGGAGCCACCCGGAGTTTAGGGCCAAGCTGCCATCAGCCTCTAGCAGCCACCACACTCCAGGAAATACACATCTCTACAGCTAAAAAAGGAACCCACCAGCCAAACACATTCACTTCAATACAAGCATTCAGAATTAGAATCCTGACAGTAGTGCTAGGACCTGCCTTGAGACCCCGTTCCATTGTTTTTTCTCTCTTGCTAGGTAGACAAACATGGACCTGATCATAAGTATCCTTACTCAAGGCAAAGCTTCTAGAACAATACTGAAAAACACTAGATTCACCACGACGGTGACCCAGCTTCACACCCCCCTAGCATCTATCTAGCTGTTCTCAGATAGAGTTGTCCCGCAATCCAAGAAACTTGGTCCCTCCTCACCGTTCACTCCTCCCGCCCCAACTAAAAGGGCGGCGTCCAGCTGTTTCTTGACAGATGGGTGGGGCCTGAATTTGACTCTGCCTTCCCCCCTCCCCCTCCAATTTGGTGCCTTCCCCTTCTGGTTCACTTGGAAAAAGGAAGAACCTTTAAAAAAGAACTGCCACGCAGGGCCACTGCCCCCACCTGGGCCCAATTTGGGATACCATTACTTGGCAAAGTTTTTAGGATCGGTTCAGCTACTCTGTAACACTCCCATTTCTGTGTGTTCCCCGAAGAGGTCAAATGTCTCTCTCCTTCCTTCAGACAAAGCCAATGAAGAGCTAACTCTACTTCTTCACACCATAGATTTTTGTGCCAGCTCCCTGTGGGGAGTGGCACATAACTTTGTTGTTGATAGAGATAGATTGGTCCTAAGTGGATCTGGCTGTTATGTAGTTGTCTCAGCCTTGGGAGTGTCTGGCCCTGGTGCCAGATAAGAAATGTGAGCATGATATACAGGCCTGTGCTGGGACAACACAGAAAAAAAAGGGGGGGTCAGAGCTGAAGACTACTTTCTATAGACCTAGACATTCTTAGAGCTGGCTCTGCCTTCCAGCCATGCCTGAGACATTATAAACCAAATCAGGTGCGAAGGCTGAATCCCTGGTGAGCAATCTTTGACTAAAGGCAAGAAGCCCCATATCCCATTCATTTGTGTGTCTCTGATATAGCTTCAGCCCGCCACCAACCTGTCTGTGCCTCAGTTTCTTCTTGTTTAAGAAAGAGATGGACTGGGGGCTGGTGAGATGGCTCAGCGGGTAAGAGCACCCGACTGCTCTTCTGAAGGTGATAAGTTCAAATCCCAGCAACCACATGGTGGCTCATAACCATCCGATCTGGCTCCCTCTTCTGGAGTGTTTGAAGACAGCTACAGTGTACTTACATATAATAAATAAAATAAATCTTTAAAAAAAAAAAAAAAGAAAGAGATGGACTTTTGACATCCTTGCCCTGTCCTTTGAAAAACTCTCAAGTGCCTTCATCTGGCTTACAGATGGGATGGGTCCAGGCAAGTCTAAAATATACATCTAGATGGTAGCCTGGAGACTGTAGGTAGAACAACCATAGAAGAAAGCCTAGACCCAGGAACCTTGCATCAATTATCCCAGTTTAGATGTGTTTCATTCCCCAGAGCCAAGAAGTTTGAATTTCATTCAACTATGTCTTATGGCTGAGTTCTATGTTCCCCTACTTTTGTTTCTTGAAACAGGGTCTCTTCTTAGAGATCACTATGTAGGCCACCTGTCTTTGTCTCCTGAGTGCTAGAATTAAAGGTGTGCACCAACATGCCCAGCTGAGTTCTCTGTCCTTTTTGGAGATCAGGTCTTTCAGTTTTCCTCTAATTCTGCTGAGCCCATCCCTGCAATCTAACACTAAATATTGACTCTAGATTTCCAGATACTATCAATAAGATGCTCAGAAGTCCAACTCTGTCTATGTATGGCTGAGACAAAGCAATCTACAGTTTCTTTGTCTGTAAGATGGGCACACAACAGTCCTATGGCTAGGAACATAGCTCAGTGGCAAAAACATTTGTCTAACATACATGAGGCCCAGGGTTCCATGCCCAGCACATCAAAACAAAATAAGATAAACCTTTGCGCTACAAACTTGGTTTTTGTTTTGTTTTGTTTTGTTTGGCATATCTGAGATGACAGAGGTTAAAATCTTAGTACATGCAATTGCTTGAGGATGGGAGGAGTTTGTCAAGGTTGCTGGGTAAAACTGGTTGAATCTAGAGTCTGGATTCTACTCTTATTTTTTTTTTTTAACGTGAGTGCTGGGCACCGAACCGTGGGTCTTGCTTATGCTCAACATGCACTCTATCACTTAGTCACGCCCCTAGAGTCTGGATTCTAGATCTGTACCATCCACTACAGTAAGATAACGAGTGGCTCAGTACTAGCCATATTTTAAGTGTTCCATAGCGACATGTACCCAGTGGTGACCCTTGAGGTCAGTACAGAATGTTAAAGGCTATTACTGACATCTCACAAAATTCTATTGGACATAGTATTCAACATAGAAAATATTTTCAGAATGAAGAATCTGCTGCCCAGCTACCTGGGTTGCAAAGCTTCTCTCTCTCTGGCTGTATAATTTGGGACAGGTAAGTTAAGTTCTCTGTGCCTCAGATTCCTCCTTTGTAATATGGATATGATGAAAACACACACTTGGCTTGTTGTAAGGAGTGCAATGGCTTTGTGCCTGTAAAGTACCACTGCTTCTAGAAAGAACTCACTGAGAAATTGGATTCAGAAAGGACTATGAACCAGCCCTTGAATAAAACAGAAATTATCCCTATGTGGCAATATAGTGGTGAGGAAATTTGTTAATATGCTTTTTTAAAAAATAGGATTTGACTATGTAGCTTAGCTCACGCCTGTAATTTGCTCTGCAGCCCAGGCTGGCCCTGATCAACTTGCCCAAGCCTTGGGTACTGGAATTACAGGCAGATGAAATGCTTCTAGTAAAGTAGAGTGGCCACCCTCTAACTCACCCATTCATCCCTCTGAACCCCTGGGGAAGGGTAGGAGCCTGACCCGTTCCCTCCCCTTACCATCTCCGTAGATTGGCCCAGGGTCCTCAGCCCAGGTAGGTGGGAAGGGCATGGTGAGAGGTAAGCGTGGCCGTCGTGAAGTCAGGAAGCTTCCAGGTTGCCCACCTGGCTCACGGCCCAGGGGACTTGGGGGCAACTCAGCTGCTGAGGTGGCCAGCAGCTCCTGCAGGATGTTGATGGGTGAGATGGTAAGCTCCCAGTTGGTGATGCCAAAGTCTCGAAGGTGGGCCCGGGCATGACTGGAGAGGCCAGCCCGAGTATCAAAACCAGCCCCACAGAAGTCACATCGCATCAGGCTAAAGGTGCCCGGGTCGAAGTTAGCCACTGCAGAAAGAAGATACAGCCTTCCTGAGTTGGGGTAGTGGTGAAGGGAGCCACTCTCCTCCCCAGTTCTGCCTCCTTCCCAGGACTTTTCTTGCTCTAGAGGTCACCCTGGAACGCCTGACTTCCCGTCTGCTGTTGATGCCTCCTCCTGACCAGAAACTCTCAGCCTGTGCTCCCTCCCCAAGCAGACAAAACCTCCCGACAGCTACATCAGACAGCATTAGGAACACCTTCTAGAACAGGCTTCTCTGGATTGGCAATTTGAGAGTATTAGATAGACACCTTTTCCTTGTCTATTTTTGCTTGATGTGCTCCCATACTATAAATTAAGTGTAGGTTCTATGAAGAAATGGACAAATAGAGAATAGGATACTCACATCTGGGAGCCTTCTCTGACCCCTCAAGGTAGAGTTACAGTTTCCTCTCTCAGATTTGGAGCCCTGGTCACTTGATGCCATAACTGCCTAGTTTCCTGGCTGTCTATCACTTACCCCACATTCTAGCATCTCCTTCCCCCTCCCTCTCTCCTCCTTCCCTCCCTCCACTCTCATTCACTCAAACACCATATTAATGCCTTCCCCAAGTGGGCTGTGAACTACTCAGTGTGCTCAAACTAGAGGTAGACCTCTGGAATCAGAAACTCTTTGCCTGGAAATCTTCATGCTGCATAGGTGGCCCCTGGCTCTGAAGCCCACCAAGAGTCCTGTTACTTTGCTTGGGCCATGAGTTCTAAGAGAGCAAAACTGTTGTCTAGCTCACTGCTGGCCTTCTCAGGGCCCAGAAGAGATGACCCAGTTCAATACACATTTATTGCCTGTGGCCGACTCTCTTCAGCTGCCACTGTGACCAGGGCACTGGGGCACGGTTGCACATCCACCAACATTTAGTGGTGACCTAGCCCATGGTTCCTAGGTGTTTCAAGATAGAAGGCCCCAAATTTTACCCTGCAGAATGCTACAGTAGGATTCAGAGTAAGGATTCAGGGTAAGTTTAGAACTCTACTGTCCAGCTCTGTGACTCCCAGGCATTGAGAGGGAGATGGATTCCCAAAGCAAGGCCGATGCCCTACCTTTTTTCTTTTTCTTCTGGAAGGAAAACCTGCGTTCAATAGCCTTCACCTCCTCTGCAGAGATGAAATGCCGGACATTGTAGCTGACACCTACTCGGTTCAGGTGGCCCCGGACATGGTTGGCTAGCCCGATCCCATTGTGGAAACGATCAGGACAGTAGGGGCATTTCCGCTCCTCATGCTTTAGTGCCATGGCTGCATCCCCTTCTAGGAGTGTGTCCAGACCCAGTGAGCCACCCAAAGGTGTATCTAGGAGCAGGAAGTCCAGGGGGTGGGTGCTCCTCAGTTCTGGCTCCTCAGGAGGCAGCTGTGGGGATGCTCGGGTGGCAGCAGCTATGACTTGTGGCCTGAGCTTTGCCATCAGAACGATAGGTACCATTCCTTGGAGCTGTTGCTGCTGAGTTTCTGAGGCATCGACTGCCTGCAGGGCATCGTGGAAAGTCTGCTTCAACTCAAGGGCTGGCTGAGGGATGAGGCTAGGGATGGCTAGGGGTGGAAAGGTTCCATTTTCAGGAGTAAAATCCCTTTCGGAAGTCAGTGCTACATCTTCATCTTCTTCCTCTTCCTCTTCACTCCAAGGATGACTCTTTTCTTCCATTCTCTGCAGGTGGACAGTGCTTTTGTTTCTATTGAGCTGTATAGAATAGGAAGCAGATGCCATAGGGGAAGGAAAGGCCAGCTTCCCAAGAGACTGCTGGCCTGAATTTAACAATGGGAAATTTCTCATGCCTGGCTGCTGATAGTCTGGACCAAAGGCAAGGCCAGGGTCATATCCAGAAGGGTTCTCTTGCCACACAGAGGCCAAGAGAGGCTCAGATTTGCTAAAATAGTCCACGGTGGCAGTGTCGGGTGAGTGAGTATATGCATCCTGGCTAGTACCGGGCTGGATAGTGAGGTCCTCAAAGGCCTCTCCAACCTCCTCCCAGTGGGCGTGGTGGGCATGGACTAGCCTCATGTGCTCCCTGAGCAGACTCTTGCTAGGTGCTGTGAAGCCACAGTGAACGCAGGTATTGAGGCCTGAGGAGTCTCCATAGGAGGGATAGACGAGGGTGCTAACATCTAAGACTGGGCTGCCACCCCTGAAAGGTTCCGTGGCCTGCCGGCTGGGCAGTGACCCACGCACATGCAGCTTGGCATGCTGCATGAAGGCTCTAGAGGAATTGGTGCCAAAGACGCACTTGGAGCATTGCAGTCGTGCCTCACGGCCCTCATCACCTGGAAACTGCTTTAGCTTTTGGATCTCTTCAATAATCTTCTCCCGGGAAGCCTGGTGCAGTTGCCAGTGCTGTTCCAGGGCATTGGGTTCTGTGAAGGCCCAGCCGCATTCGCTGCAGGCCAGTGGAGCCAGGTCAGCTGGGGGCTCCTGGCCTGGTGCTCGGCGGTGCTGGCTCATGTGTTCTAGGAGGTGCTCCTTGTGCTTGAAGTAGATGCTGCACTCGATACAAGGAAACACAGCTGGCTCCTCTTCCTCTTCTTCACTGCTGTCCATGCCACCAGCTACTTCCTGCAACAGTTCACACAGGTATGGTCCTGTCTGGACTGGGGACAGTAGGGGCTGCAGTCGCTCCACAGATGCTTCAGAGTTCACTGTCCAGGTCTGGGTGGCCACTTCTGAGGCTGATGTGTGGAGACCCCACTCAGAAGGCTGGGCCACATCCCCAAAGTCCTCTAGGTCCTCTCTGGTACCCATAACTTCCATGTCCAAGGTCTTGGGAGTGTTATCCACTGGCACAATTACCTTCCTGAAGGAAGTGACAGTTGGTGGCTGGGCAGGGAGGTCCAGGTGCAACCCTGTATCCTTCAGGGGCCCCTGTTCATCTGCATCTTGGAGCCAATCAAACTTGTGGTGGCTTGGAGAATATTTCTCTAAGAACTTCACTTCACCCTGGTGGTGCAAGAACTTTCTAGAGCCCTTGACCTTGGCATAAGGTTTCATAGTTCTCACAATAACTGAGTCCTTGAACCTCTGCTCAGAGGGGGTACCCTCCCTGGCCTCCTGGACCATGGGATGTTCCCAAGACCCCTGAACATCAAGGGATGCAGGGAAGGGACCCAGAAGATGGGGTGGTGGGGAGCCCGGCTGAAAGTCCAGGCTGTCTCCATCCCAGTAGCTGCAAGGAAGTGCCAACGGGGATAAGTTAGCTGTGACCCTTGGTTTCCCTCCCTAGGGGTAGTAGTGACAGGGAGTCCTCCCAGGCGGGATGGAATTGTGAGTTCCTTGAGACCCAGCATAAGGGTGACTGTGCAGAGGTTGGGAGTAATAGGGTAAAGGTGAGGAAGTCCAAGTGGGCCTTTCCAGAGGTATTGCATCAAGGCCAGGTTCAACTCTTAGGGTGCACCTGTCCACACAGCCCCAGCCCTGTTGCATCATTGGGGAAATGAGCAGAGACCACAGGTTGGGGATAGAGCCTCAAAAGAGTATCCCCAAATCTGGTGGTACAGTGAACTCTCACCTTTCCCCAGGGAGGATCCAAGGCTCTGACCTGGGCTCCAGGCTGCTTCTGTCTTGGTCCTCCCCAAACTGTGGCGACTTAGTCACATCTCTCCCCCAAATTTGGTGAAGGTCAACTTTGTGGCAGGACAGCTCAAAGGATGAACCTCCTCCCCTCTTGGAGGGTAGAGTCAGGAGTGACTAATGGTTCCAGTGACCCTGACCTTCCTGGGAGGGAGATAGGTAGGGCTGGGAGATCAGAGTAGATGAGGAAAGTTCTCTGGGCCTCAGTTTTCCAATCCTAAAAATGGAGATGATTTTCAAGAGTCAGGAATCTTGTCTTCCTTATACAATGTCTAAGGAGCTTTTTTGACAGTTATCACCAATGAAAACTATCACACAAAGCAGGTGCTTATTTAAAAGCTTCAGTGGGGACTATGACCCCACAACAAAATGCAGGGCAGAGACAGGTATAACTCAAATACTTAGGAATCAGGGAGCCCTTTACTTCACCTGATACCTAGTAAGCCTTGGGACTGATAGTTTTTTTTTTTTCCAGGGGGACATAAGGTTTCACTATGTAGTCCCAGTTGGCCTGGAACTCATTATGTAGACTAGAACGGACTCAAACTCAGAGATCTGCCTGCCTTTAACTCCAAAGTGCTGGGATTAAAGGTGTGGACATCACATCAGGCTCTGGGGTTTCTTTTTTGTTTTAATTTTTGTTGTTGTTGTTGTTGTTTTGAAACAGGGTCTCATGGTGTAACCCTGGTTGTCCTGTAAATTACTTTGTAGATGATGCTGGCCTTGAACACACCTCCCAAGTGCTGAGATTAAAGATGTAGCTACCACACCAGGTTCTGGGACTTTTAAGTATAAGTATTCCTGATCAGTTCTCTCTTCATTTCTCCCCAGCACTGGAAATTAAACCTAGGACCTGGTTCATGTCAGGCATGTAATTATTGCATACTGCTAATATTCTATCTAAACATTAAGGATACTCCTAAAGTATCTGATGGTAGACTGTGATTAAGACATTACATTACTAAGATCCTCTCTCTTCTTAAAATTTTGAGACTGGATCGTGTTAAGTTATGTTAGCTTTGCACTCACTCTGTAGTTCAGGCAGGTTTTGAACTCAACAATCCTCCTCCCTCTATTACCAGGATGGGCTTGC
This sequence comes from Mus minutoides, assembly GCA_902729485.2. Classification (NCBI taxonomy): domain Eukaryota; kingdom Metazoa; phylum Chordata; class Mammalia; order Rodentia; family Muridae; genus Mus; species Mus minutoides. Next base: position 930,391 of record LR756429.1, read on the forward strand.
CCATTATTTTAGACAGGGTCTCATTATGTATCCCAGGCTAGTGTTGGACTCAAGACTGTCCTGTTTTAAAATCCCAGGTCCCGAGATAGTAGGTATGTGCCATTGTGCCCATCATATAAATATACACACATGTATATTTTTTCATTGAGGGTCTCAGGACTCCATTCTGGCCTTGAATTTACAATGTAGCAGAGGAAGATCCTGGCCTCCATTCTCTAGTATGGGCCTCCTGAGTGCAGTGCTTAGATCACAGATGTATGGCTCCCTTCGTTTTAAGAGCCTGCCTTCACAAGGGAGAGGATTGATCCCATCCATGGAAGAGGTAGGGAAATTGATAGTACAGATAGGCCAAGTGGAGGTCATGCCCCTTTGGTATCATGCAATATTAAAAGTACCTCTCAGGGTTGTAGCAAAGAGTCAGTGGGCTGAACTGACATCCAGAACATAATCATTATTATTCATTTCTAGACCTGTTGTTAATCTTGAGACTATCGTAATTATATATTAGACCCACTAAACTCTTTAATAAATAGTAGCAAGGCTGAGGCTAGAACTCAGGGAGAGATGGTAGAGTACTTGCATTGAGTTTGTAAGACCTTCCTCTTCTGAGTTTTGTCCCTAGCACCACAAACAAAAGAATCAGAGTAGTGGCCATTAACATTGAAGTTGATTCCTGTTCTTTCCCAACGATCCTTGAGTTCCCAAGGCAAATTTGTGAAACCTCTTGTGGCAAGGTAGCTTTCCATTTTGCAGATGAGAAAACTGAGGTTCAGAGAGGCATTAATCTAAGCATCACTTTACAGAAAGACTGGATTCCAAGGGTTTAACCTGCAGACTTGTTCCTCTCTGGCCTGGCTCCTAGCAGGGGTAATGAGAGTTGACCTTCTGTGTTGCTATGAGACCTCCCCCTCAGCCCCAACACACACCCAGGGCTGGTCTACAGGAAGTCACCTCCTCCTGCCTGACCTCTTAATTCCCTCTTGTCCCCTTCTCATTCCCCAGAGGGCTTTGATGGAGCCTAGACACTCCTGATTGGTCCCCTGCCCTACCTGAGGTCAGGGCCAGCGTGGCACTCACCAGCTGCTGATCCGATGGGTGGCGGAGGTGGCACGGGGGAGGGCTTCGCTGAGGCCAGGATGGGGCTGCCCATCTGCAACAAAGAGGGGAGACCCTGAGGGGCTGGGGTCCCCCTGGCCAGGGCCGGGTTTCCCCTGGCCAGGGCCCTCCATACCTCAGCTCCAAGAGCCTTGTGGGGTACTTCAGATGGGACCTGTAGGTCCCAACCCTATCCCTCAGAGGCTTCTGACCTTTGCATTCCTGTATTCTAAAAGGAGGTTCTCTGAAAGAGTCCCCTTAGGTCTCGTGGAGGACCCTAGGGGCTTGCTGCCTTTCAGTCTTCCCCACATCCATCAACCAGGGCAGTTTTTGTTTGTTTTAAAATCACACCCTGGGAAAACTCATATGCTTTTCATTCTAACTACAGGGAAAAGCTGGAGTCCCACCTGCCACAACAATGGCACAGACATGAGGTCTGGGTCTTTATTGGTTGGTTCCTTCAACTTCCCTTCTCTTTCCTGGACCCTTACTGCTTTGCTATTATCAAATTCTTTCCAAACCTCCACTCCTTTGAAGCTTTGAGTCCTAACTTTCTTTGGCCTTAGCCACCCCTCTCCCAACTGTTTGTGTGTGTGTGTGTGTGTGTGTGTGTGTGTGTGTGTGTGTGTGTGTGTGTGTGCGTGTGTAAGACAGGGTCTCTTTATGTTGCCTTGGTTGTCCTGGAACTTGCTATATAGACCTCATCGAGCTCCTTCTGCCTCTGCCCGCTAAGTGCTGGGTAAAAGTGTGCAGCACTGTGTGTGGCAGCCTCAGGACTTTTGCAGTTGGCACTTTGACTGATTACTCAAATCCCTCTTATCCTAATTTATTTATGTACTACTTACTGGATTTCTGTTGGTTGGTTTGGTTTTGGTTTTATTTATTTGTGGGCACAGGATCTCATGTAGCTCAGGCTGGCCTTAAATTCAGTATGTAGCTGAGGATGACCCTGAACTCCCAATCTGCCTACCACTACCTCCCAAGTGCTGGGACTACAGGTGTGTGCACCGTATGCCTAGTCTTCATTTTGCTTCTGAGACAGGGTCTTTCTTAAGACCAGCTGACCTCTAAACTCACAATACCCCTGACTCTGCTTTCTGACTGATGGGATGACAGGTACAAATCACCACACCTGCCTTTGTCTAGCTCTTTTTCAGTCAAAGCTTGCTATGTAGCTCCAATTAGTCTAGAACTCTTTATATAGCCCAAGCTACGCTTACATCCATCATCCTCCTGCCTCTGCCTTCTGAGTGCTATGATTATAGGCCTGTGCCACCATGCCTGGCACCTACTTCATTTATTTCCTAGCTTTCCCAGGTACTGCCAGGTTCCCTCGGTGGATAGCTGCATGTCTGGGTGCGTTGTAAGCATATAAGCCCCCTGAGAACTGGGACATTTGCAGCTCATTCATGAAGCGTTCCAGCATCGGGCATGCAAATACTCAACAAACACATGCCAGCTAATGAGTGGAAAGCCTGGCCACCCTGAACCACACATGGCCCATGCCTGCCTCTGGAGCCTAAATCCTAGAACGGAATCTCTTTTTGGGAATGCCCACCACCCTGAAACAACACAGATAGAGCCAACTCTCCATTATCCGCCTGTAGAGCCAATGCCCGGAGCCACTGCGGGAATCCTGGCCTGTGCCTCTCTATCCACCACGCTTGCCTGACATGGCAAGCATGCCAAGCAGGGAGTAAGCCAATCGCCTGGGCCAAGGTTAACACGCTGGGGGACTTGTGCCCTGGCCAGGGCCTGACAGATGCAATTGCTGGATCAACCTCAATTTGAGGATGGTCCAGAAAAGGCGAGGGCTGGCACGAATTCTTCCAATCCCCCACCATCCAATTTTCCCTGGTAATTAAAAGCCTACCACTGGGGATAAAAGAATGAGAATGGGAGGGAGTGGTCAGGAAGGTCTAGTCTGTCTGCTGAGCCTGACAAAGGGCTGTTACAATGGCATGGCCTCTAAAATGTGGGGCAGGGGTACAAACATTTGCATATTCTAGAGCAGAATGGTCTTAGTCTTGACACTTGGGAGAGGATCCTTCTTTGGGCTGAGGCAGTCCGGCACATTGTAGGATAATCCACAATGTCTTTGGCTTCTACTCGCCCATGGGACAGTAATTCCTACCTATCCTGCAATGATGCTAACTGACAATGTCTGCACACATCCCCCAAAGTGTCCCCTGTGGGATCTGACTGTCCCCATTTGAGAACCATGGAGGCAGACCCACTCCCTGCTTCTAGCAGGGATACTCTGGGGTTTAAGGACAAAAGTCATGATGAGGTGCTGAGCTGGAGAAGACAGTGAGAGCTGGGGAAACAACCCTAAGAAGCAGGGTCTAGCCTAGACACAGTCACAGCTGAGAGCTAATCAGGAGAAACCGACCAATGAGTGGAGACCCAGTCCCAGCACAGCCTAGAGATGTGGGTCTGAGGGTCCCAGGTGTCCTGTTTCTGAAATTCTGAGTGTCCCAGATTTGATGGCTATGCGCAATGGCTGTTGTCTAAGAATTCTGTGAGCCAGAGGGGCACATTGGCCTCTTTGAGCAGCTCCAGTGAGGCTCCTATTTTTAGTGGCAGCAAGTTTGGAAGAAGGAGTCCAAGCAGGGACTCTATCTGAGACAGCTTGGAGGTGGGGACTCTGCCCAGAAGCCTCCACACTGAAGGAGATCCCGAAGTCCCAGTGGCACCTCGGATGCAACTCTGAGTCAGTGGCAGTGCCAGGGTCCCTCACTGGCTCCTGCCATGTGGGGTCCCCGACACAGCTTATAAATGAGAGGAAAGAGTGCCCATGAGCCACTTAAACTCCAAGCCAGGCAGCCCACAGCTTGGCAGAGTTGCCAAGAATCTATACTTTGTTGCCAGACAACTCCAAGTGCAAGGCCCAGCTGTGACCAGAAGTGGCCTTTCAGCTCCAAGCCTCTGTTTTTTCTTCAGTACCATGCAAACAGCCATGAAACCAGCTTGAAGGGGCCACTGATGGGGGCCACTGAGCTCACAGGAAGAGTTCCATCCAGAGAAACAGCGGTGGGGAAGGAGGAGATGGGTGTTCTGTAGTGTCAAGGCTGGCTTGATGATGTCCTGGGGTGGAAGCTGGAGGCTAGACTTGTAGCCTCAGGCTTGCTTTCTCCACGTTCTGATTCATTCTCTCCATTCTTTGTTCCCAGGTCCCATGTCCCATGGACAATAGTAGGCATGTACCAGACTCTTCGCTGATCTGAGTGGAACATGTAAGTCTCACAAGACTTTGCTGTACCTGCAAAGCCTACCTCAGAGGTATATGGGACTGCAATGGGGCTTGAGGCAGGGTCCCAACTGATAGCCATATTGGAAGACAGAGCAAGGCAGTGGTATTTCCTTGTCCCGGCAGAGAAGTTTGGGGGTGCCACTCCTGGGAATCCTTGAGGGGTTCTCAGGGCTGCATAGGGATGAGGGAATGCCCAGGCTTCAGGGTGGAATAGCAGCCTCAGAGACTGTTCCTATTTATATACATCAGGAGACTCCCAGGGCAAGTGCCTACCTAGTCTACAAAGGGGAATCAAGCAGGCTTAGAGGGCAGTGGGACAGACATCCAGGCTTTCTCTAACCTCCATGCTATGACTTTGCTTCAATGCAGCCATCCCCACATTTACTCTGGGAGTCATTAAGAGTGGGTTCCATCCCCCTTGGTGGCCCCTTTCTCTTCCTACCTAGGCTGTGAAACAGGTGCACCCATGAATTCCTGGTTGCTCTCCAGTGGGGATGTGGGGTGGTGAAGACACACACCTACCTACCTTCTCCATCTCTCCAGTCTTGGGTCATCTGCTACATGGAGAAAAATGCCTAGTCCCTTGGAATCTACAGAAGATTTATTGAATTCTCACAAAGTGAAGATTCCAGCCCTGCCCTGACTAGCTGTGTGACCTCAGATAAAGTCCTGGTACTCACTGGGTCCTGAGGAGGGGACTGCTAAGGGATAGCCCTCAGCTCCGAGGACCTGCTACTCACCATGCCCCCTCTTGCCTTATACTGGCAGGCGCCAGCCCTCCTTTCCCCGTCTTTACAAGCTAGGGCTTCTGTCCCCATCCCTGTGCTTCATGTTGCGTCCTCCCCACTCTATGTCTTGGTTCACGTCCATTTTCCCTGACCCAAATGAAGGGCTCCATGACAGCAGGGATGGCATGTGCTAGGCCCCCTCCTTACCACACTCTAGAAAGGTGCGTTCATAAATACCTGAGCATCATGAGAAGAGCCGCTAGGCAGTGGCAGATCAAGGAGCTCCAAAAGTGTAGAGGGGCCATAAATAAATAAAGGGCTCTGGGAATGTGGCTGAGTGCAAGAGTACATGCCTAACTTTTTGAGGACCTGGGTTCCAAACTCAGCAAAACAAAACACAAAACAAGAAAGAAAACAACAGAAAAGAATGGGGGTGGGGGAGAAGAAAAATTACTCAAAAGCTTAAAAAGAAGCTGGGCACGGTGGCATACAACTTTAATCCTAGCACTCGGGAGGGAGGCAGAAGCAGGTGGATTTCTATGTTCAAAACCAGCCAGATCTACAGAGTGAGTTCCAAGACAACCAGGGAAGATGACACAGAGAAACCCTATCTCAAAAAAACAGCAGAATAAAACAAAAAACAGGGAGTGACTGGAGAGATGCCTCAGTGTTTAAGAGAACTTTCTGCTCTTCCAAAGGACCCAGGGTTCAATTCCCAGCATCAACTGTCTGTAGTTCCAGTTGCAATGGATCTGATACCTTCTTCTGGCCTCTGCAGATGCTACATGCAGGAGCTGCACAGATATATATGTGCACAAAACTACCATATACATAAAATAATAATAATAATAATGAAAAAAACTTAAAAGAGAAGGCTGGGAAGCTCTGAAGTATCTCGGATTCCAGGTATCTAACAGCCTTGGCCTCTTCAGGCACTGGCAGTCACGTGCACATATCCACATACAGACATTCATACCATAAAAAATAATCAAAACTTAAAAAATAAGATGAGGCACGGAAATGTAGCTTAGTGGGAGAATGCTTGCCTAACATGTAAAATGCACAAAACAAAACGCCAGGAGAAAGAACAAGTGAATGAAAGGGAAGTTAATTAAAAACTAAAGAGGAGGGTTGGGACAGAACTCAACGGAACAGCTTTTGCAGAGTACGTGCAAGGCCTACGTGCAGTCCCCAGTGCTATAAGGAGCAAAATAAAATGAAGAAGGAAGAGGGTTGTAAAGCCACACTACCGACTTCACCCCTCAGGGTTTTGAATTTCCCATTCCCAACATGAGATACTAAATAACGGAGGCTCTCCCTACAAAGGTTCTAAGTATGATGTGAATTGAGAAGACAAAGAACTTGGCATGTAGGAACCACCGAAGAGGTGCTTGGAAGTTATTGCAAGGCAAAGTTTTTTGGGGACCAGCCACACCAGATTCCTATTAGGTCATTAAACATACCAGGCTCCTCTCCTCGGCAGGGTCTTTGCTGGGCACTTCCCACCACTCATTCTATGCTGTGCCTCAAACACTACGGTGTCAGGAGGCTTTTCCCAGAGCGCCCAGGCATGATCCTGGCACTCAGTTTAATATCTGCATAGCCTGCATAACCTGCCCTTATGACATCTGCTCAGCCGTTCCTTGTCCAACTTCCCTTCTGGAATGCCAACCCCTGGAGGACAGGGACTTTTGTCTCTTTATGATCATTTTCTCCAGCACCCAGAACAGAAAGTGGCACAGCAGGTGCTCAGTGTTTAATAAACGAACAACAAATTGTGAGATGGGGACAGTGCGAGCTGGCCTTGTATGGAGTAAATCAGGATGGAAAGAGGCGACTCGGATCTCCCCAGACTTTACCTTACCACTAGAGGGCACTCGCTCAGGAGCTCCACTCCATCAAGACTGCAAGGAACAAGTGGGCTTTGGGCAAAGAGCTCAGGGTGCTGACCTGGGATTTGGATACAGCTGGTGTCCAGCTCAGAGGGGAGAGCCAGGACACTACAAGTATGAATCCCAGTTTCTTACATCTAGTCATGGGCTCCCAAGACATCTGTTTTCATAAGGGCAAAATGAAAAGCAGTACGCAGAGCACTAAACAAGTCTATGCGCATGGAACAGAATTCCAATTGCAACTCAGCCCCTGCTGGGGTTGGGGGTGGGGGTGACCTGACTATCCCTGGGCCCCGGGGACCAAGTGGGATGCTTCTTTAGGGCCACATAGCCCTCTTACCAGAAATGCCACTTCTGCCATCCAGAATGTCTCGAGGGCCTTCTTTGGTGATTGGCAGGTAATGAGAAGATGGAAAGATATCACCTTCCCCCTCAGCAGCCTCAGCCCCACTCTCGATGTCCTCTCTTGGAGTGGGGCCTCGAGGACGATCCGGGGCAGCCAGGCCACCTGCCAGTAACCCCTCCATGGGTGCCAGCCGTGAATCTTCACTCAGTACCTGGCAGGTTCAGCAGGACATTGTGGGCCTGGAGACAAAGACAAGGAAGACCTTAAGAAGAGGGTTCTGTTTGTTCTCCCCTCTCTCAGAACCCTAGTCCTCCCCTTCAAAGCCTGTGGCCTCAGTTTGCCTCTTAGTTGAAGTGAAGGGTTCAGTGGTGTGGAGGCTCCATTCACTCCTGTTATAATCCAGTCACCTCCTCTGTGAGCAAGCCCCAGGACATTAAAGCTTTCTCTTTCCCCAGCTTCTTCACAGCCTCAGCACAGTTACACACACACACACTCAGTCACCTCAGTCCTCCCTCATCCATCCTCCCACCTCTGCCTATTCCTCCCATGGCTCACTCACAACTTCCCCATGTCCAGCTGCTTTCCTGTGACTGCATAACCTATAGCCATGCCTCCAGTTTCCAGGATCCCTGCGCTCTCTCGTGCACCGTCTCAAGGGCCCCCATCTTTGCCCTTATACTTTTCTCACTTCTCTTGCCCTGTATCAATTACCCCTACACTTTTCCACCATTCACATCCTTCTCCCTACCCAGGAATGTAGGATTATTAACCCCTTAACCTCTCCACACTCTCAAGTGACCCCACCATTAACCCTTTCCCTTCTCCTAGCATGATCTCTCATGCATACCAAGCCTGGGCTCCTCCACCCTGCCACCTTCCAATAGTATTGCCTGCATCCTCCACCGATATTGGTGGCTCTGGCCCGAGGATGAAAAGGACCGATGGGGCTCCTGTTTCAGAAATAAGGACCCTGGGGGGGAGGAGGACGATTGTCCTCTCCACCTATAAATACCTTCAAGGTAGAGCAGAAAGTGAAGGGCAGGAATGAGGCGCTCTCCCCAGGGAGATGGTGGTGAGGCCGGGCCCAGGCAACCGGGGCGGGGCCGGGACTCCAGGCCTGGTAGCAGGCGTTGCCCTCGAGGGCCTGGGCGCTCCCGGGGGGCCCTACACAGGGTGGGTTGACAGTCTTGGCTGGAGGGGTCCCTGCCCAGGCCTGGAGAAAGCACCTGCGGGTGCCCACTCGGGTAGGCACTGCCGGCGGGGATCGGGCAGGACCGCAACTTCGGAGCACTTTGGCAGCTTGGGGAGGGGGCTCCAGTCCAGATGGTCGTTCCCTACCCCACCCCCCGCAGGGGTCGCAGAGGTAGGGGCGGCGCTGCGCGGACGCACCCTGCGGGGAAGCCAGGGTCCCCAGGATGCGCCCTTCGCCCGTGCACCTCGGGGCGGGAGACCCCGCGGGACGAGCTGAGGTAGGGGGGGGAGACACCTGCCTCGAGACCCCCGCTCCTCCCCCCCACCTGTACAGCCCCGCCCCCTGCAGGCCCCGCCCCTGCAGGCCCCGCCCCGCCCCCGCCCCAGGGGGTCCCGCCCGGCCCGACCGGGCCCAGGCCTCCCCTCCCTGCTCCGGCTCCGCCCCGCCCGTGAGCTTCCCGGGCTGGGTCGAGCCTCACCGGGGGAGGCGTAGTCGCTGGCCGGGAACTCCCCTACTTCATAGGGCCGTCGCTGCCACTACAGCTGCTGCCCCTCTTGGTGCCGGTGCCACGGCCTCCGCAGCCGCCGCTGCCTCCACAGCTCGGGGGGACATTGTCCCTTTAAATCGCCCCCCCCCGCCGCCCCGCCCCTCCCCCCCGGCGCGCCGACGTGACCTCAGCGCGACAGCCCCGCCGCGCCGCCATGATGAGGAGGTCTGCCCCCCCTTGTGCCACTTGGGGGGGGGGAAATACAACGGGCGCGCCGCCATATTGGGAGTGGCCAAGCAGGTCACCCTTAAAGGAGCCGCAGGACCTTAGCGTCTAGGGAGGGGCTCTGTTACCATGACAACATCCTGTCCTCTGCACCCCACTGGTTCTTCTTATAGTAGGTTTGTTAGTAACATCTAGGTTTGTTAATAACAGGTGAGTTCACGGCAGGGAAACGTAGAAGTTTTCTCTTGGATCATTCAATAGATCATTGAGGACTCCACCCAGCATCAGTTCTTAGCTTTCAGTCTCTTCCAGTCATAAGATAAGTCTTTCCTCATTGTTTGTATTGGACTTAAACATCTCCATTACTTTATGTCTGTCCCGAATACTAAGCTCTCCTCCGCCTAGGCTTTTGGATCATAGCCTCCAGACTAGCCCATATACACACATCACAAACTGGTTGCTTTCTCCTATCCATTACCCATTTGTCCACCCATATATCTACATACTCAATCTGTCAGCCACTCAACAATGCAATAAACAAATCACCTCTCTAAACACTCATCTATCCAAAAATCCACTTAACCTATCCACCTATATCCCATGTACCAGTCCATTGCTTCTCTATCCACAGTCAAGGAATTCAACAGTCCTACCAACATCCATCCACCCATACAGTCATCCATCAGTTGCATATTTGTCTTCACCAAATGGTGACAGGAGTTCATGTCTGTCTACTTTATTATTTTCCCATGGCTCATTTAGGAGTCCCAAAAGACCTCAATAAATGTGAGGTGTGTGTGTGTGTGTGTGTGTGTGTGTGTGTGTGTTTGATTACTCATTTAGTTCAAGTATTAATTTCCTATTAGCCTCCTCTAAGTAAATATATCCATTTTGATTAGGGATCTACCTTAAACCAGGTCAAATGATCAGTGAAGTAGCTAACTAGTCACCTTCCTATTGTCTCATCCACCTTACTCAACCAGCCATAAAACTCAACTGTATTCTCACATATGCTCCATCCATCTCCCAGACTCATTGCCCTCCCTGCCACAACATGCGTGGATTGCGATATGGCGTCTAGAAAGATTCTGTCACTTGGAGCTTGAAGTATTGGTAGGGGATGAGGTAGGATAGGTGGGTGGGAGATCTGTGCTTCATGGAAAAGCAGGTGGTTCCCCCCCAAATGATCAATACCTTTTATTGAATACCTTTAACTAAGAGTTTTCCACTATGTAGAGAATTTTTAGATACACTTTACAGAGGAGAGAATGGAGTGACAACCTTAGATCACACCAATAGTGAGGATCTGCTCATCATTTCCACCTTCAGGAGACTTCAAATTAGGTATGAATTTGGGAGACCTGAATGGAGAACTGGGCATTCTCTTGTATTAATCATTTTAGGGGCAGAGAAACCGGTGATTTTCTGAAATGGATTTACTGGGCAACCTCACAGTTACCAGAGTGATTGACACCTTCCACTCTGTCCCCCACTGAAGGCCATGAAGGGCCGAGGCAGTCAGAAAATCCTCTGTAGTGGCTCTCTTGTCTTCCAGACCATATGGAATGGGGTGAAATGCTCAAGTGCCCATTGATGGATCAGCTCCATTGACACATGGTGCTTTGAGAGGCAGGGGCTGGCTCCAAGATCCTGGTGTTTTTGAAAGAAGCTGCAGGCTTTGGAGGCTATCCCTCAGTTGGTCCTGAGAACATTCCATCTCAGTCAGGCAGTGCTCCTGGGAAGGCAGTGGAAGTGGGTTTGAGGTTGGGGTAAAGGTTGTGGGTGTAAACCAAGCACACTCCCCACTCTCCTCCAGTCTTAGGCAAGAGTCTTACCAGACTTTTCAGCCTGTGGCTTCCGTTGCTTGGGAGACCACCCTTAGAATCCAACTTTGAGATACTGTGGGGGTTAGGGACAAGAGAGTGGGCAAGTCAGAAACAGAGAAAGTTCCTTTCATCCTGAGTGCACTGCCAAGAATTCAGTGGGCAGGGCTTGGGGTGAAGTTGGGGTTTAGAGAGCAGAGCATAAGTATATCTGAAGCAAGGCTTGATTAGAGCTTGGCACAGCTAAGATGCAAAGGCTAGCCAAGTGTAGTGGTGCAACCCTGTAACTCGGGGTGGGGGGTTGAGGCAGAAGCCCAGGAGGATGGAGAGAGAGTGTGTGGTTAGCCTGGACTACAAAGTTAAATCTAGTTTCACAGAAGGAACACACTGGGGTGGCGTGGGGTAGGGTGGGGTATTGAATGATTAATCAATTTGAATGTGGAAACTAACCAATAGGCAGGAAGGGCTCAGATGGCCTAATCGGGTTAAAGGGGCTGGTTGAGGGGGTGTGAGTACATAAAAGGACTAGTCAAAAACAGGTGTGAGATAGGCCCGGCTGGGGAGAGCCTGCCAGGGCTTGAACTGGTAACTTGAGGGTGACACATCTAGGTTATAGAACTGTTAGGGCCTGGAAGTGGGATGGTTTAGGCGGGGAGGGACTTTCTGGAAGAGATTTGGGCCACGCTGATGAAGAACCTGGGATCAGAGCTACCGTGAAGGGCTGAAGGGCTGCGCTCACCCAGCTCCCAGTCTGGAGTACAGATCCTGCAGCTGACAGCTGAGCTGCTCCTGCTGCTCCATCAAGGCTTGGACGTGGGTACTCAGCGACTCCACCAGATGGGACAGAGCTTTCTGTGCCTCGCGAAGTGCAGCTACCTCACATTGTATCTCTGCTAGCTGTGGGAAGACAGTAGCTGTAATCCGACCCATCTTCAGGTCCCTTCCTCATTTTATCACATTTCTACCCTGTTGGGGAACTTGTGTGTGTGTGTGTGTGGGGGGGGATGTCTCAGAGTTAGAAGAGCCTAAGATCCTTTCTTAGTCTGGCTCCTATCCTCAGCACGCCCCAAACCCTGGCGAGGATCTGGACCGGATGTCACCTTGCCCACTGGTCGGTGCGTTCCCGGAGTTTGGTATCGGTCCCCTGGCTGGTCCAGTTGGCGCTGCCATGGCACCGATGGCTTCCGAGGTAGCGAGGCGGAAGCCCTAGTCCAGGCCCGTCCGCAAGGCGCGGGGCCCATGCGTAGGGAGCCTTTGGGTCGCGGCTTGGAACCTGCAGAAGGGCGACGGTGGGTAGGACGTCTGGCAGGGACGCTCTGTGTGCGTAGCACTGGCCGGGGCCGCCGCTGGGGTCGCTCCTCATCTGGCCGCCGACGGGCCCAGCTTCCTGCCCCTTGAAAGCTGCGCAGAGATTGACTCTTGGAAATGAGGGGAGTGTGCTTGGGGAGGTCTCGGGGTGCCAGGAAGCCGGGTTTCTCCCCTGAAAAGAAGCTGGAGGTGGGATGTGAAAGTTCAGACCTTCAGTTGGCTCTGGAGACGACCCCACCCCAGCCTAGAGCCAGAAACAACCCCACTTTTAGAATTCTCTTAGGACCAGAATTGACCTATGACTTTGGTGAGACGCTGTCCTTGAGTTCTACTATCCCAATCTAATCTTTTTCCCCTCTCTAGCTTTGGCTCTGACTTCTGACATTGGTCTGATCCTTTTAATAATTTGATTTCCATCTGACCCCAGGGCTCACAAGGGTAACCACTTTTTTCCTAATTGACCTTATGTTCTCTCCAAAGTCTGGGCTTGAGTTGATGCTGTTGTTCTTGACTTTCTGATAGGAAATGGTTTCTAACCTGTGGTCCCATGACTAGTCCTATTGCCCTAAGCTTGACCTCTGCTCCTCTGACCTTCCTAACATCTTGTCTCCACCTGACCCCTGATTTGACCCCATCCATAGACTCTGACACATAGCTTTCATCTTTTACCACAAGGCTACTTTCTCTGACCCTGGAGGTAACTCTTCCCTGACTTCTGACATGACTCCATCCTAATCTTGAACTCTGGCTATATGAATGTTTGCCCTTTGACCACTCAGTGGGCCCCTCCTCTGCCTGCCTCCTTATGTAATGCCATTCCCAGCCTCTAACCTCAACATGATCCTGCCCCTGCCATTATTAATCTTAACATATTTACTTCTTCTGCCACCCATGAGAACACAGGCTGGATTTGAGGTTACCTGGATTGGAACTGAGTGGAGATTCGGGGAAGACGCATTGGTACAGACACTGGGACAGGCCGGCCTTCTTCAATGGCTCGAAGGATGGTGGGTAGTGGTTCCAAGCTATCTTGGGTTTTCTGTCAAGGGATATAAGGAAGATGTCCGGTGAGCTATGTGGTTCCAGTGCCTCCCAGCCTTTCTACCTTGCACCCAGGGTTCTGGGTTCGGGTCACACCTGGTCAAGTTCGGCAAAGATTGTGCAGAGCTGGACATGAAGAACTGCTAACTGAAGGGCCAGGTCTCCACTTCCCTGGTAGCCACTGGGTGTGGTATCTGCATCCACTGTAGCTACCTGGTCCAGGAAGTGTTGCATGGCTGGTCCATGATCTTCCAGGAAGCTATTCATAAATGCCATGTAGGCCTCCTTCTCACCAAACCTGAGTTAGAGCCAAACTGGTAAGTCAGGACAGACATCTGCCAACCCCCCTACTCCCTGACCCCATCATTGCCCCACATTCTTCCAACACCTACGGAGCACAGTTGGCGAGGTTCTGGATGACCTTGGCGATGAGTGTAAGAGTTCTGGCTGGGCCTGGGCCTGGGTGCTCTGGTGCCAGGCCAAAGAGGCTAGGTGCCAAAATGGCAGGGCATAAAAGCCTCAGGAAGAGGGAAGCACACACCAGCCGGGGGCCCAGGGCCTCAGAGCCTCGTGCTTTGCATGCTTCCCGCCAACTTGAGAACACGGTGCCCAGCTCTGCTGGGAAACAGCTGGGACAGAAGAAGCAATAGTTAGAGGAAGGAGACAGGGACAGAAAGAGTATGTACGACCATATGTACAACCAAGGTCGTAAGTCTACAGGCTAGGTACATAGGAAACATTCCATGGTTTATCAGTGACCTATGGCTCATGAAGCCTATGTGTGCTTTCACTTCACTGAACCTGTTGTTTGGGTTGCAGAGTTGGGGATATCTGGGATAATAATGCTTGGGGCTTGGGTTCCAGAGGCTAAGAACTTATAGCATAATTGTGGCAACTTTTAGGTCCTGAACTTTTAGATTTGGGCAGACAAGATCACATGGCAACAGAGGTCATGAATTTGGTGTATACTAATTGTGTATGAAAGTGAGATTCTGAGTATAATATAACGTTATAGGGTTACAGTGTCACTTAGGATCATAAGTCACAGGATTAAGCATGCAAGTTATCCTAGTGCTAGAAGCCAAGGGACATGCTCATGTTTCCAATAGTCAGTTTCGTGAGATTTGGAATACAGGATCTCTTAAGGTCACAGGTCATAGGGTTAGGAATATGCATAATCTGAAATTAAAATTGTATCTTGATCCAGGTTGGGAGGTATGGAATCGTTTGTGGTTGAAGGCAATGGAAGTTGGTCCTGGGTTACTCCGGGTTAGGTGGCATGGTAGAGTGTAGGCAGCAGATGAGACCAGGGCACTTAAATTGGACTTGGAGGTAAGCATATTTCAAATATTAAATCAAATTTGAGTGCCCTGCATTTTGTTTGACTGGTTAAGGCGGTACCGTGGCAATGAGGCAGGGTGTACTCAGTGCTGGGTCCCTGATTCTCACTTGTAAGAATGGACGATGTTTTCAAAAACCTCCTCACAGCTGTTTCGCAGTCTAGCTTGGTGTTTTGGCAGCTCTGGTGTTGGGCACTTGCTGGGGTCCACTTCACAGTCCTCAGTGGAGGCACAGAGACACCGCACAACCTGCCCTGCAGTCCAGCACAGACAGTCTAAGGTCATGAACCCAAACATGTCACGTCCAGCCTCCAACTCTGTACTGGCTGGTTATGTGTGTCAACTTGACACATGTTAGAGTCATCAGAGAGGTAGGAGTCTCGGTAGAGGAAATGCCTACATGAGCTCCAGCTGTTAAGGCATTTTCTCAATTAGTTATCAAGGGGGTGGTCCCATTCCATTGTGGGTGGTGTTTTGCCCGGCTGGTGGTCCTGGGTTCTCACAGAAGGCAGACTGAGCAAGCCATGTAAGCAGCACCTTTCCATGTCCGCATCAGCGTTCGCCTTCAGGACCCTCCTCTGTTTGACTTCCTGACTTAATGAACAGCAGTGTGGAAGTGAAAGCTAAGCCCCTTTCTCTCCAACTTGCTTTTTGGTAATGGTGTTTCATTTGCAGCAGTAAAACCCCTAAGATAAAGCCTATCTCCAATTTACTCTGGAAGCACCAAACATCTCGAGGAAATAGCAACTCCATTCCCACTCCAGATTCTGGTACCCCAAAGCGCCATTCACCCCCAGAAGGCAGTTTCACTGGGGGCTTCCTGGACCAATCCCTCTCTTTGCTTACCCAGGGTGTCCTGGAGGTACTCTTGTGCCACCAGTTTCATGTATTCATCAATGGCCTTTGTGGCTAAGGTATTTTCTCGGAATAGCAGCGCTTCACGGCCTCCACAGCGTGCCAGCTCTGCGGTTCCTAGGTCTGTTACCAAGGCCTGTGGAGGACAGAGATCACATTGAATGATCTTGGGAATCTTGGTCACTGGCTCATCTTTCATACCTAGGCACAGTCCTCAGCTTTTAGCTGAGGCTGCATCTTCCGCCTCTCACAGTAGAAAAGCTGCCTAACAGAGTTGAGGCTCTCCTCCAGCCCCTCCGGTCTCGCTGAAGTTCAGAGTGAACCCATTCCATTTGAAGTTTAGGGTCTGCCTCTCACAGATCAAGTTAAGGCCAGGTCCCTAGTAGCTGAAATTCCAGACGTACTGTGCTCGTCGTCGTCCCTCATTGGTAAAATATTGGTCCCGTCTCTCACGGTGTCTAGCCTCGCTGGACACTGTTCAGGCCCTTCCTCTCCAGCACAACTTAGAAAGCGCTATCTGTCCACTTGTCTGTGTAGTTAGGGCTTCTCACCTGCGCTCGGCCAGTGGCTCGTAGCACGCGCACCATGGCTGCTGCCAGCTCCTCCTTGGCCTGAGCAGACAACGCCGGCTCCAGCGCCCCGCACAGGCGCGCGTAGTGGAAGGTGAGGAACTCGGCCAGCTCCTTATAGCGCTCCGACGGCAGCACGCGCAGACAACGCACCCGGATCCGCGCCCGTAGCACCGCACCTGCCGGCGCCCCAAGCACCGGGAACCAGCGCTCTAGGCCCGCGGCAGGCGCGCGGGGGATGCTCACCTCGTCCAGCTCCAGCACCACTCTGCCCACGGTTGCCCCTGCCGGGCCTGCTCTGCGCAACCGCAGCGACAGGCGACGGGCAGGTGGCAACGCCTCGAAGTGGAAGCGTTCGGCCCAGAAGAGTTGGCCTGGGCCGGCCCGGGGGGCAGTGCGCGCCAATAGTGCGCCATCCAACCACAGCTCCACACGCACTCCGGGTACAGTTGCTCGGGGTAGCCCTTTGGCCTCGTGCACCCACACCGTCAGCCACATCTCTTGCCGCTCCACGTTGTCCTACATGCAAGAGTAGGGTAGGAGGGTTCTGTCGGAGATGTCTACGCTCTAAGACCCAAGATAACGCACTGTGACTCTTTGATGCACACCACGATCTGGGATGGGAGCCTTGCTCATGGAGAAATTGCACGACCCCCTGGGGAAGAAGCTGGGGTCACAAATATCTAGGAGCTGCTAAGCAGAACACATCTAGCTTTGGAGAATGCCTCACTCCTTAGAGTTTAGGAAACAGAGGAGTAGCCCTGAACTGAGTACTCGGTAAACAGGACTTAGGGAGCAAATAGGTGGAAAACGATGCAAGGGCAGGTTTGACATTCATGGGGCTGGTGTGTTGCACGGGAGGTTTTTGGGGACAAACTGTTTGGATGGCATGGAAGGGGCAGGGCCTGGCTGGTCAAAGGGCTTTCTGTGTCCGTCCCCCTCAATGACCTGGCTCGGCTGGAACTGCCGACGAAGGTCCTCAATCCAACGGTCTCTCTCAGCGCTCGAGCGACATGAGAAACAGAGGCTCCCACCTGCCCAGGTTACCTATTTGAGGCGGGATGCAGTGGTTTAATAGAGGCTGAGATGGTGCCAAGGGTTTAGCAGAGGCTAAGGTGGGTTCCTTATTTACCTGGAAGCAGTATGGCTCCCCCAAGAGGCTAGGGTGCAGCGGCCAGACTCTCACGTCCCTCTCAGCGCCTAGGTCCAGCTCAGAGAGTGTGGCCAGCGATTCTCTGGAACCAAGAGCACTGGGAGGTCTGGGGCCAGTGAAGGGGAACAAGGCATTATTCCTCGATCACTTAGTCCTTAGCTTTCCAATCTTTAGTTACCCTAGCTGCTGTCAACTTTCAGCGTCCTAGTGATTGATCCGCTGTTGCCTTCCCCGACCTCCATCCCTTATGGCTGAATTTCCCTGCATTCTTTGAAGTTCCTAGATCCAGGGTATTTGGTTAGCTTTTATTTCATTAGAGATGACTCCCAAAGTTCAACCAAGAGATGAGAAAATAGCTGGGGTCTTTGTGGCCCCAAGTTCACCTAGCATGAGGCAGAATAGAGAGAACACACAGGCAGCTGGCGAAGGTGAAGATAAGGAACCCAGAGGTGCTGCCGGATGGCGCAGTGTTGCACCACAGCCCTCCAGCTTCCCAGAGACTCTTACCCGTCTCGAGGGGTGTAGGCTCCCAGTTCTGACTTGGCTCTTTTCTTCTCCTTCAGCCTCTTGAGTAACCTCTAAGGGGACAGGGAGGTATGGGAGCCAGAGAGAACCCTGTGCTCTTTCCTTGGCTTTGTCCCACCCAGAGTATCCCTGAGGATCTGCTGGTCTTGGTGGACCAAGCTCACTAACATCTGTTACCAGATTCATTAACATCTGTAACCAGCATATGACATTTATATTCATGTCGTGCAATACTGGGGGTTGTACTTAAAGCCTCACAAGGGGCAAATGCTCTTTAAGTCAATGGTGTTATCTTTCCCTGCCCAACAGCTTGCACTTCTTTCTCCTCTCCCTCCCCTCTTTGCTTCCCTGCTTCTTCCCTCCCTTCCTCCCCTCCTTAGTTGTGCCTTTTGAGTTAGTGTCCAAGAAAGCCAACATGTTCAGCAATAGAGGTTAGCAAGCTCTACATGGTAGAAGTGGAGAGGGACTGTTGAAAAGCTCAGAGCGTCAGAGAAATCATGCGTAGGCTTTTGGTCAATATCCAAAAAAGTAATAAAAAAAAAGAAGGAAATGGGGCTGGTGAGATGTCTCAGCGGGTTAGAGCACCCGACTGCTCTTTCGAAGGTGATGAGTTCAAATCCCAGCAACCACATGGTGGTTTACAACCACCCTGTAACAAGATCTGACGCCCTCCTCTGGTGCGTCTGAAGTCAGCTACAGCGTACTTATGAAGAATAATAAGAAATGAATCCTTGGACCGGAGAGACCAACCGGAGTGAGTGAGGCTGTCCGGAGCAAGCGGAGCTGAACGGGACGGCAGGAGCTAGTGGAGCCGATCAGAGCAAGCGGGGCTGACTGGAGCGAGCGGGGCTGGCTGGAACAAGCGGGAGCCGGGAGCCGTATGGGGGCAGCCGGGAGCGAGTGGGGCTGGCCCCGGAGCGAGCGAAGCCAGCGGGAGCGAGAGGGGTTGAGCGAGCGGGGTTGAGCGGAGCGAGCGGAGTTGACCGGAACAAGGGGAAAAAAAAAAGGAAATGGAAAAGTTATTACTTTTCAATTAGAACTCAGAAAGCAGGCAGGATTCCATTTCTGATTTCTATGGTATTTTTTTAAAGGGTCCTTGTGTGTGATATGTATGTGTGTGCACACATGTATGTGAGTGGGCATGTGTGCACATGTATATGTGGAGTCCTGAGGCTCTGACATCAAGCTCCCTCGGGTACTTCCCACCGGAAGGCAGGGTCTCTCACTTGCATCTAGAACTCACTGATTCAATAGCTGCTAGATTGTTCTGCAGACTCCTCGTCTTCCCCTTCCCAGTTCCAGACTTAGAAGCGGACTGCCGCGCTTATCTAGCATTGGCATGGGTGCAGAGGACCCAAACGCTGGTCCTCATACTTGCTCACCACTGATGCATTTCCTCAGCCCAGCAGCGGTGTCTCTAAAGCACCACTCACTCACTTTCCTGAATTCTCTATGCTCTTTCTTCTTGTAAAATAGAGCGGGAACAGGGTGTGGACTCAAATCTACAACTCCAGCTCTCAGGATGCAGATGCAGGAGGATTGCTGAGAATT
Source organism: Mus minutoides (assembly GCA_902729485.2). Classification (NCBI taxonomy): domain Eukaryota; kingdom Metazoa; phylum Chordata; class Mammalia; order Rodentia; family Muridae; genus Mus; species Mus minutoides. The sequence continues at coordinate 949,774 of LR756429.1, forward strand.
AGAGGCCAGCATGAACTGCATACCAACTTCCAGGAAATTCTAGACTTCAGTATAGGACTCTGTCTTTAAGATATAAAGCTTGGCCGGGCGGTGGTGGTGCATGCCTTCAATCCCAGCACTTGGGAGGCAGAGGCAGGCAGATTTTTCGAGTTCGAGGCCAGCCTAATCTACAAGGTGAGTGCCAGGACAGCCAGGGACACAGAGAAACCCTGTCTCGAAAAAACAAAAAAACAAAAACAAACAAACAAAAAAAGATATAAAGCTTGTGCCTGGTGAGGTATGCACCTATGGTCCCAGAACTCAGGAGGTAGAGGCAGTTTAATCTTCAAGAGTTCAAGGCCAACCTAGTCTACATAGTGAGGTCTATGACAGTCAAGCCTACATAGAGAGACCCTGCCCAAACAAACAAACAAACAAACAAAGCAACACACACATATGCAAACGATACAAAAACAAGACATGAATTTTCTTTTTTTCTTTTTTTTTTTTTTTTTGGTTTTTTGAGACAGGGTTTCTCTGTGTATCCCTGGCTATCCTGGAACTCACTCTGTAGACCAGGCTGACCTCGAACTCAAAGATCTGCCTGCCTCTGCCTCCCAAGTGCTGGGATTAAAGGCATGTGCCTCCACTGACCGGCAGGAATTTTCTTATTAGCTCTATTTGACAATAGGTGCAGAAACCTGGAGCTGGCCAGTGACCTACCGATGATTCTGTTTTTTCCTAACCCCTCCTGGCCCAGGACTGTGATTAAGGTTACTCAGGAAGCAGAGATCAAGGATCAGAAAATCTGAAATAGTCATCGTGTGTGTGTGTGTGTGTGTGTGTGTGTGTGTGTGTGTGTGTGTGTGTGTGATATAGTTAGATGGTAGTGCATGTCTGAGGCCAAGGTCTAGGAGATCTTGTTCACCCCTGCCGCTCCCCCGCCCTATCACACTGGCTGCCATACCCGAACATTGTGGACCTGGTTGGAACCAGCAGCTTCCGGCTCAATTTTTCCAGGGGTCCGAACTGTGGGTGGTCAGAGGTAGGAGGTTAAGGGTAGAAAGCATGGTAGATTATGAATCACTTTGAAAGGCTCCCCAATCATCCAGCCTCCCCAAATTCCCCAATTTACCTGGATCCTTGAGGTTCCCCAAAGCTGCCTGCATGCTGCTCTCTGAACTGGCGCTTCCCACTCGGATTTGGCGAGGACCCTGTCCCCCCCATACAAGTGAGCAGTCAGAAAGGGGGGGCCCATGAGGGGGGCACATACATTTCTAGTGTTTACCCTCTACCACCGCCTCTGTCCTGTCCCTCCCTTTCCTCCCCGGCTCTTGCTTACCTCCTCCTCCCCAAGCATCACCAGCCTTCCTTCGAGAAGGGTAAAGCCATCAATGTTCCAAACAGGCATGTCAGGGGTGGGAGGCTCGGGGATCTGTGCAACAGGTAGATCTGGGTCTGCTACCAACTCCAGCTCTGGCTCTGGGAAGAGGAGGAGATACTGATTTCAGAGTCTCCTCTTCTCCCTCTAACCCCCTTCTGCATACACTTCAGCAGCCATGTCAGTCAGGGCGCCCTTGGGTAGATATCTATCTCCCTCTCTGGGATTTGTTCTCGACAACACTGGAAGTGGACCCTGCCCACCAGCTCTGTGTCCAGTACTATTTTTATTGCTCTTCGTGCCTTTTCTCACTCAATCTTCCAAAGTCACTTAAAGGGCTTTAGATTAATCCCAGCACTTTGGAGGCAGAGGCAGGCAGATTTCTGAGTTTGAGACCAGCCTGGTCTACAAAGTGAGTTCCAGGACAGCCAGGGCTATACAGAGAAATCCTGTCTCGAAACAAAACAAAAACCAAACAAACAAAGGGCATTAGAACTGAGGCCCAGAAAGGTAGAGTGGCCTACCCAGAATCACACAACTTGTAATTGTGTAATTAAGGCAGGCTTCTAACACGAGCATTCTTCTCTTAACCAAGAGAGTGGGCAAAGGTAGGCCTAGAAGCACACACCTGTAATGCCAGTACCGGGCACACTGAACTGTAATGCCAGTACCGGACACACTGAACTGTAATGCCAGTACCGGGCACACTGAACTGTAATGCCAGTACCGGGCACACTGAACTGTAATGCCAGTACCGGGCACACTGAACTGTAATGCCAGTACCGGACACACTGAACTGTAATGCCAGTACCGGACACACTGAACTGTAATGCCAGTACCGGACACACTGAACTGTAATGCCAGTACCGGACACACTGAACTGAAGGAGGATGAGTTTCAGGCCAGTTTGGGCTACTAATTTGAGACATTATTCCAAAAACAAGACTGGATGGAGAGGAGGAAGAGGAGGAAGAGGAGGAAAAGGGAGGGAGAGGAGGGAAGGAAGAAGAAAGAAAGGGAGAGATAGGTAGGTAGATAGATAGATAGGTAGATGGATAGATAGATAGATAGATAGATAGATAGATAGATAGATAGAATGAAGGGGTATGAGCCTTGCTTGGTCTCTTATATAGATAACTAATGTGGGACCAGTAAGGTGGTTCAATAGGTAAAGGTACCAGTCATGCAAGCCTGGTGTGAATTCAACTCCTGGAGCCCACATAAGAGTGGAAGAAGAGAACAGACTCTATAGTGCTATCCTCTGACGTCTCCATGATGTGTATACACACACAGACACACACACACAGACACACACACACAGACACAGACACACAGACACACAGACACACACACACACACACTAAAATAATTTCCTTAAGGTGGAAAGGATTTATTTGAGAATGGTATAAACCAAGTTGTAAGTACATTGAGTTTTCCTTCTTGGGGAGGTGGTGTTGGTGGAGAGTGGATCAGGGAGGACTCTACTCCTCCCCCTGACATTTGCACTAGGTTATGAACTGAAGTTTGAATTTCACCCAGCCAAGATGGAAGGGAAAGTATATGGTGCCTCTGAACAAAGGCTGGCAGATGAACAAAGCCCAGGGAAATCAAGGGAAGGGCAGTAAAGACTGGATGGAAGTGTCTGCAGCCAGTTAGGAACTAGGGTTTATTTGTCTGTGCTGCTGGGGATTGAGCCCCGGGCTTGGCTTGTACTAAGCATACCCTCTACTAGTGGGCTACCCCAACCCCCACTGTGGGGGTAGTCGTGGGAGATGCTGAGCCAGGAAGGAACACGCTTGCTTGGTAGAAAGCACTGTTTGGAGCCTATGTAGTGGGCCAGCTCTGGCACTCTACAGGGCCTCAGAAGACTGCTGCAGGGCTGGGAGCTTAGCCCATTAGTAGAGCACTTGTCTTTTGTGTGTGAGTCCCTAAACTGGAAAAAAAGAAAGGAAGAAGGAAGGAAGAAAGGAAGGAAAGAAAGAAAGAAATAGGGGCTGGTGAGATGGCTCAGCAGGTAAGAGCACCCGACTGCTCTTCCGAAGGTGATAAGTTCAAATCTCAGCATCCACATGGTGGCTCACAACCATCTGTAACGAGATCTGGCGCCCTCTTCTGGAGTGTCTGAGGACAGCTACAGTGTACTTACATATAATAAATAAAATAAATCTTTAAAAAAAAAAGAAAGAAAGAAAGAAATAGTTGGGCCTGGTTGTGCACACATTTAATCCCCGTAAACAGGAGACAGGGACAGGCAGATCTGTGAGTCTGAGGACAGCCAGGTCTATGCAGCAAGAGCCTATCTTGGAAAAAAAATCCCCATAATATGAAACCACTTTTCTAAATATAACATGAAGGCTGAGCTGTTTCTGTGACATTTATTTAGTTTGTGTTTGTGCACACACATTTGCCATGGCACAAGTGGAGGCAGGACAACAGCTTGAATTTATTTATTTATTTGTGTGGGTTCACGGGAAGGTGAAGGGCAACACTTAGGCGTCAGTCTCGCCTTGACCATGTGGGCTCAGGGTCACCACCAGGCTTGACCATGTGGGCTCAGGGTCACCACCAGGTGCTTTTATCTGCCAGTCACCTTGCCAGAGCCTCAGTTGTTTTGAGACAAAGCCTTGTTATATGGCTTACACAGGCCTAGAACTCAAGACGGATCATCCTGCTCCTGCCTTCCAAGTGTGGGATTTTAGTAGTCCTAACGCTGTTGAATGGAAGGCATTTCAAAACTTTCTAGGAAAGAAGCTGAGTTAACCATGAGCTTCCAGCAAACACCAGCCGAGCCAATCTTCTAGGTCTATGTTCTACCCGGTTTTACCACTAGGGGTGGGTGATACATACAACTCTTTCTTTTTTTTTCTTTTTTGGTGGTGGGTATAAAACCCACAATCCCACAACGTCTCCCATGGTAAGTAAGTGCTCTATCAGTGAGTCACATCCGTGGCCCTCTTTCTTACAATTGGATCTCTTAGTATATGCTAAGGCCCTGGTCTCTAATCTTCCTGGTCTCTACTAGTCTCCCAGTTCTCATTTTGCAGCAGTTTGTAACTGTTCCTCCCCCGCCCACTACAAGGTGACCTCCACAGGGCAGGGAGTGCCATCTGCTTTGCTCACAGCTCTTTTTAGTGCTTCATGCAGGGACCAATTGGATGCTCAGAAAACTTCTGCTTGGCCCGGCAAGATGGCTCAGAAAATAAAGGTGCTTGCCTCCAAGGCGGTCTGAGTTTGATTCCCCACGACTCACGTGATTGAAGGAGAGAACTGACTCCTGAAAGTTGTCCTTTGAACCCTGGAACCATGGCTTGCTTGCCCCTTTCCAATATAAATAAATAAATTCAGGTTGTTCTCTGACCTCAACACATGTGTTGTGATAAAGGACACACACACACACACACACACACACACACACACACACACACACACACACACTGAATGAACATCTGCTTCAATGAATGAATGAATGAATGAATGTTGTCTTTAAGGCAGTGATGGGGAATTTCACATTCAAGGAAACAAAGTTAAGACATGGGCTGTATATATATGGCAGCTGAAATCCACATCTAGTCAACGGCTTGGTCTACTGGATACCGTAGACAACAACGATCAGTGCTGAGAACCATTAGACATCCACACAGTACTAAAGTGCATCCATTCAATGCTCCATTCTCAGCTGAACTCCACCTGTCTACGGGTCCTGCCAGTCTTCTTCACCCCCGTTTAGGGGGAAAGAGAGATGAGTGCTGCTAGGGGCCCCAGCCGCTTCCTGCTGGGCTTTCATACTCCCCACAACTTCCTGTGTCTAGAGGGCTGATGCTAGATTGACAGACAAATACCCAGGCTTCCGGCCACCCAGCCTAGCCCTAGCTGGATTGGGGGAGAGCGTACCTGGGGCCTTCGAATTTGGCTTGGGTTCCAGCGGTGCCACGTTCTTGTGCCTCCCCCACAGGGTCTTGGAAAACCGGAGGCGATTGGACCGTGACTCCTTAGGGGGTGCAGAGAGGACCCGACGAAACAGAGATCTAGGGGCTGGCTGGCTGCTCACCATGGACTCCTGATGGCTCAGGGTCCTTCCCCAGCCTGCGAAGCGGCCCCAGCGGAACCCTCCAGCAGCCTTTTCCCCTTTGCCTCCAGTGTGCCAGCGGTAGGATGTCAGCGGAGAGGGCAGCGAGGGCGAGGGCTGCGTTTGAGAATCTTCACTCTGCAACGGTGGGTCCATGGCGGAGGAGTCTCTGCTGCGGGACCAAAAGGTTCTGAACATTGTCTGCCCACATTCTGGCTTCATCTTCCCTGGTCTCTTCTCAGCTTCATCTCCAAGGAACATACTTGAGGATGCCACACATACACCCTCCCTTACCTTGATTTCCTGGCCAGTCCAGAACTAGCAGCCGTCTGTACTGTGCCTAACTTCCTTCCTCAGAACCTAGCTCCACGTGACCCTGTCTTGTCTCCCCCCACTCCCCACCCCCCCTTTACAGTCAGTCTGGGAGGGCATGATGGGGGCAGGATGCGGAGGTGGCGGGGTGGAAGAGAGGTTGGCAGTTCTGGCTTCTGGCGAGAAGTACATACTTCTCTCTCTGAGCTTCAGTTGCCTTCTGTGAAATGGGAACATGTTAGATAAATGCTGTCTAGCAAGGCCCCATAAAGTATCCTGGTGGCCGGAGTGTGGAAAGACTCACTTATGTAGGAAAGCTGCCATAATTTTATTGGAATGGATTAAAAAAAGAAATGATAGCCGGGCGTGGTGGCGCGCGCCTTTAATCCCAGCACTTGGGAGGCAGAGGCAGGCGGATTTCTGAGTTCGAGGCCAGCCTGGTCTACAGAGTGAGTTCCAGGATAGCCAGGACTATACAGAGAAACCCTGTCTCGAAAAAAAAACCCCAAAAAAAGAAAAGAAAAGAAAAGATAAACATTTATTTATTATTTTTGTGTGTGGATGCTATAGTGCTCATATGGTAGTCAGAGGACAGCCATGTGGAGTCAGTTCCCTCCCACCTTTGTATGAGATTGGGGGCTGGATCTCCGGATCTTATATGGCAAGTGTCATTACCCGCTGAGCCATTCACCAGCCCCTCCACCTTGGGAGTGGAACCTAGGGCCACATGCCGAGACTTCTTTTCATTTTTTAATTATACAGACTGGGCCTTGAGCTCACTGCATGTGTTGTAGCCCAGGCTGGCCTTGGACTCTTGGCTAAACTTTCCCCAAACCAGCGTTAAGTTAGAACTAAAGATTGTATGTTCAGTGACAGTTGTAGCACTCATTGTGCCACACCTCCAGTCCTTGTCCTAGCATGGTTATGTGGCTCTCCTCAGATCCAGTATTTCCCCTGCTAGGTAGACATCCAATAGACATGACCACCAACACTGCACCTAAGGACTCCATAGACCCCAGGTGTCCACTCTCAGCTGAACAAATACTCAGTGACACTTCCACACCGAAGAGTATCATATAGCAAGGAAAATAAATAAATTCTTTAACTAATGATGTCAGACGATTCACAGTGCGGAACAAAAGCAAAAGCTAAAGAGTATACCCTGGGTGAGTTCAATCATATAGCTCAGAGTCCTAAACTTTTCTGAGAGTGATAACTACACCCACGTGAAAATCTAGTACTTAGGAATCCGAGGCAGGAAGTTTGTGAGTTCAAGGGGGAACCAGGGTTCTCCTGTAAGACCCTGTATCAAAGAATAAAAAACAAAAGAAGAAAGAAAGAAAGAAAGAAAGAAAGAAAAGAAAGGAAAGAAAGAAAGAAAGAAGGAAGGAAGGAAAAAAGGAAGGAAGGAAAGAAGAAAGAAAGAAAGGAAAGGAAAGAAAGAAGGAAAGAAAGAAAGGAAAGAAAGGAAAGAAGGAAAGAAAAAAGGAAGGAAGGAAGGAAGAAAGAAAGAAAGAAAGAAAGAAAAGAAAAGAAAAGAAAGAAAAGAAAGTAAAGGAAAGTAGTGAAAAGTTGAGAACCAAGCCTGCGACACTACAAGCCACAGACTTGGGGCTGGAGAGACAGCCTCGTAGTGAAGTGTGTGGTTGTTCTTGTAGAGGACCAGAAACTGTTCAGTTCCTTAAATCTGTGACAGTTATCAACTGCCTGGAACTCCAGTTCCAAGGGAGCTCATGCTTCCTTGGACATTTGTACCCACTTGCATGAGTGAGCACGCACTCACGAGCACACACACACACACACACACACACACACACACACACACACACACGCATACAATTAAAAACAATACAAATGAATCTTTTAAAAAAGCCAGCAAATCAGTCTCATTCAGAAGGGCTAGTGGCTGAGTGAGGACATAAAAGAGACTTTTGGAAGATGGCTTCTTTTGTTTTGTTTTGCTTTGTTTGAGATGGGGGTCTACTGTGTCCAAGGATGGCCTTGAACTTGGTACATAGACAGGCTGGTCTTAAATTTCTATTCCTCCTGCCACTGTCTTCCAAGTACTGGGATTATAGGTGTGCACCACACACTCAGCCTGTTTGTTTGTTGTTTGTTTGTTTGTTCCTGGTTTTGTTTGGTGTATTCTTCCCCCTGAGCCCAGGGTTTTATTTGTGTTAGATGAAGACTTTATCAACTGATCTACATTTTCAGCCTGTATATATATATATATATATATATATATATATATATATATATATATATATATTTTTTTTTTTTTTTTCTACACAGTTCTCCTACTTAGTCCAGGCTAGACTTGAACCTTTGATCTTCCTGCTTCAGTCTCCCGAATCCTGGGATCAATCACCTTGACTACATTTAAAATGTACCCCCACTGTATATGTGTGTGTGTGGGTAGTGTATTCGTGTGTGAGAGGGTGTCCACAGAGGTCAGAAGCATTAGGTTCTGCTGGAGCTACAGTGTGTGTGTGTGTGTGTGAGTGTGTGTATGTGTGTATGGGGTAGTGTATTCATGGGTGAGAGGGTGTCCACAGAGGTCAGAAGCATTAGGTTCTGCTGGAGCTACAGTGTGTGTGAGTGTGTGTATGTGTGTATGGGGTAGTGTATTCATGGGTGAGAGGGTGTCCACAGAGGTCAGAAGCATTAGGTTCTGCTGGAGCTACAGTGTGTGTGAGTGTGTGTATGTGTGTATGGGGTAGTGTATTCATGTGTGAGAGGGTGTCCACAGAGGTCAGAAGTGTTAGGTTCTCCTGGAGCTACAGACACAGGTGTTTATTAGCTGTCTGATATAAGTGCTGGGAATTCAACTCGAGTTTAGGAGTCTGTTCTCTTAACCACTGAGCCGTTTCTCCAGCTCACATTCCAGATTTATTTTTAAGTGCAAGTAAAATTCATACAACATAAATTGGACATGCTCTGTTTTTGAGTTTCAATGCTGGGTGTGTTCTGTTGTGAAATCTCTTTGAGGTGAGTTTTTTGGGTGCTGTTCAGTCAGTGTCTTTTATGTTTGGATAAATGTTTACTTGAGAAAGAGGTGGGTCCATTAAGATGGATCAGTGAATACAAGCAGGGGATAACAGACTCTCACCAGTTGTCTTCAGACCCCTCCTCTCATGCACAGGTATATATGTGCAACATACAGAATAAATAAAATGCAGTACAGACTTAACAAAAAAGGAGTGGGAGGCCAACACTCCAGCAGGAGTGAATCAGCAGTGTTCTCACCCAGGCTGGACTGCTGGCTGTCTCCCTGCTCACTGTGACCTCAGACAAGTCATTTCCTCTCCCCGGGTTTCCTTATTTGTAAAGAATGATGGTATCAGGCTTCAAAAGCTCCCATTCAAGGCTAGAGAGGTGGCTCTGAGGTTATGGCACGGGTGGTTCACAACTGTCTGCATGTCCAGCTCCGCAGTACCTGACACCCTGTTCTGGCCTCTGAGTGCCTTTACACTCCACACTGCAAGGGAATATAACCATACACAGATATACACAAGTAAAACATTTTAAAAAGCTCATGTTTGACAAATGTTTCCTGAGTGCCTACTCAATGAGACGGGGGAAGAGATTAAATAAACACGATTTCTGTCCTCCTGTTTCCATCTGGGGAGGGGACATGTCCTGAATTCAGTGTGACATTATGAATTTGTATGGAGGATTGGGACAAGATAGATACAGTGGATGAAGAATGACCAGTTGAGCAGAAATGCCACTATTCCCAGGCTGGAAAAACCAGGGAAGACTTCTCTAGGCAGGTAACCTTTAAAAACTGAAGCACGAGAAGAAAACAGACGATTGTACCAGGTAGAAGGAACACTTTGTACAAAGGTAAAGGATAACAATTAATTTGTGGGGCAGTGCACACATGTAATTCTAGGACTCGGAAGACTGGTGCAAGAAAATTGGTGACATAAGTTTGAAGCCAGCCTGGGATATATAGTGGACTATGTATATGGGGAGTTAGAGTCATAGAGTGGATATGATAAGGGTGACTCTCTGGGTATATATATGGTACTGGCAGTCACTAAAGGCCCAGGCTCAAAGTTTAAAGCTCTCCTTACTGTGATTGTCCTGAAACTTTTGCTTTGAGGAAGGGGCATTGCAAGCTGGGTATGTGATGCATGCCTTTCATGCCTGCACTCTGGAGGCAGAAGCAGGGGGAGGCCAGCCTGGCCTACAAAGAGAGTTCCAGGACAGCCAGGGCTACACAGAGAAACTCTGTCTCAAACTCTGCCGACACACACACACACACAAAGGGACAATGCATTTATATTTTACACCTTATAATCCTATTATGAATAAATCTTATTTTTTTCCTTTGAAATTTTATTTTGAGGGCTAGAAATATGCGTTATTGGCAGAGCACTTGTCTCTCATGCACAAGGACCTGGTTTGATTCCTAGTGCCGCATAAACTTGGATGTGGTGGCACAGGCCTGTAATCTCAGTTGGTAGGTAGAAGCAAGAAGATCAGAAATTGGAGGTTATCTTTAGCTATATAGTGTGTTCAAGGCCAGCTTGGGCTATATGAGTCCTGTTCAATAAAACAACACTCCTCCCATGTATATTTCTACTTATTTTATTTGCCATATCATTACATACTGGCTCTATTCCCAGACCTCTGCTCTTTTCTTCTCCTTTGCTGGGAATGAAACTCCATACTATACACACACTGTGAGAGTGCTCTACCACCGAGCCATATCTCTGGGCCTAAATCATTTTTTTCTTCATTTTCTTTTCTTTTTAAAAAGGATTGATTTATTCTTATGTGTAACAGGTTTTTTGTTTGTTTGTGTATGTATGTATGTATGTATGTATGTATGTATGTGTACCATGTGTGTGCTTGATGCCCATGGAGTTCAAAAGAAGGCATTGAATCCCCTGAGACCAGAGATACAGATAAAGACAAATCTGAAACACTATGAGGGTCCTGGGAACTGAACCCAGATTCTCTGAAAGAGCAGTAAGTATTCTTTTATTTTAATATTTATTTATTTTATGTATGTGAGTACACTGTCGCTGTCTTCAGACACACCTGAAAAGGGTATCAGATCCCATTAGAGATGGTTGTGAGCCACCATGTGGTTGCTGGGAATTGAACTCAGGACCTCTGGAAGAGCAGTCAGTGCTCTTAACCTCTGAGCCATCTCTCCAGCCCCAAGCAGTAAGTATTCTTAACAATTAAGCCATAGCTCTAGATTAATATATAATATATAATAAACACACACATATACATATGTATGTGTATATATACACACACATGTGAGATAAGGTCTTTTGTATTCCAGCCTGGTCTTGAGCTTGCTATATATATTGCAGGTCATTTTTTAAAATTAGATATTTTCTTTATTTACATTTCAAATGTTATCCCCTTTCCTAGTTTCCCCTCCGAAAATCTTCTATTCCCTTCCCCCTCCCTCTGTTCCCTAACCCACCCACTCCCGCTTCATGGCCCTGGCATTTCCCTATACTAGGGAATAGAACCTTCACAGGACAAGGGCATCTTCTCCCATTGATGACCGACTAGGCCAGTCTTTTGCAGGTCATCTTTAGCTACATAGGGTGTTCAAGGCTAGCTTGGGCTACAAGAGGATGACCATGAACTCCTGATTCTTTTGCTTTCTACCCCTGAGCCCTGAAATGAAACGTATGCATCATCATGCCTCATTTACGCAGTGTGAGAGATGGAGCTCAGGCCTTTGTATATGCTAGGCAAGCACTCTATTACTGGGCTACACACTCAGCTTTATTTTTAATTAATTAACTAATTAATCAGAATTAGTTAGGTTTTTGCAAAACAGGGTTTCTCTGTGTTAGCCCTGCTGTGTAAACTAGGTTGGCCTCAAACTTAAACCCCACCTGCTTTTGCTTCCCAAGTTCTGAGATTAAAGGCATGTGCATGTAAGTTAATTAATTGATTAAACTTTGGGATAGGGTCTCATTATGTAGCTATACCAGGACTGGAGCTTGCTTGGTAGAGCAGGTTGTTCTCAAATTCACAGAGGAATGCTTACCTCTGACTTCCAAAAACTGAAATTAAAGGTGTGGGCCATCTCAGCCATATTTTACTAAAATGATAAGTTATGGTTGTATATATTTGCTGGGTACAATATGATGTTATAGAATATTCCTATGATGGAAAATGACTTATCAAAAATGGGAGGCTTTTCATTTGTGGTACTGAAAGTAGACCCCCAGGCCTCAAATATGCAAGGCAAACATTCACCTATGAAGTGAATCCCCAGTCTAATGGAGGGGTGGTGTGGTTAGTAAAGCCACTGACTGTTCCTGTAGAGTCAGAGGTTTCTGATCTGATATGTTTATACTTTAGAGAGGCCCAACTCATTCAAACCATTCACTGTGCACAGGAGCTACTCCATGTTCTGCCACATTGCCTGGGGTTAGGGGTTGGAGTGGGGATCCTCCACAGAGGTCAGAAGAGAATGTTATCAAATGCTATGCTCTGTCATCCTCTGCTTTATTCTCTGGATGTTTGGAGTTTGGCCGGCAGTTGCCAAGCCTCAGCAATCCTCCTGTGCCCACCCTTCGTAGTGCCAGGGTTGCAGAAGCATTCGGCAGCACCCAGCTTTTTACATGAGTAGTGGGGATTTGAACTCAGATCCTTATTCTTATCTCCTGAAGCACCTCCCGAGGTCTTCAGTGTTATTAGTTTGCTGGGTACTGGGCCACTCCCCACATTTTCTCTTTTCGCTTTCTCTTTTCTTTTCTTTTTCTAGTGCTGGAGATGAGACCCAGGGCTCCCAGTAGATTGGACAAGTGCTGTCCCTGAGCCACAGCTTCAGGCTATGGTTTTTAATGCAATTTTTAAATTCTGTGACAAACAGTCCCAATGTGCCATTGAGCTAACACTTGCTGAGAGTGTCCCTCTACCAGTGACCCAGGGATTCCAGTGAAGGGAATTACTGTTTGATGCTGTCTTCTAGTAGCTGAGTTCTGCTTGCCTGCAGTGGAAACTAGCTTGACTGCTGCCCTGGCTGCTTCCCCCCCCAGCCCCCCCACAGCCCCCGCAGGCTTGGCCTTCTTACTCCCCAATAGGAAAGTTCTAGGGTTGCCTCCAAATCACCACTTTGCATTGAAATTAATTTATTTGTTTTTGTTTTCTTGATTCCGTAGCACAGGTTAGCCTCTAGCCTTGGTGGGAAACAAAACACAAGGGTCCATTTCAATACAAAAACCCCTTAGATGGGTTTAGGTTTCAGGTAAGTAGAAGGAAGGCATTGGCTTCTTTGCCCTAACAGGTTGTGCCTTCTTGTCTAGCCTTTTAGTTAACCTTCTTTCCAAACCAAAGGTTATCTTTACAGGATGAGAGGACAAAGGCAGCTTGCTGCATCATGACCAAGAGCATACATTGAAAAAAGGGGGCGATGGATGGGTAATGAAACTCAGGCAACATGCAGCAAAGCAGGGGGAGGGGGAGGAATTTTGATTAGGACCATTAAAAAATATAAAAAGGACAGTTTGTCAGCCTTTCACCTTACCAGGTCGTAAAATAAACTGCCTCAAGTTTTTGTCATCCCGACTCTCCAGTACTCATTGTCAGGAGGGATCAGTCCCCAATACCCACAGCTTCCAAGAAAACCTCCCTCTATCTTCCAGTTGCTATGATTACAAGTATGAGCTCCCATACCCAGCTTGATTTCTGTTGTAGTGCTAGAGTGGAGATCAAGGAGCCTTGGATGGGCAGTTGGTGGCAATGCCTTTAATCCCAGCCCTAAGGAGGCAGAGGCAGGCAGATCTTTGTGAGTTCAAGGCCAGCCTGGTCTGCAGAGCAAGTTCCAGGACAGCCAAGGCTACACAGAGAAATTCTGTCATGAAAATCAAAAGAAACAAAACAAAACTAAAAGCCTCTTGCTTGTCAACAAGGTGCTCTCCCACCGAGCCACGCACACTCTCCCACCGAGCCACACACACTCTCCCACCGAGCCACACACACTCTCCCACCGAGCCACACACACTCTCCCACCGAGCCACACACACTCTCCCACCGAGCCACACACACTCTCCCACCGAGCCACACACACTCTCCCACCGAGCCACACACACTCTCCCACTGAGCCACACACACTTTGCTTGCATTTTGGTCTCTGAGGAAGGTGATATTCGTAGAGATTTCCTTTCAGTGGTCCCTTTATTGGAGGTCTGTGGTTGCTCAAAGGATCATCAGGGATAATGCCTCCTGGATCTCCAAGGGTCCCTCAAAGGAGTTCTGAGTTTTCAGTCTAGAAGAAATAAGAGAATATGAAACTTAGGTGTAATGTGTGGTTGGGTCTGCCCTCCTTGCTATGGAATCTTGGATATAGGACAGGACAGGAGCCCAAAGTGAAGGAGTGGACACCAAGCTGATGGGAAAAACGGCTACAATCCCAGCACTTGGGAGTCTAAGGCCAAATGATTTGGAGAGTTTAAGGCTAATCTTGGGCCCAGCATCCAGGAGGCAGGCAGATACATCTGTGTGAGTTCCAGGTTACATAGTGAAAACAAAAACCAAAAACCAAAACCCAAAAAAACAAAAAACAAAACAAAACAAAACAAAACTAACCCAGGTTATACCACAAGTACAAGTCTCTGTTAAGACAAATCAACCTGGTAAATACAGAAGTGGATGCTCACAGTCATCCATTGGATGGAGCACAAGGTCCCCAATGAAGGAACCAGAGAAATACCCAGGGAGCTGAAAGGGACTGAAGCCCCATAGAAGGAACATCAATATGAACTAACCAGTACCCTCAGAGCTCCTTAGAACTATACCACCAATCAAAGAAAACACATGGTAGAACTTGTGACTCTAGCTATATTTGTAGCAGAGGATGGCATAGTTGGCCATCATCAATGGGAGGAGAGGCCCTTGGTCCTATGAAGGCTCTATGCCCCAATATAGGGGAATGCCAGGACCAGGAATGGGAGTGGGTGGGTTGGGGAGCAGGGAGAGGGGATAGGGGATTTTTTGAGGGAAAACTAGGAAAGGGGATAACATTTGAAATGTAAATAAAGAAAATATCTAAGAAAAAAAAGAAAAAAGAAAAAGCAAACTCAAACATGTCTGCAGGCAAGGGAAGACTATAAATAAATAGCTTAATGAAAACAGGACTGGCAACATAGAGGTGAGGCTGGAGGATCCGAAATTAAAGACCATCCCCCACCTCGCCTCAAAATCCAAACAGCAGCTGCAGACATGGCTCCATCAGCGAAGTGCTGGCCTTGCAAGCCTGAGGACCTGAGTCTGTTCCCCAGAACCCACATAAAGATGCTGGGTGAAGTGCCATCTTTCAGACCCAGCACTGGGGATCTGAAGACAAGAAGACTTAGCCTACTAGCCAGCAAAGCTAGCCATTCTGGTAAGCTTCAGTCTGATGAGGAATCCTGTCTCAAAGGAGGTAGATAGATGCCTTTCCTGAGGATAACACCATAAGTTGTCTTTAATACCACAGACATAAATACACACAGCACTTGAGGCAGAAACAGGAGGGTGGTGGGGGTGGAGGCAAGCCTGATCATCACAGTGAGTTCAAGGCTAGCTTGGGTTAGACTGTGTTTCACCAACAAAACAGACTCTGGTATTGTGACTGTGTGGTTAGGTGATGGTAGAAATCAGAGGCTGGGTGAGACTTTTAGTTTGGTTGTGCTGGCTAGGTCTAGATTGCTCTAACGTAAGGAGCCTCAGGAGTCAGGGAGTCAGAGGCTATCAAGAACCCTCAGGGTTGGGATGTGCAGAGAAGAGCAACACAGGCGCAGGGACTGGACTGAGGTTTTGCCAACAGCATAATTTGGAGTAGGTAGGTTAGGGTTATATGAGCAGAAACTTTCACAATAGGAGTCTGGAGTGAGTTCTAGGCTGGGTGTCCTGAGATAGCGTAAGCAGGAAGGTTTTATCTTATGTATTGTCATAAATTGATTAAAAATGTTATAAGACAAATTGCTCTTCAGATGAGAGCTTTGAGTAGCATCAGGCCACAATCATGATGAGGCCCTGAAGAGAGAGAAACTTCAGTTCTAAAACAGCCCAGGAGTTCCTGGTTGCAGCTGTGGCTGAACCGCAACAGTGGTTTGGGGGAGAGAGCTGGACAGAAGTCTATAATCTAACAAGTCTAAGAAGGCCAGACTGAGGTCAGAGGGGTGGCAGCAGAGGTATTAGGAGTTAGGCAAAAGGTGAGATGACTGGGGCAGGGCCAGGGCTGAAGGCGTGTCGCAGAATAGACAGGACAAATGATGTCATAGAGAGACTGAAGGTTGTGCCTGAGCCATGTTTTGAAGGTGCATGGGTGACAGGCTAAGCTCAGGCACAGGGACAAGCAGACTCACCTCTGTGAAGTGAGGCCAGGTGCGAATCAAGTTGAAGAGCGCGTTCCCGGGGCAGTGGGTGTCCACTAGCTGGCGGTGGCCAAGCAGTTTGTAGTCTGGCCGCAAGAGACCTGCGCGAATTGCACAGCTCGGGAGCGCGTCGCGCACCGTGTTCAGCGCAGCTTCGCTGGGCAGTGACCCAGTATAGTTGCCCACGAAGGCCACACCGAAGCCGCGGGAGTTGTGGCCGCGTGTGTGCGCACCTACCCAGTGCCAGCCACGGCCCTGGTACACATAGCCGTCGGAGCCTACCATGAAACTGCGGAGGGAGATGGGATATTTAGGATCAGCGGGGCTCTGCTCCTGTGCCTTAGGACACCAAGTGCAGCACGCTGCTTCTGTTTCATTCAATTTAGTATCATTTGAACACCAAGTGCAAACCCAGAAACCGTTCTTTCTTGCAAAATAGTGCAGAATACCCTAATCATAGCATTCAGACAAAGAATCAGGCAGAACTCTATGAGTTGGAGACTAGCGGTTTCCACATAGTGAGCTGCAGGCCCGCTGAGACCGTGTTTCATTAGGAGGAGGAGGAGGAGGAGGAGGAGGAGGAGGAGGAGGAGGAGGAGGCCGCGGCTGTGGTGGCCTAAGCCTTTAATCCAAGAACTAGGGAGTTCGAGGCCAAGGTTCCAGGACAACTAGGGCTACACAGAGAAAACCCTGTCTCGCAACAAAACAAAAGAAAACAAGCTTTCTCCTTTTTGAATCTATCCCTAAGAACCGGTCATGTCCCTCTTCACTCTTCTGTCACTCTCCCTTGCGGGGCTCATAGGCCCGCCTCAATTTTGGGCCTCGCCCCTTATTTTGACCACAGTCTGTTTTTTGACCATGCCCACTACAAAATTCTTCTACTACTTGCTCATTTCAGCCCACTCGTTCTACTCCCTGCCTTCCAGTCCCTCCCACAGTGGACTAGGCTAGGTCCACCTGTAGCCGATGTCATCCCAGCTGCGCACATCCTGGTGGAAACGCTGCATGGAGCGCATATCTGCAGCGCAGCTCTGGAAAGTGGTGCAGGGTGGCGCTGGCACGTATGTGTGATGCACATATAAGAATCCAAGTGGCAGCTGGAGTGGCGTTGGGTGGCCTCGGTAGGGAGCCGCTCCCCAACGGCAGCGGGGGTGAATGGCTGGGCATCCTTCAAGAGCAAGGGAGCATTAATTAGACTTTGATTATCAAGCATTTCCTTCTGGAAGACAGAATTTCTATTAAAATGAACCTGTGGGCATCTCTCCCGCCTCCAGGGTTTGACAAACATCTAATTTTAGGCCAGGGAGATGGCTCAGAAAGCATACACAAGAAAGAAAGAAAGAAAGAAAGAAAGAAAGAAAGAAAGAAAGAAAGAAAGAAAGAAAGAAAGAAAGAAAGAAAGAAAGGAGGGAGGGAGGGAGGGAGGGAGGGAGGGAAGGAGGGAGGGAAGAAAGAAAGGAAGAAAGGAAGAAAGAAAGAATCCACTATATGTCCTTCTACTTCCAGGAGAAAACACAAAAGTGTGAATATGGTAGTGCATCCCTGTTAATCTCAGCATTTGAGAGATTAAGGAAGGGGGCTTTCAAGTTCAAGACTAGCCTGGGCTATATATGTAACCTTGTCTCAATAAACAGGTTAAAAATAAATCAGCCCTCATGTGTTGCCTTCCCGTTGTATGCTGACTCTCGTGCGGGATAGGTGTGGAGTTCAAGGTCTCATGAGGCCCAGGGTGCCCTTGATATATATTCAAGAATAACCTTGAACTTCTGATTCTCAGGCCTCTACCTCTCAAGAGCTAGGATTACCAGCATGCACCACTATGTACAGTTTACTGTGGTGGTAGGAATTGAATGCAGGGTCTTTCTTATGCATGCGCTCTACCCTAACCCCTCTTTTAACATCTTTAAACAAATCATATAGATTCTTATTTATTCTTCAAGGACCAACTCTAGCATTTCTTTGCCCATGAAGTTATCCTTATCTATAGATTCTGCTGTCCCCCTGGATTTCCTGAGCCCTGGATCCTGCCCATCCAGGGGGATCACAGTGGGCCGGAAGTGTCTACTTAGGAGGAGCCAGGGGGAACTCCTTACCCAGGAAAGCCTCAGTGAACTCCTTGGTAGCAAAGGTGGCTACCTGAGCCAGCTGCTCTTGGCTAATGTTCTGCAACTGTCGATGTTCTGGCTCCAGTTTCTGAAGCAGGACAAGGGCCTCCCACACCTGCTGGGCCAGGGTAGGGGCTGAAGTCAAAGCAGCACCGTTCTGCCTTCGGAAGTTACTTCGGAACATCGGATCTCCGTTCACCCCAGCTCCATAGTACTCTCTTAGCAGGTGGCTGAGGGGTGGGTGGGGCCTAGGGATTTGGCTCAAGTGGTTCCCCAGGAGAGCCCCATCTAAGGCCCCATTGAGGAAAGCCATGGTGAGCCTGGATGCCTGGGGGTCCAAGAGTGTGAAGACCCTGGGGGCAGTAAGCTGGTCCCAGCAGCCTTCAGTTCCCAGGCCTGGAGGACTCCAAGTCTGGGACCCGTGGAGGAAGGTCAGACCTAAGTCACCAGCCAAAGTGACTGCCAGGAGTCTGTCCACAGTGGTGGGAGTCTCGGCTTTGTCATTTGGTAAAGTGGCTCCAACATCTGGAGAAGAGGCATTTGTGAAAGCATCCATGAGTCCTGGCCAGGTGGCTCCAATATTGGCCAAGGTGTCTCCAGTATCACAGGGGCTAGCCAGACAATCTGAAGGCAAGTTAGCAACGCTGTGCTCCTGTAGACTGGCCTCTAGCCCAAACAGCAGAGGCTTCACAGCTACAGTGGAGCCATCAGGTGCCAGCACCACTCCATATTCCCGCCCATTCTGTACATCATGCTGAGCCACCTCAGAAACCAGTGCTTGAAGCTCTGGGCTGAGAGAGTGAGGATCTAGCTCTGTAGCGTTGTGGCTTGGTGTCTTCAGCAGCAAGCGCTGGTGAAGGGAATTGAGGGTGCTGGAGTTCTTGGCTGACAGAATCCACGCAGAGGCAATGATGCTGGCCTCGGTCACTGGTACCTTCTGCTCAAGTTCGGCAAGGGCCTGGATGATGGAGTCCATGAGCAGAGGCAAGGAGGAGGCTGCAGGAAGAAAGAATGAGTCAGCCCAGTCACCCAGCTTCATTTGTTCTGGAATGTTCCTCTGTTCAGGTCACATTTTCCAAGTGTTCCTAGCTCTTCATCACTGGACACCACTGTGACCAGCACTACCATTGTGTAGAGGGAGAAACGGAGGCTCCCAGACTGTTGCCTGTTGGTTAAGGAGGTAGGACTGTCTGAGCACTGGAGAGCCATGGTAAGACTATAAACAGGATAGAGGCCTGGCCAGGTTAGCATTTGTGGTTGTTTAAATAAAAATATCCCCCAGAGGCTCCTAAGTTTGGACCATTGGTAATTAGGGAATGGTGTTATTGAGAGGGTATAGGAGGTGTATCCTTGTTGGAGTGGGTGAAGAAGTATGTCACTGGGACTGGGCTTTAGGGTTTCAGAAGCCCTAGCCAGGCACAGTGGCTCTCTCTCTCTCTCTCTCTCTCTCCTTCTTGCTGCCTACGGATCAAGATGTAGAACTCTCAGCTCCTCCACTTTGTGTAGCACGCTTTCCACCATGCTAAAAATGGACTAAACCTCTGACCCTGTAAACCAGCCCCAGTGAAATGCTTTCCTTGATCAGAGTTGCTATGGTCATGCCTGTAATCCCCTCATTTAAAAATGCTGAGGCAGGAGGATCACTACAAGTTCAAGACTAACCTGAACTACATAGTTCCCTGCCATCCTGGCTACAGAGCGGGATCTTGTCTCAGACAGACAGACACACAGACACACAGACAGATGAACAGACAAACGAGTAACCAAAGGGGAGGAGGAGAATGGGTTTTTCCCTCTTTAAGAAAAGGTATGCAAGCCAGGAATACTGGCACATGCCTTTAACCCCAGCAGAGGCAGCTGATCTCTGAGTTTGAGTCCAGCCTGGTCTATAGATCGAGTTCTGGGATAGCCAGAGCTGTAGTAAGACCTTGTCTTGAAGAATGAAAGAAGGAAAGAGAGAGAGAGAGAGAGAGAGAGAGAGAGAGAGAGAGAGAGAGAGAGAATCAAACAAAATAATAAATGGAAGCCTGAATGTTTGGTTATCAGGTCCACTGCAGAGTTATGGGTTGTTGGATAATTGCCAATGTTTATTTAACCACTTATCATGTGCCAGTGACATATTTAACCTATTTAATCCTCACAAAACATTATACGGTATATCTCATTAGGGTATATCTCATTAGCTGCCTGCTACAGAGGAAGCATCTGAAACGGAACTGTCACGTTAGTTGCTTCAGGTTACCCAGCTCGGAAGTGGAGGAGGTATGATTTGAATCTGAGAAGGTAGGTTGTTTTGTTTGTGGCAGTGGCTGCTTCTATATTGGAGGCTGGCCTCTAACTCATATAGTCCAGGCTGACCTCCAACTCATGAGCCTCTTGCTTCAGCTCCTATGTTCTGGAAACAAGTATTTGTACCACCGAGAGGCTCAAGGTCATTTTAATCCTAGTGTCTGGAATTGGTGCTCTTCTGTGGGCAAAACATTCTGTAACTTTGCTCTTTTCTGTCTAAAATATCCTTTTTCTTCTGCTTCTCAACCAATCCCAGCTCTCTTTCCTCCCATCCTGGTTCTGTATATCTCTTCTCCAGGAAGTTATCCTTAACTTTTGCCTCCAGGTCTCCAGGTCTTTCTGGCATCCCTTCCTTGATTCTATGGGACTGGGAACATGTAAGGTGCCAGAATGGCAGTTTGCTAAGAGCTGGAACCTTGTCCCATTAGGGTTGAACAGAGCAAGTACCCCTCCCCCTCAGGCCTCTGCCCTTGGACTCACCTGCCCCTGGCTCTGGCCACAGCAGCAATCCAAGCACGATCCAGAGGGCACCCCAGGCCTTCATGGTGGGTCTCCAGTTCCAGGGCACAGACCCAGCAGAGAACTAGTGGAGGCCCTAGGAGGACAGGAGCATGAGAATTAACCTGTCGCAGTCACCCCAGTGGAGGTAAGGGAATGTGGGAGTAGAGAGCCTAGGTCAAGGTTATCTGGTCTCAAAGTCTCCTCTCTCCCGTCCTGTCCCCGTCCAGAGTGATGTAATGAGTCAACAAGACAGGTCCTGCCAAAAGAAGTTCGTAGACTGGGAAGTTCAAACTCCAGAAATTTAAAAATATAATCCATTATTATTATTTTGCAGTATTGGGATTAAACCTGGGGAGTTAAGCAAGCTGGGCAAGCAGTGAGCCTTTGAGCTGTGTCCCCCCAGATTCCCTTTATTTATTTATGTATTTATTTACTAATTACATTTTATCTTATNTTATTTGTTCTAAAATATTTTTAAAAGACTTTAGTGAGTTAAAGTCCAGCCTGGTCTACAGCCCCCCCCTTTTTACATTTTATTTATTTTATCTTATTTTATGTATTCTAAAATATGTTTTAAAAGACTTTAATGAGTTCCAGGGCAGCCAGGGCTATGTAGAGAGAGCCTGTTTCAAGCAAAACAAAACAAAACAAACAAACAAACAAACAACACCACCAACAAAAGACCTCCCCCAAACCAAAAACCGAAAAACACCCTCTCCTGTGTTTAAACCAGGCAGTGGTGGCCCATGACTTCAATCCCAGCACTCAGGAGTCAGAGACAGGTGGATCTCTGAGTCTGAGGCCAACATGGTCTACAGAGAAAACCTTGTATCAAATAAACTGTGTAATACACACACACACACACACACACACACACACACACACACACACACACGAATGAAAGTCTTTGCTAGGCTATTTTTTTGCTGATGAAATGAGCCAATCCAAGGCAGATTTGAATATAATAAAGGCAGGTTGATTGGGAAGTTGCTTTAGGTGAGTTCACTGGTTCTAAGGACTGAGGCCAGGGAAATCACCATGGGGGTGGGGTGGGGAGAAAAAGAGAGAAAGGGCGAAATCAAAAGTACAGAGAGGGGAGAGAAAGAGAGAGAGACAGAGAGAGAGAGAGAGAGAGTGCCAGCAAAATGCAAAATGTTTAGATTATATAAGGAAGAGCTTCTGGGGGAAGGGCAGCTCTGCCACTGGGCTGGAAAGTTCATGGTTTGGGGACAGAGTATACCAGGTAAGAGACTGAAGACGAGGTCTGCTTTGATATGTAAAATGTACACTTCAGGCCCTTGTGTTTCCCCCCCCCCCCCAATAAACATGCCTTTAATATATTCTAATCTGGCTTGAATTGGCTCATTTCACCTACAAAGAAATAACCTATCAGTATTATTATTGTGTGTATGTGTGTAGTGTGTGCTCATGGGATATGTGTATGTACCACA
The DNA here is from genome assembly GCA_902729485.2 of Mus minutoides. Lineage (NCBI taxonomy): Eukaryota > Metazoa > Chordata > Mammalia > Rodentia > Muridae > Mus > Mus minutoides. The sequence goes on from LR756429.1 coordinate 972,204, forward strand.
GCATGCAAGTGAAGGTAAGAGGACAACTTTTGGAAGTCAGTTTTCTCCTTCCTCTTGGAGATCTAGAGAGAGAACTCCAGTTGTCAGGTTTGCACAACAAAATGCCTTGACCCACCAAATCATCTCTCCAGCCCCTTTATTTTAATTGTGTACATAAGTGTGGGTTTTTGCAGGAGGGCCATGACTATGAAAGACAAAAGAGGTCATTGGATTCCCTGGATTGATTGATTGATTGATTGATTTATATTAATCATCTCTCCAGCCTTTCCTTTATCTCTCTCTCTCTCTCTTTCTCTCATCTCACCCAGCCCTTCCTTCCTTCCTTCCTTCCTTCCTTCCTTCCTTCCTTCCTTCCTTCCTTCCTTCCTTCCTTCCCTCTCTTTCTCTCTTTTACTTTTCTTTAAAAAACAAAAACAAAAAACCCCAAGGTCTTGCTATATAACCCCCAGAACTTTTGCTATGTAGACCTAGCTGCCTTCAAACACCAAGATCTGCTTATTTCTGCCTCCTGTGTGCTAGGATTAAAGGCACACACACCATCATACCCAGAGACATCCATCAGTTTTTAAAGAAGAGAGATATCTTTTGGCTTACAGTTTCAGCAGTTGTAATTCTTGGTTGGTTGGTTGGCCTGGACGCTCTGGGCCTTTGAGGAGAGATGAACTTCTGTTGGAGAAAGCTGCTTACCTCACATAAACGGAGATGCAAGAATGGAGGAACGAAAGCTCGGGGTACCTTTGAGTGACTTCCTCCCACTAGCCCTCACCTAGCACCCAGCCTTCCCGGAACCTTTCATATCTACATTCTAGCAAGCAGAGAGAGGAAGCCTGTGGTTAGAGTCATCTCCTCTCCTGTGCTGCACACACATTCCTCCCCCCCCCCCCGCAACAGGATGCTGGAGAAGTTGGGGTCTTCCTCTTCCTCCTCAGCTTTTAGTCTCTTTCTCCCTCCCTCCCTCCCTCCCTCTCCCCTCTCTCCTTCTCTATGTGTGTTCATGCATGGTGCATGTGTGGCACAAGACTGTGAAACTCAGTTCTCTCCTACCAGTGATCAAATTCAGGTCCTCAGGCTTCGAGGCCTCTTCACACTGAGCCGTATCATAGGCCCTGATTTTTTTTTTTTAGTCTGAGAGTGTGCATGTGTGTGTGTGTGTGTGTGTGTGTGTGTGTTCATGTGTGTATAGTATGTATACATGACTGCATTACTATGTATGCACATTCATTTATGGTGAGAGGAGAATATCAGTATTTTCCTCTACCCTGTTCCCCATATTGCCTGGAGACAGGGCTCCTCCCTGAACCAGGAGATCATTAAACAATGATTTGGGTTAGGTTTCCTGCAAGTTCCCAAGATCTACTGTCTATCTCTGCTTCCAAACACTGTGTTTTCTGATTTTTAACATGGTGGAAGGGGATTCTAACTCAGGCTCTCATGCTTACGCAGCAGATGCTCCAACCCACTGAGCCACCATCCCAGTCTCCTCTGTTTTGCTTCTTGAGAAAGGGTCTTAATCTATAGCCGATGCTGGCTTTGGACAGAATGCAATCTTTCTGCTTTAGCAAGCTAAGTGCTAGAATTACAAGTGGGAGCCACGATGACTGGCTTCTGAAGATGCCTCCCAGCCTAGTTCCAGCCCCCGATTAAACAAAGAGCAGAGCTCTGGTTTTATCCTAGGAACCCACCTAGGTTTGTAGTACAGGATCTGCCCTCTTCTCCTGGTGCTGATGTCCGAGTCCTGCTGAATGGTCCTGTCTCTCTTCACCTCCTCCCCTTCCAGGATGTCCTTGAATCTCTTACATGGTCTAGGTTGGCCTGGAGCTTTCCTAACCTCCTGCCTCCTCCCGGGTGTTGTGATCTCAGGCCAGCCAGATCTAGTTTCCCTTTATTCTGGCATCGGGTGGGGCTGGTTCCTTGAGACTGGGCGGTATGGAAATTGCTCCCCTCTTGGCCTTCCATCTTCAAACCAGCCTTAAAAGTTTCAAAGAGGCTCGCCAAGCTAGGGAATCAGCATGAGGCAGGTCCCAGGCCGGGCTGGGGAAGCCCAGACTTAGCCAGACTTGGAATTCCCCAGGGAACTACCCCAGGGCCTGCTCACCTACCAGGTATTCTTAGGCTATATAACTTCCTATGTAGCCAAGGGTGACCTTGAGCTTACCATCTTCTTCCATCAGCACCCAAAAGTTTGGGTTATAGGCATGCACCATCACAGTTAGTTTATGTGGTGCTAGGAGTTGAACCTAAGGATTCCCTCATGCTAGGCAACCACTCAGCCAATGGACGTGTCTTCAGCCCCAGTTACTCTCTTCCTAGTGACTGTGATGAAGGTAGGTATACAGAGACAGATCAGAACTCAGATCACCGAGGCATGATATTTATTGAATGGTCTCTACTTCTCAGGGGAGTGTGAAGCGATATTGTCCATCAGGCCTAGATTTTTCAAAGATCTAGGAATGGAAGGCTCTGTCTGCTAAAACATGTGCTGGGGACAGAGAGATGGATCAGCAGGTTAAGGCGCTTGTGCCACCTGAACTGAAGGCCTGAACTCAATCCCTGGATCCCACATGGTGGAAGAAGGCATCCTCCTGAACGTTGTCCTCTGACTTTCACATGAGCCACAGCAGTACCTCTACAAAATCAATGAATAGATAAATAAATTAGAAACAAAGTATGTAGGATGCATGTTCTTTCAGGGCTGGCTCTAGGGTGAAGCTTGCCCTTTGGTAAAACTGATAACCCCAGTTACTAAGATAAATTGATTTTTAAGAGAGCCTATATATTATTTATTTAATCGATAGGTTCTGAAGTATGCTGGGCTGGAACTCCACCTCTAAACTATATCATCAGTCCCCTACCCTCTTTTGAAACAGCCAAGTTGGCTTGAATTTATAATCCTGCCTCAGGCTTGATTTTCATACCTGTATACCTGGGAATACAGGCGTCTCGGTCCATTGTACTCTTTAAAAATATTTGATTTATTGAATGGTTTCTACTTCTTGATGTGAGATCTCACTATGTAGTCCAGGCTGGCTCCAAACTAGTGATGTCCCTGCGTTGGTTTCCCCCCAAAAGTTTTATGCCAATGGCAAAACTGAGCACAAAATGTAGAGGTTTTTTAAGCACTCTCCCTGCCCCCACACATGCAGGGTGTCTTCTTGTCAACGTCCTACATCGGAGCGACATGCTAGTGAGAACCGGCGAGCCGACACCCGCACGTTGGTGAGAACCAGCGAGCCTACACCAGCACGTCGGTGAGAACCGGCGAGCCTACGTCTGCACACCAGGCATTCAAAGTCCACAGTCTGCAGTAGTGTCTCCTGGTGCTGCTCCTTTGGTCTCCCGTCACAGCTACTGTTTGCTGTGCTGCAGGTGGGTGGGACCTAGGGCCCCACAAATTAGGCAAGTGTTCTACCCAGGGGCTAAACTCCACATTCCTCTCCTCATAGTCCTACCCTCACAAAGTTCTCTCCCCCATTACACCCCCTTCTTCTCAGAGAAAGAAAAGCCTCCCATGGGTACCAACTTGCCCTGGCAATGAATACTAAGTCACAGCGGAGTGGGAGCATCCTTTCCCTCCGAGGCCCAACAAGGCAGCCCAGCTAGGAGAGGGGGATCCAAAGGCAGGCAAGAGTTGGAGACAGCCCACACTCCAATTGTTAGGGGACCCACATGAAGATCAGGCTGTACATCTGCTGCATATGAGCAGAGGACCTAGGTCCAGCCCATGCATGCTCTTTTGTTGAACTCGCTTAGGATCAGCCAGCGAATATGAAACTAAGTAATTCTCGACCAGCAATGGTCCAAGCCTTCAGAGGCTCATTTCGGGGAAAGAAACGGGTTAGACAAGCAGAAGCAACCATGTAGCCTTGGAGATCTTCTTTCTTCCCCCTCTCCCTTAGTTTCATTGCAGCTTCGGGCCAATCCTCCAGGAACCCCGTCCACTGCGGGCAGTGGACCCCAACACTCTTTGGTTGTGGTTTAGTCTCTGTGAGCCCCTGTGGGTCCAGGTTAGTTGACTCAGGAGGTCTTCTTATGGCGTTCTTGACTCCTCCAGCTCCCAGCCCTTCCTCCCACTCTCCCATAAGACTCCCCGAGCTCCACTTGGTGTTTGGCTGTGGGTATCTGGATCTTGTTCCATCTGCTGCTGGATGAAGCCTCTCAGAAGGCAGTTATACTAGGCTCCTGCTGCAAGCATAGCAGAGTGTCATTACTAGTGTCAGGGGCTATGTTTCCTTTAAAGATTATTTAATTTTTATTTGTGTGTGTGTTGTATACACATTGGTATATGTAGTTGCATGCACTCCCACGTGCTTGTGTGGAGGTCAAAAGTCAACATTTTCCTGGTTTGTTTGTCTTCTCTTCTCTCCTCTCTCTCTCTTTCTCTTTCTCCAACTCTCTCTTTTCCACCCCCTCTTTCTTTTTTCTCTTCTTCCCTTCCTCCTTCCCCCCTCCCTTCCTTCCCCTTCTCTTCTCTTCTCTTCTCTTCTCTTCTCTTCTCTTCTCTTCTCTTCTCTTCTCTTCTCTTCTCTTCTCTTCTCTCCCCTCCTCTCCCCTCCTCTCCCTCTCTTTCTTTCTTTCTTTCTTTCTTTCTTTCTTTCTTTCTTTCTTTCTTTCTTTCTTTCCTTCCTCTTTCTTTCTTTCTTTCTTTCTTTCTTTCTTTCTTTCTTTCTTTCTTTCTTTCTCTCTCTTCTTGAGACGGGGTCTCACTATATAGCCCTGGCTGTTCTGGATCACACTGGCCTCAAACTCATAGAGATCTGCTTGCCTCTGTCCACCAGTTACTAGGATTAAAAGCATACACTGCTACACCTGCCCCTTCCTGATTTCTTGAGATGGGGGCTTGGTATATGGTATGTAGCCCAGATTGGTCTTAAGCTCATGGCACTCTTTTCTACATAAACCATGTTTGTTCTAGAATTACTGACATGTACCGCAATGCTTAGATTTACCTCCCCCTCTTTTCCTCTCTCCATTCCTCTCTCTTTTTTGCTCTCTCTCTTTCAATCAGTACTGGGAACTGAACTCAGTGCCTTGCACATCCTAAGCAAGTGATCTACCTTTGAGCCATATTCTCTCAGTCCTTGTAACTGAAAATAATTTTTAGTTATGTGTGGTGGCATAAGGCTTTAATAGCAGAAGGTAGTGTGCAGATGGCTCTCTGTGAGTTCAAAGCCAGCTTAGTCTACATAATGAGTGCCAGGCCAGTCAGGGCTACATAGTGAGAGACTCTCTCAGAAAAAAAAAAAGTGTGTGTGTGTGTGTGTGTGTGTGTGTGTGTGTGTGTGTGTGTGTAAATGAAATTCTGGGGGGTTTTCTTCGCTTCCTTTGCTCCCGAATAACTGCAGGGAGCGTCTATACCCACTCTAGCTTTTTGTAGCCCCTGAATAATGGCACAGAGACCTGATATAATATATATGTTAGTACACTGTCTCTGTCTTTAGACAGACCAGAAGAGAGCATCATATTCTATTATAGATGGTGGTGAGCCACCATGTGGTTCCTGGGAATTAAACTCAGGACCTCTGGAAGAGCAGTCAGTGCTCTTAACTGCTGAGCCATCTCTCCAGTCTCCGAGGCAGTTTTTGTTAACTGGCTGAAAGCACTAAGTAGGGCAGGTTCTGAGCTATCCTAACCAGACCAGGCTACCAACTACCGAGCCACGTTCAGCACCAGAACTTGCCATCTGGTCTTGCTCTGGCTCACTCAGGTCCGTGTGTGTCTTCATGGCTGCTCTCTCATTATGGTGTGTCCTCTGGATCCATCTCCTTTTCTCTTTCTCCCTACTCCTCTGACTCTGTCCTTGGAACCCCTGACTGGGACTGGATTCTCTTCTCCTGCCTAGCTACTGGCTGATCAGCACTTTATTAACTAATCAGAAGTAATGGAAAACAATCTTTAGACATTATTGATACAGAAGATGCTCCAATAGTCATGGCAGCGCCAGCGTCCATATTGCAACCAGATCTCTGGGCACAGCATTCAGCATCTGAAGTGTACACTCCACAACACTATCCCCCAATGTTTATGTTTTGTGTGTAAGTGTTCATGTGGCTGTGGGCACACACGCATGTGTGCATGTGTGCACATGTGTGTGTCCTATCACATTACTTTTCGTGATAGGATCTCGCAGTGAACTTTTTACTTGTAGATTCAACTAGGTTGGGTAGCCAGTGAACTCCAGGGATATGCCCCCTAGTTTTGGAATTACAGAAATGAACCATCATATCTGTTTTTTGTTTTTTTTTTTTACAATGGTGCTGAGGGTTTGAACTTAGGTTCTTAGAACATTTTTCAGTCTCTCTCTCTCTCTCTCTCTCTCTCTCTCTCACTTTGAGATAGAACTTCACCGAGTGATCAGCCATGCCTTGAACTAAATCTGTAGCCTAGGTAGGCCTTGAACTATCAATTCTTCTGTGTCAACCTCTGCAATGGCTGGAGTTATTGATGTACCATCAGATCTGCCCTCACCTTATGTAGCCCAAGCTGAAGGCTTGCCCTATCTTTTCTTTAGTCTTCTTTTTTGTATGTCATTTATTTTGTGTACCATAGTGTGTGTGTGTGTAGATGTGTGTGTGCGCGCTCGCGTGTGTACAAATTGTTGGAGTCATTTCCTTCTACTGTGTGAGTCCAGGGAATCAAATTCAGGTAGTCAGATAGTCAGGCAGTCAGGTAGTCAAGCAGTCAGGCAGTCAGGCAGGCAGTCAGTCAGTCAGTCAGTCAGTCAGTCAGTCAGTCAGTCAGATAGTCAGGTAGTCAGGTAGTCAGGCAGTCAGGCTCCATGGCAAGCACGGTCATCCACTGAGCCATTTTGCTGTCTTTAGGCCCATAGTTTATATATTATCTTTGACCAGTTCTCTTGCCCTTAGATAAAGGGAAGCTTCGTTCTGTAGTGCCTAGGGACAAATTAGGTACCAAGGATTGTCTGCTTAGTATGTGAAAACCTAAGTAAGAAAGGCTTCGGAGTCAGGTTGGGTTAAGGCTCTGAAATGCGCAAACATACATGCCCACACATCAGATACCCAGTCACCAACACACCTGGGCTGGGCTGGGCCGGGCTTGGGTGGCAGCAGAAAATCTGGAGATTCCATAATGAATCACCTCCTTCCCCAAGCTTCCCTCCTAATTCTTGAGGCCTGCCCATAAGGAGAAAGCAGCATCCCCAGGCTGTCTGTCAGTTAGTAAGCCAGTGTCTCAGACAAACAAACACTGATCAGAGCCTGGAGCACTGGCAGAGCCAAGCAGAACATAGGGGCTCTCTGAAGAATCAGAGTCAGAAGGGCAGGAAGTTAAAGCGGGGCTAAACGTGGGATCATGATCAGGGTTAGAAGCATTCATTATGGAGCTTGTGTGGTGGCAAGGTCTCCAGGATTCACAGGGTGGAAGAGGAGAACTGCATGTACACCATAGTACATCTACACACACACACACACACACACACACACACACACACACACACACACACACACACGGGCACACACAAATAGATAAAATAAGAAAAAGAAGAAGAAATTTGCTATGAGGATATAGCTCAGTGGTAGAGTATTTGCTATACTAAGGCCCTAGGTTCATTCTCTAGACCTGCAAATTCTGCATCCTAGAAACAAATCAAGTCATATTCTACTGTGGTAGGAGTCATGGCAATCATTGCAAAACCCTTGATGATGATGATGATGATGATGATGATGATGATGGTGGTGATGGTGATGATGATGGTGATGATGATGTAAACTGCATGCACTGTGGAGAAGACTTCTCCTCAGGACTAATGGAGTGGTCAAAGGAAACCTCTGTGAGTTGGTTCTCTCCTTAACCATCTGAACCCAGGTCAATCAGGTACAGGTACAGGCTTAGCAGCAACTAACTCATCATACCGGTTCAAGATTTTTCATTTGATTTTTTTTTAAATTGCGATTTCTTTTTAATGGCTCACTTTGTAGACCAAGCTGGCCTCAAACTCAAAGAGATCCACCTGCCTTTATCTTAAGAGTGTTAAGATTAAAGTATGTGACATTCTGCTCTGTTCTGGGTTGAATTTTTCTGTTTAGATTTACTTGTTTATATTTTCGGTGGCCTGGAGGGACAGCTCAGCCAGCTAAGAGTACAAGCATCTATAAAGAGACCTGATGCCCTCTTCTGGCATGTAACTGTACGTGCAGCAGTGCACTTATACATAAAATAAACTTTAACAAAAATAAAAATAAATCTATTTTATGTGTATGGGTGTCTTGTTTACATGTATGTTTGTGTATGACATGCAGGTGTAGGCCAGAAGAGAGTGTCTGATCTCCTAGAATAGTTACAGTGGGAGCTGGGTGTGAAACCTGTGTCCTCTGGGAAAAGCAGCCAGCGCTCTTAATCACTGACGCAGTCTGTAGCCCCTGAGTTGAGATTTTATAAGTAATAAGATTTTATTTCTTCCGTGCTGGGTACGGATCTTCATCAGGGGGCCAAGCCTTCAGCTCCTCTTGGCAGGGACTCTTCTCTCAGACTGCATTCCCAGCTCACCTCCTCTCTCCTTAAGATTTATTTTATTTATGTGAGTACACTGTCGATGTCTTCAGACACACCAGAAGAGGGCATCGGATCGCATTACAGAGGTTGTGAGCCACCATGTGACCACTGGGAAATGAACTTGGGACCTCTGAAACAGCAGTCAGTGCTTTTAACCGCTGAGCCATCTCTCCAGCCCTATGTCTGTTTTTTAAATTCAGTTCTAGATTTTACTTACATATATTACTGAATAGAGTCAGCTAATGGGTTGACTGTTTTTTGTAAACATTTTCTGGTGGTATATAAAATTTATCTGTTATAAAATTGCATTATTTAAAGTTTTTAAATAGGCGAACTATTTTTATTTGAGTTTTGTTGCTGGAGATGGAATTGTCATGTGTGATAAGCATTTGCTCTCTCACCCCAGCTCAAAAATTTTAATGGGTATAAAAAATCAATCTGTGTGTGTGTGTGTGTGTGTGTGTGTGTGTGTGTGTGTGTGTGTCTTAATCACTGTTCTACTGCTATGAAGAGACATTATGACTGTGGCAACTCTTATAAAAGAAAGAATTGTTTTTAAATGGGGGGCTTGTTTACAGTTTCAGAGGTTTAGTCCATTATCATCAGGACAGGGATCACAGCAGCAGGCATGCATGGCAGGCATGGTTCTGGATAAGTAGATGGAGAGTTACATTGTGATCCACAGACAAGAGAGACATTGGGCTTGGCATGAGTTTTTGAAACCTCAGAGCCTACCCCAAGTGACATGTTTCTGCCAACCAAGCCATACCTCTTAATCCTTTTAAACAGTGCTGCTCTCTGGTGACTGAGCATTCTAACACACGAGTCTATGGGGCCACTCTTATTCAGACCATCATAGGAGGGAAAGGCACCTGCTCTCAAACCTGACAACACAATTTTAATTGTGCCCCACTCCCAATCCATATGGTGGAAGGAGAGAACTAATCCTTCAAGTTGTCTTCTGACCTTCAATATGTACACACTGGCATCAATCAATCAATCATCAATCAACATAACTTAAAAAGGTATGTTCAGGCCTAGAGAGATGGTTCAGTGATTAAGAACACTGTTCTTGCAGAGTACCTGGGTTTGGTTCCCAGAACATACACCAGTAACTTCAGTCCCAGATAATCTGATATTTTACTTCTGATCTCTGCAGGCACCAGACAGGCATGTAGCATACAGACATGCATGCAGGCAAAGGAATCATACAAATAACACAAATAAATCACACACACACACACACACACACACACACACACACACACACACACACGCGAGATGGCTCAGTGGGTGAAGCCTCCAGACTTGAGTTCCATGAAGCCTACATGGTGGGAGGGAAGAAGTAACTCCTGCACTTGTCTGTGACCTCCATATATATGCCGTGCACATGCCCTTCCCCAATGCATACATGAAAGGAAATGTAAAAGAGTCCTAATGTAAGGGTCCGTTGTTCGCCGGAGAATCATGCTTCAGATCCAAACGGTGTGCAAAAGCCAAGAGCGTTTTATTCTGCAGAAGCCCAGCATGTTGAAGTCTCTCATTCCAAAATGGAGAGAACCAAGTGAGCTCGCAGGCCTGATTTAAAGCACATTAGGGGAATTCCGAGGTAGGTGGGCTTTATCTTGCTCTATCTCTAGGCATTCCTGAACCATTATGGGGTGGGGGGCGGGTGAAGACTTGCTTGGGCTTCCCTGGGCCTCCCAGTTCTTAGGCCTAATCTCCTTAACTGACAATTTGAAGTCTGTCATGGAGTCAGTCTGTCTCATCTCTCTCACTACAGCTAGTCAATGTGAGAAGAATAAGAAATGCCTGAGTGTTCGGCACTAAGTGGGTCACTCACCTCCTCCCAAGGCTTAAGGAACTTGGAAGAGGAGGAGGCAGAAAGATTGCAAGAACCAGAGGTCATGGGTGACTGCCACGAAGCTGTCTTCTGGACATGACAGGGGACACCTGGCACACATGAACTCATGGTGGCTGAGATGCATACACAATGGAAGAGAGAATCACAGCATGAAGTGGTGGTGTGGTCAGGAAGTCCCCGCCTTAGCCGAGAGGCTGTTTGCCAGTAGCCAAGTGATGGCTGTCAGGAGGGGCGAGTCAGTTTCCTTTAAGGTTGTGGCATCTGAGAGGCTGTCCATATTCCAGTAGATGATCCTACATCCATGAAGTACAGGCAGCATTTAGTGTTAACTCACTGGGTTAAAAAAATTACATGAAATTGGGAGGGAGTTGAGTAGGGGATAAGGCAGGAATTGGAGGTGATACGAGAGAGAGATTTGATTAAAACACATTGGAAGCATGTATAAAATTCTTAAACAGTAAAAACTCATTTAAAGCATTTAACAAATTCCTGCTCTGCCTCTAATTCTAGTAAGTAGTTTCATGACTCGCCCTCATTCCGTCCACCTTGAGAATGGAAGGAGAGGCCCTCCCATAGACACTGTGAAGGTGGAATCAGGCCGCAGAGATACAACACTGTGTGGGCTGGGGTTGAGGAACAGGGCCCTGGGAGCGCGTGGGAGGGTGTGCTCAGGATTCTCTGTCCTACACACCTGTCTCAGAGGCCCCAGCTATGGCAGAGTCTAGCCAATGGGAGTAATCCATCTCATTAACCTGGTGTCAGGACTCCCACATCTGAGGCAAATCCAGGCCCACAGGACTCCATTATTTCCTCATCTGGAGCACCCCCAGATTCCTGTGGGCTTCCGGGCCTCAGGGCTGGGACTGAAGCCCATCTGGAGCAGCTGCCAAGCTGTTGAAGCTGGTGTAGGCCAGCACAGGGATTAGAGAAGTCCAGAGTACCAAAGGGAAAAAAAAGCTGTTTGCTGTTGGAGTTGCTGACTCTCTGCTTCCAGGAGTCTCCAATAGGCAATAAGTGGCTTGAGCTGAGTTTCTGGAAGGGACAGGAGAGATTTAGTCATCCAGGCATCTCATCCTGGAACTGGGAAGAAGTTTTGTAAATGAAGATGCTGGACTTTATGTAGATGTGTGAGCTCAGCCTGTGAGGGAGTGCTAGGGCCCAGGTTGAGTGGGGTAAATGGGCCTGGAGGGGAGGGCCTGGGTCCCCACTGCCCACAGGCTAACTTGGCATCACTCCCTCAAAAGAGGGACACAGGAGACAGGCATATTGACACTGGAGAGTTGGAGACAGGAGGATTAGAAGTTCAGGCCAGATTCAGTTACACATTGAACTCATTGCCATCCTGGTCTGGATAAGATACTGTCCAAGAGAGAGCTTTTTTGTTTTGTTTTGTTTTGTTTTGTTTTGTTTTGTTGTTGTTTGTTTTTTCCAGACAGGGTTTCTCTGTGTAGCCTTGGCTGCCCTGGAACTTGTTCTGTAGATCAGGCTGGCTTTGAATTCACAGAGATCTGCCTGCCTCTGCCTCCTGAGTGCTGGGATTAAAGGTGTGTGCCCTTAACCACTGATCCATTTTCCACCACCCGTTCCTCTCCCCATCCCCAGATAGGGTTTCTCTGTGTAGCCTTGGCTGTCCTGGAACTAGTACTGTAGACCAGGCTGGCCTTGAACACACAGAGATCCACCTGTCTCTGCCTCCTGAGTGCCGGGACTAAAGGTGTGCACCACCATGACCCCACTTTTAAAATAAAAAGATTATTATCTATTGTTATGTCTTAGATGTTTCACCTGCATGTATGCCTGTGTACCATGTTCATGTATGCCTGTGTACCATGTTCATGTATGCCTGTGTACCATGTTCATGTATGCCTGTGTACCATGTTCATGTATGCCTGTGTACCATGTTCATGTATGCCTGTGTACCATGTTCATGCATAGCCCACTGAGTCCAGAGAGGCTGTCTAATTTCCTGAGTTACAGACAGTTGTGAGTGGCCACGTGGGTGCTCAAAATCAAATCCAGATCCTTTGGAAGAGCAGACGTTGCTCTTAGTCATAGTGCTATCTCTCTGTCCTCCCACCTGCCTCCCCCCCTCGCCCCCCCATCACAGGCAGCCTCCACCATAATGCTGGGCTTTCCTTCCCTTTACCTGCTCTTTGATAATTTCCTTCTTTTGATCATACCAATTTATCTCAGATCCTTCCTCTCTTTTTCCCAACTTCATTTTTCTCGTTGAAACAACCCACTAAGTCCAATTGGAATTGCTCTTGTAGGAAAGGATGTGGAGCCACCTGGATCAGGTCAATCTTCAAGAGGCCACATTCTTGAAAAAAGCAAGCTCTACTTTGTCTTCCTCAGAGCCATCCACTGCCAGCAGCCCCTCCCCCTTTCATGTTGGAAGTTCTAACCGGCTTGATCTTGTGCAAGAAGCCACAGTTGCGGAGACTTGTCAGATCCAGCGGATAGCTCCCCTCCCCAGCTTCCAGCTCTTACATTTTTCTTGCCTCCTCTTCCAGGAAGTTCCCTAGGCCTCGGAGGGAGGAGCTAGTGTAGATGCCCCATTTAGGGTTAAGCATTCACAGAGACCTTATTCTCTGCCTTCTAACTGCTGCCCACGGCAGATAGAATCTCCTCTGGCCAAGGTGGGGGATGAACTTATCTCGTTTCTTGCCAAGCAGAAGCTTTTTAGCCACTCCCTTTGCTGTTTTCTCCTCCGAAGTTTAAGTGGTAAGGGTTCTTGTCTGCCATCTTACTCAGAGGTCCTGCATCTTTCTTGAGACAGAGCCTCACAGTACCAGAAGTGGCCTGGAACTCACTGCATAGCCCTGGCTGACCCTTGACATTCAATGCACATATTATAAAAAAAAAATCAAAAAGAAAAATATGTATTTTGCACATGAATCATTGGCACACATTCTCTTTTTGTTTTGGGTTTTGTTTGTTACTATGTAATTCTGGCTGGCCTCCATTCACTTGGTAACCCCAGGTTGCCCAAGAATTTGTGAATGATTCTCTTGCTTCTGCTCTCTGAGTCCAAGGATTCCAGACATGAAATTATTGATTTAGGTTGGGCGTGGTGGTGTATGTCTTCATTCTCAGTACTTGGAAGGCAGAGGCAGGAGGATCCGTGAGTTGCTGGGCAGCGTAGTCTACACAGCAAGTTTGAAACCAGCCAGGGCTACATAGTGGGACCTTGTCTCAGGATTTGTTTTATGAGCACATACTATGGCGTGCATCTGGAGACTAGAGGACAACTCTATGCATCACCATGGATCAACTCAGGCTTGGGCAACAAGTACTTTTACCTGCTAAGTCATCTTACTGGCCTGGCTCATATATTTTTTATTTGTTTGTTTTTGTCATTTAATGCAGAAAAATCATGTCTTAGTTTGGATTTTACTGCTGTGAACAGACACCATGACCAAGGTAATTTTTATAAGGATGACTTTTTGTTTGTTTGTTTGTTTGTTTGTTTGAGACAGGCTTTCTCTGTATAGCTCTGGCTATCCTGGAACTCACTCTGTAGACCAGACTGGCCTCGAACTCAGAAATCCACCTGCCTCTGCCTCCCGAGTGCTGGGATTAAAGGCGTGCGCCACCACTCCCGGCTTAAGGATGACATTTAATTGGGGCTGGTGTACAAGGTTCAGAGGTTCAGTCCGTTATCATCAAAGCAGGAGCATGGCAACGTCCAGGCAGGCATGGTGCAGCAGGAACTGAGAGTTCTACATCTTGATCTAAAGGCAAACAAGGAAAGACTGGCTTCCAGACAGCTAGGAAGAGGGCCTTAAAGCCCACATCCACAGTGACACACCTGCTCCAACAGGACTACACCTCCAAATAGTGCCACTCCTTGGGCCAAACATATTCAAATCACTACACATCACCTTTGTTGATAGTTTGGGATTACAATAGACTATTTATATTCTTATATGTGGGTAAGTGAATAAATTGTGCTATATAACACCAATTCCCTTTTCTCATGGCTTTTATAACTTTACATGCCAACTAATAAAATGAGTGTGTAAAGTACCCCCACTCTCCACTATACCCCACTCAAAATGGCAGTCATCAAGAAAACAGGCAGACACGATTGCTCAGTGGGTAAATGTGTCTGCTGCCAAGCCCAGGAGCCTGAATTCAGTCCCCAGAGCTCGCATGGTGGAAGGGAAGACCTGACTCCCACATGCTCTCCTCTTACCTGCAGATAAGCACCAAGGCAGTTCTCATGCGCATACACATACCCACTAAATTAATGAGTTAACTAATTTTTAGAGGAAACTAAATGACAGCAAAAGCCGGAAAGCATGTCAGGAAAGAGGAACCTTAAACACTGCTGGGCTGGGAGTTTAAATTGGTGCAGTCATTATGGAAATTTGAAAAATTTCTCAAAAAAATTAAACATGCAATCTCCATACGATTTGACTCCTGGACATGCATGCTACCCTAAGTCAGCATACATCAGAGACACGTGCCCATCCATGCTCATTGCAGCAGCTATATTCACAATAGCTAGGAAATGGAGTTTACCTAGGTGTCTGTCAATAGATGAATAGATAATGAAAATGTGTGTATTTGTGCATCTGTGATTATGTGTAAGCATGTGTGCACGTGTGTATGTGTGTGCATATGTGTGCCTGTGTGTATGCATGTGTGATATTATACAATGTGAAAGTATAAGAACTATTTGGGAAGGAGGAATAAGAAGAGGAAGAAGAAGAGGAAGAAGAAGAGGAAGAAGAGGAGGAGGAAGAAGACGAAGAAGAAGAGCAAAAGAGGGCTAGAATCTGACTGACTTCAGTGAATGACATAACACATCCCATAATGTTTCCAATATGTTGAATAAAGATATGTGCTAAAAAAAGATTCAAAACATACTTACAAGCTTTTTAACTTGACCCTGTAGGCTCCTATATATTCTTCAGAGGTCTTTGGCAATAGCCTCCTTTCCAGAAAACCATCCTTTCTTCTCTGGTTTCCCCAGTTCCTTTGTTCCCTGAGATGTCAAGAAATGCTCATCATTGACTTTGAGAACTAGGGACCATCTTTTTCTGGCTTCATCCATTCCAGACCATGAGCAAGTGCTCTGGACAGGGGTGACATGGGTTTATGTCCAGAACAAAGGGCCCCGCCTCTTAGCTGTGGGCCTCCCAGCTAGGCTCCTCTGGGCAAAGAAAAAGTTCTAGGTCAAGATGGCCAACTTCTGGAATTCTGCTCTCTGTCCCCTTGTGAGTCTTTGTGTGGGGGTGGTGACTTCACCGTGGGAGTATGTCACCTGTGTGGTTCTTTGGCCTGAAGAACTATGTGCTCAATGAGATTCGTCATCATAAAGTAAGCAATTTGGAAGCATTCACTGAGCAATCAGTGACATTGAGCACACCAATAGAGTTGGGCAAGCACCACCTCCGTCCAGAGCCAAAGCGGTTTCTCCATCCCAATGGATGCCTAAGCACATCGCTCCCTGTCCCCATCCTTCCCGCCCCAGACAGCCTCAGCTCTGCTCTCTGCGCCTGCTCCGTGTGCTGCCATTTTACATGAATGGCACTGTACACTGTCCAGCTTCCTGGGCCTGGTTCCTTTCAGCATCACTCTGCTTTCATGCTATGGTGTGTGTTGGCGCATCTCTCCCTTATACAGTTGCCGTGATGCCACACCGGAAAGCTAGACGACGGTTTCTTTGCTCATCATTGGGTGCTCACTTGAGTTCTTTCTGTTCGTGTCCGTTTGAACTGTGTATTGACAAACATTGCAATGTGCACAAGTTCTCATAACACCCAGGGGAAGGTGTGTGTGTGTGTGTGTGTGTGTGTGTACACAACTGTGTCTGGATGTCACGAGACAACTATTTTTGGGAGTTGGTTTTCTCTTTCCATCACACGGGTTCCTCTCGTACTGTCAGGCTTCACAGAGGCACTTTTACCCGCTGGAACATGTTGCTGGTTCTTTTTTTGTTTTGTATTTTTAAATACAAGAACTCAATAGGTAGCCCAGGCTGGCTTTAAAGTCTCAGCCCTCCCACCTCACCCTCCAGAGTGCTTGTGTAACCAAGTAAAAGTGTGTGCTACCGGGCCTGGCTCTGTTTTGTTTGGTTTTCTCTTCCCCCACCTCTTTTTCTAATGTTTATTGAGTCAGGTTTCATGTACTCCAGGCTGGCTTTGAACTTGCCAGGTAGCCTAGCATGGCTTCAAACACTGGCCCTTCTGCTTCATTCTTCTTGAGTACTGGGATTACAGGCGTATGCTGCCTGGCCCAGTTTTGTCTCCAGACATTTACTATTATTGTTACTACTAATACTATGTATATTTGTGTGTGCTCATGCATACATCTTGGTGCGTGTGTGGAGGTCAGAGTTGGGAGTTGGAGAGTTGGTTCACTTTCCACTGGGGGATCCAGGTATTGAACTCAAGTTGTCAGGTGTATACTGCAAGTGCTTTTTAATCCAATGAAACTTTTTTTTTTTTTTTGAGATTCTTGTAGCCCAGGCTGACCTTGGCCTTGAACTCTCTATGTAGCTGAGGATGTCCTTGAATTCTTGATCACTGAACTCCTCATTCCCAGTGTGTACAGGTGTGCACCACCAGGCTGACCTTTGTTTTCAATTCTTCTAGGCCTCCATGGAAGAGAGGCTCTGTTGGGCTGTGTAGTTCCTGTGTGCAACATTCTGGGGAATGAGCAAAGTCTGTCTGTTTTTTGTTTTGTTTTGTTTTTTACACATTTTGTATTCCTCGCTTCTCCCAAGCACGGTGAGGAGACTGCTTGCTAGGTGGAGGCTCTCTTACAACTGCAGTTTGAAGACAAGTCACTTGAGGCTGGGAAAGGTGACCACAGTGCCAGCCTAAGACTGAAGATCACCAGCACCAGGGTCAGCCAGCTATTTGCTATGAAGGGTCTTAGGGTGAGCCCCCAGAAAGCCTCATGATCCCTGGAACCCAGCAGAACTGAGTTTCACTGCTAACCTGGATAAGTCACTTCCTCATTCTGAGTTTTGTGGATTCTCCTGGGGCTTGGCACTCCCCAGATCCCTACCTCACAGCCTCAGGGCAGGGAATTAATGATGGAGGTAGAGGGTGGATTTGGATGAGCAAAAAGTAGTCATCTGAGACTCAGACTGGTGCAGTCACTTGATAAAAGCCACCTAGCAACTGACAAAATCTGGATTCGGCCTGCAAGTATATTCAGATTTCTAGGATCTTCTTAACCCTTCTGGAAGCCAGGTCCTCCAGAAAGGGGAAATACTAACTTCCCTGATTTATTCTTTGGGGAGCTGACCTTTGATGCTGTACTCTGCCAAATCTCTGCCTGGAGTAGCCTTTGACTATGAAGAGCAGAGGCTGTGTCCTGGCAGAGGTGCTGGGTTGCTCTAGTCACAGCTCACCCCCTGCCCCTCTCTGTTCATATCTATACAGTCAGAGCCCGGGGACCTCATGCACTCCAGATGGGGCAATAGAGCCAGTGGTTCTGTTCCTACAAGGCCTGGCTCCTATGGGCTCCTCTGTTCTGGTTTCCTTCATGTCTCTCTCTCTCTCTCTTTTTCATTACATTTTCTCTATCTATTCTGGACTTTGTATGTGTGCTATGTTTTGTGTAGAGGTCAGAGGACAAATTACAAGAATCAGTTCTCTCCTTCTACTGTGTGGATCTCAGGGAAGCTCAGGTCTTCAGTCTGGGCTGCAAGTGTCCTTCCTTGCTGTCTTAGTTAGGATTTCTATTGCTGTGAACAGACACCATGACTAAGGCAGCGCTTACAGAGGACAACATTTAATTGGGGGGCAGACTTATGGGTTCAAAGGTTCAATCCACTATCATTGAGGTGGGAGCATGGCAGTGTCCAAGCAGACTTGGGGCTGGAGGAGCCAAAAGTTCTACATCTTGATCCAAAGGCAGACAGGAGAAGAATGGCTTTCAGGCAGCTAGGAGGAGGGTCTCTCAAAGCCCACCCCCACAGTGACACTTTCTCCAACAAGGCCGCACCCCCCCCCCCAGTAGTGCCACTCCCTAGGTCAAGCATATTCAAACCACCATAGCTGCTAACCGGTTCCCTCCTGTTTTTGCCTGGCACACAGTGGCATCATTCAAGAATGTGGACAATGCGTTTTTCATTGCCTCCTCTGACTCTTCCTCCAGACCCTGCTCACCCTGTCTCCTTGAGGATGCTGTTCTCAAGCTGGCTTGGACTGGATACGTTGGCCATATTCTACATTAGATATCTAGGTCTTCCTAGGGACCTCATTCTATTTACATGAATCTTTATCTGACATTTTAAAGATGAATTGATAGATAAGGTCTCTTGTAACCCAAGTTGTAGTCAAGGACAATTTTGAGTTTTGCTTTTTAATTTTAAAAGAGATTTTGTGTGTGTGTGTGTGTGCCATGTGTGTACTGGAGCTTTTGGAGACTAGTAGAAGTCATGGGATCCCCTGGAGCCCTGGAGCCCTGGAGCCCTGGAGCTGGGATTACAGATGATTGTGAACCATGTGATGTGGGTGCTGGGAACTGAACTTGAATCCCTTGCCATTTGTCCAGCAATTTATCATCCTTCAACTGACTGACCCTCTGTAGTTGTTATTGTTATTTTCTGTGCTGGGGATTGAACTCATGTCAGGCACATAGATATTTTACTATCTGTGCCACACTCACAGCTCTCTCCCTTTTGTTTGCTATAAATAAAAATTTTCTTCCTTTGACATGAATTTATAAGGATGAAGAGTTCTTCCAGCTCAGCATCCCAGCCTAGTGAGATGCCTCAGATGGGCGGTGGGTGGGTGCGCTGTCCCTCTTTAGCCATCTATCATCCTCAGGCTTCTTTTGGTAATTTCTGAGGACAAGGGCCACCATCCCAAGGCTTCCCTCTGCACCTACCCGCTCTTTCCTCCAACTCAGACTCTTACTAAGCCATCAAACCCCACCCCCAGGAGCACTTTCTCCAGGAACCTTTTTATGTCCCTTCCAGGTCTCACTGCGTAGCCCAGGCTGGCCGGGAACTTCATTCATTTGCCTTAGCTCCCAAGGGCCACCATGCTCAGCTCTCATCTGGGTTTGAACTGCTGCTGCGCACCTTCTCATCTGGAAACTCTCCTGCCCTCTCCTCCCACTGGTCTTTCTCTCTGTTCCTCTTTTTTTTTAAAATATTTTATTTATTTATTTATTTATTTATTTATTTATTTATTATATGTAAGTATACTGAGGCTGTCTTCAGACACTTCAGAAGAGGGCATCAGATCTTGTTACAGATGGTTGTGAGCCACCATGTGGCTGCTGGGATTTGAACTCAGGACCTTTGGAAGAGCAGTCGGTGCTCTTAACCGCTGAGCCATCTCTCCAGCCCCCTGTTCCTCTTTCTTAACTAGTTCTCTCCTAGTCCCTTCTCGAAAACCTCAGCTCATATATTCCTCAGACCAAAACATTTTTCTTTTGTCACTACGAGTTGTCTTCCGATCCCTGCATTCAATTTGTCAGCAAGTCCCACTTGTTTCACCTCTTTGAAAATCCCTGAGCAGGGACATGCATGGCTCCGTGGCGGAACGATTGCCTGGCATGTTCAAGGCCCTGGGTTCTAACTCCAGCACTGGAAGTAAAAAGCAAAACCAAGAGAGCCAGGCTGGGGTGGTGCATGCCTTTAAAAAAATCCCAGCACCAGAGAGGCAGAAGCACACAGATCTCTGGTCTAGAGAGTGAGTTCCAGAACAGCCAGGGCTACACCTGGGAAACCCTGTCTTGAAAGACAAACAAACAGACAAACAAACAAACAAACAAAACCAATAAAAAATCTCCAAAACCAAACATCTACTCTATTTTCCCAGCTCCTAGCCAGACCAGGGAAGCGCCCGGGCAGCGCTGTTCCTCCTCCAACCTATTCCTAATGTTGCAGCCAGAGGGCGCCTGTTCTAACCTTTGCTTTGCACCTCTTCTGCTGAGAACCTTGTGTAGCTCCCACTTTCCCCAGAGCGATGATCTCAGTTCTGGTCAGGTCAGATGTCTGAGTAGGTGTCTTAGTTAGGGTTGCTATTGCTGTGATGAAACACTATGACCAAAAGTAACATGGGGAGGAAAGGTTTATTTTACTCACAGTTCCATAGAACAGTTCATTATGAAAAGCAGTGAGGGCAGGAACTCAAAACAGGTCAGGATACTGGAGGCAGTGCTGATGCAGAGGCCATGGAGGAGTGCTGTTTACTGGCTTGCTCTTCATGGCTTGCCCATAATGCTTTCTTATAGAACCAGGACCACTGCCTAGGGATGGTACCACCCACAGTGGGTTCAACCCTCCTGCATGAGTCACTAATTAAGAAAATGTTCTACAGGCTTGCCTCTAACCCAGTTTGAAACTCACTCTATAGACTAGGTTGTCCTCAAACTCACAGAGGTCCTCCTGTCTCCACCTTCTGAGTGCTGGGAATAAAGGTATGAGACTCCACCACCTGGTTTGGAGGCATTTTCTCCACTGAGGCTCCCTTTCAGATAACTCTAGCTTTTGTCAAGTTGGCATAAAGCTAGCTAGGCACAACTGACCCCTTGTCAACTTGACATACAAACATATCACTTTTAAAGCCTTTCTTTTCTCATTTAACCTCAGATGCCATGTTAATATCATACTATAAAACATATAACTCTAAAAGTCCCACAGTCTTTACAAACTCAAACACATTAAGAGTTCAGTGAAACCCGTGCCGTTCCTCTATAGCTCTGTGTGCTTGCGCGTGTCCGTTGCTGTGTTGTGAAACTGTGACGTCATCCAGTCTAAGTGAACGGCCACCCGGGGCCACCGTTATGCAATGTTCAGCGTGTCACTACTTGTGAAACTCGATAACTCTTTATTTTACTACAATGCCTCCAGAGTCCCCGGGACCCCTGTGGGACTTGCAAAGGTTTTATTTTTTCGGTCTTAGAACCTATGAGAATGGGAGGAGCCGAGCCAAGCCCCGCCCCGCCCAGCCGCGGCGGCCCTCCCTGGCTTGCGTTTGCCTTAGTGGATGTTTATACAGATGAATATAAATTCCCTTTACTTTTGGCTGTTTGCATTTTATTTTTGGTTCCCCCCTCTCAGCACCTCCCAAAAAAGAAAAAGAAAAGCTACTTCTTCATTCGGTGGTATGATTATTATTATTTTTTTTAACTAAAATAAGATAAAATTCTAAAAAACAAAACAAAACAACAAAAAAAGTTCAGTTTCTTTAAAATATCCAGTCTCTTTAAAAATTTAAAATGTGTTTTAAAAGTTTAAAGTCTCTCAATTGTGGGCTCTTGTAAAAATCAAAATTAAGCTAAATATTTTCTTACTTCAAGAGGAAGAACAAGGGCTCAGTCACAATCTGAACAAAGCAAAACTGAACTCCAACAGTGACCACAGCTCAGTGTCCAACCATGTGCAATGCTTATGCTCTGGACTCCTCCTAAGGGCTTAGGTTAGCTCCCTGGCCCTCGGCAGCGCATACAGCTTGTCTTCTGGCTCCAGCTGGTTCCACTTCACTCCTGCTGCTGTTCTTGGTGGTGATCCCATGGTACTGGCTTCTCCAAAACTGCTGGGGTCCCTTACTGCACGCTCACCAGTAGCTTCTCCTGGGCTCCAGCTCCGTCACACTGTGCCAAACCTTAGCTGTTCTCCATGAACCCTTCATGCCTTCAAAACCAGTACCACATGGGTGACTCTTAACCTACCGAGTTCGGCTGCCAGCGTTACATACAACAGCTTGTGTGCTGACTCTGAGGAAACTCTTGCCCAGACTTCAGCCCAGTGATGCTGCTCTCTTCTGAATCACAGCTGACTCTTCAGCCCCACGTGACCAACATCCGTTGTCTCAGCAAAGCAAAAGTTTTACTTCAGTGGTTCTGGTCTCTTGTCAATCACAGCTGATTTTCCAGCTCTATCTGACCAGCCACCACAGCTTCTTCACACAAAAGGCCCCATAAAGTCTTGGCCTCCCTGTGAAAGTCCCCTAGCTAGGTCTTCTTCGCCTCTGTTGTACTCAACATCTCAACATTCCTTTTTTGTTTGTTTTTCTTTTTGTTTTTTTTTTTTTTTTGTTTTTCAAGACAGGGTTTCTCTGTGTAGCCCTGGCTGTCCTTGGTTTTTTGAGACAGGGTTTCCCTGTGTAGCCCCAGCTGTCCTAGAATGCTCTCTCTCTCTCTCTCTCTCTCTCTCTCTCTCTCTCTCCTCCAGGAGGCTGACCTCCAACTCTCTCAAAGATCTGCCTGCTTCTGCCTCCTGAGTGCTGGGATTAAAGGTGCATTATCACCCAGTGTAAGCTTAATATTCTTATCTTCCATGCTCCTACAGAATGAGGGATTACTAAACACTCAACACTCACTTAGCCAAAAGTTCCAGAGTCCTTCCACAACCCTCCTTCCAAAACCCTGGTCAGGTCTGTCATAGCAATACCTTACTATCTTGGTTCCAGCCTGTTTTAATTAGGGTTACTATCGCTGTGATGAAACACCATGACCAAAAGCAACTTGGGGAGGAAAGGGTTTATTTCACTTATAGTTCCATGTAACAGTTTGTCTTCAAAAACAGGGAGGGCAGGAACTCAAACAGGGCAGGATCCTGGAGCCAGGAGCTGATGCAGACAGAGGCCATGGAGGGGTGTTGCTTACTGGTTTGCTCCTCATGCCTTGCTCAGTGTTCTTTGTTTCTTTCTTTGTTTCTTTCTTTGTTTCTTTCTTTGTTTCTTTCTTTGTTTCTTTCTTTGTTTCTTTCTTTGTTTCTTTCTTTGTTTCTTTCTTTGTTTCTTTCTTTGTTTCTTTCTTTGTTTCTTTCTTTGTTTCTTTCTTTGTTTCTTTCTTTGTTTCTTTCTTTGTTTCTTTCTTTGTTTCTTTCTTTG